>JAFBJQ010000514.1:241938-330047 GCA_016785345.1 Trinectes maculatus | reverse complement strand
TACATACATACATACATACACACACACACACACATACACAGAACTATTTCACTGACATAAAAAAAAGAAAAAAAATCCAATGTAGCTGAAAAATCATCTTTAAAGTAAAGAATAATGCATTTTGAGGAAAATCTGCAAATCAGTTCATAATCATCAGAGGTTTGTGAAGCATGCAGATGAATGTAAAGATGAACGTACGTTTGCACATTAGCAAATATTTAAATCACGACGGCGTCCACTGTGTGAACTAGATATTACTTCAGTTGTTGTATAAATAGACATAATGAATGAATAAATAAATAAACGATTAACGGAGGACGACTAAACTACAACATTCAGCCCTGGCTACTTTGTCCTCCTTTATTCCTCCTCTCCATCTCTCCATGCGCTAAGCCCTCTCTCTGTCTGCTGTGCAGGGCTGCTTCCCTCTTCAGATGGCTGTAGATGCAATAATGACCCAACAGATGGGTTTATTAGAGGGTGGTTAAGGCAGCCAGCGGGTGGCGGGTTCAGGGGGAACCAAGAAGCGAAGCGCCAGGAGCTCTGGGTGAAAAGGAGACTGGCAGGAAGCGAGTGACTCTGACTCGCTCCTTGGTTGTTGATGCAATAGGCAGAATCTTTTCCTCATAATGAGGAACTCAGATTGTGAGAGTCCTGTGCAGCTGTGTGTGTGTGTGTTATTGTGTCAAACCCACACATATGTGCACTCCCGCTTATGTAACACATCCACGCTTTAAAGGTTTGTGCATTTCCGTACATATGCCTGGCCCTGGAACATGTGCGTCGCCTTTGACATGCAAATGAGTCAGAGCTGGCTTTGTTCTCTACCTGCCTGTTAATGTTAGCTTAAGATGTCATCTGTCTCTTTCTCCCTCGCCATTCAGCGGGGGCGGTGCGGCAATGCTTTGTATCTCCAGCCCCAGGTGTCAAAGAAGGGTTCTTCAAACCCTCGTTAGTGTCCCAGAGTGTGTGTCTGCCTTTGTGTGTGTGTGTGTGTGTGCTCTGCTGGAGCAGGCCTCGCATCGCCAGACAATATGGGCCACATCAGATCATCCAGAGACCTCATTACTCCCTTTTGCACTTTGAGGACTCTCCAACACTTGTTAGCTTTTGTTGGTCAATTGTGCTGCATTGAGCTGATTTAGCAGATAAAGGCCTGGAGTGGGACGTTAACTCGAGCATATGGACGAGGACCAGACATCAATGGGTAGGAAATCAGTAAATTAGCCCCTAATTACCAAATTAAAAGACGATCAGATCAGAGTTCTGGTTAATAATTGATGTCACGAATGATCAAGTTCCTTTTTTTACTTCCATTAATTTGTCATTAATTGGTCCACTTTTGGAGGAGCTTCCCAATAAATACACACTTTAACATATTTCTGTGTTCATTAAGAGATAAAAGCGTAAACGCACCAGCAGCAGACAAAGGGATGATATGCTCAGCGACACACACACACACACACACACACACACACACACACACACACACACACACACACACACACACACACACACACACACACACACACACACACACACACGGGGGTGGGGGGGATCGCCTCGGAGGACATTACGCCGCTTATAGATGGAGCATCTGAGGAGTCACACCTGAAGACACACCTGAAGGGAGAAATCAAATGCTTGTTAGGGCCTGGTGGAGAGCTCTTCACGGTCTCTCACCTCCTGAACCTCCACCCTCCACCGCCCCACCCCACTTCCAAAGGTCACCCAGCGCTGGCCACCTCCTCTCTACTGCCCCAAAACCACGGAACGAGAGAGGGAGACCAAACGAAGGGTATGAACACTCAGCTTTTAGCCCGTGTTAGTCTCTCAGGGGGTGTACGACTCCAGCCACAGACACTGCACCTTCCCTCTTCATCTATCATTGATGGAGACTATGTCGGTGTAGGTTAAAAAAAAAGGGGGGGGGGTCGGGGTGTTGAAGGAAAATGTAAACACATTCAGTACTGTACCCAATTAAAAATGCATTATGTAAAACACACATTTATGGGCCGTTGCATCTGTCTGGAAACACATACACAACAATACACAATACACCCGTGTCTGTTATGTTCCTAATCTGTCACCCGTACCCGGGGTAATGCGACGTCAGCACAAGTGTTTGGCTTGTGTTATGTTGACTATACCCCGCGTCCCCTCAGAAACTCTCCCTGACCCTGGCTGCAGCCCCCCGCCCCCTCCCCCCGGTGGCACCGCGGCTCCTTCTGCCCTGTCCGAGGCAGACGCCATCGTCTCAGCCACAGCTTGGCCCGAAGCCGACACCGCCGTACGCGGCAACCCTGATTCAGGTGGCGTAAATACAGCCTGGCGTGACACAGAGTGGCCGCTACATGCACCTGAGATGTAAACAAACCCCCCAAAAAAAAACCAAAAAAAAAACCAAGGCCCCGAGCCAACTGCGTCGCTCGTGAAGGCGTACGCTGTCCACCCCTGACAGAAGACGATGCCAGACTCTCTCTCACTGCACTTTTGCCTTTTACTCGTCTTTGCATGACACGGACGTTTGCACCCGGCACCAATTGGCATGACAGCGTGACCCCCCCCAACCTTTTTTTTTTTCCTGCTTGTCCCCCGTATCCCGTCCCCTCCCACCTTTCCTTGGCCCCTCATCATCCATGTCATCCCCCCACCCTTAACTCTCACCCTCACCCCCACTCTTCCCTCAATGACAATATCCTGGTAATGGCAGCCTTTGTTTTTCTTGGCCCGGGCGCCTGGGTTTGTCAGGACGCATTTCCTGCCCGCAGACTGAGGCGGCTGCTGCTGCGTGGCAATCTGGGCTCACTTCTCAGGCAGCTAAACCCTTTGACACTGTGCTTTTTAATTAAAATTACATTATGATTAATCAGGCAGAAGGAGGGGCCCTCCCCCTCACTTGCACTCCATCCACCTCCACCTCCTCCTCCTCCTCCTCCTGCTCGGTTTCCAGGCAGGTTTGATTACAACCGGTGACGGACGCTCCTCACTGCCAAGCCGCTAAAGATGTGCTGGCAGATGCGGCGGCCGGGCCAGCTTGTCGAGCCCCGGGGTTGCAGGCGGCCGGGGAGACAGGGACAGAGATACCAGAGGGAAGGAGTGAGGATGGAAAAAAAAGTAAACAGGAACATGATATAATAAGGAGAGTGTGCACAAAGAAAGGCTGGGTAAGAGACAGGAGAGGGGGACACTCCAGAGAGCGCGACAAGCCATCAGTCTGCAGACAGACTGGATGGTGGACGTATTGATCCGCAGAGTCCTGTCGAGGCACATACACGCGCTCCGAGGAGACGGGGGCCACGAGACGGGAGATCATTTCTCCCACCGCTGTACAAGGCGCCTGGATACAAGAGCCTATACTTAGCTCCGGTGTCTAGACTTGTACCCGAGGCCTTTTATATCACAGGTGAAGTGTTGGAATATAACCTGGAGCCGTGTGTCGGCCATGTTTGCTTACTCAGGCTGAAATAATCATGTACGGACATAAAAACAAAAGGCAAAGACACTGACATCATGTGAGTGAAGGGCAACAACAAGGCACTTAGTGATACAACTCTCTACACAGACTTTCTAGGTGCTTTTGTGTTACATATTTTTGGATATAATCGCTATGGGAACGTCGTTACATCCTATGGGTTTTTGTCATAATAAACCCAAAGTACCTGTATAAAACTAACACTTGAAAAATACATTGTTTAATAGGTTCATGTCATAAGAGGCGTTTCGTTACACGCTCTGCGAGTCAGAACCTAATGGCTGATTTCATTTTCTAGATAATTACGTAATTCCTGTTTGATGTTAAAATTAATTTTTGTTTGGCCTTATCGGGCCCGTCGCTCCGCATCGCTCTCGCCCATTCAGCCCCCTGAGCGGTCACAGGCGTGCACTCGGCGTCCTGCGGCCACATTGACAGGCAGTATTAAAAGCCAGTAGGTGGTCCTTCGCTGTCACTCGGCAGAAGCCCCTCGTCACAGCACATTAATTATACACCCTCACCAGCTCTAACAGGCCATGTCCGTCCCGGCATGGGGCGGGATTAAGATCAGGGTTTTTGAATTTCCAGAATTGACTCCTGCTCATTTCCTCGTTTTGATGCTGATGATACAGGGAAGTAAACGGTCACTATTTTAAAATGTGAAAAAACCATCAATTTCAGTGGCCCCCAGTGACGATTCTTGATGAGTGGGTACAATCTGGCTGCATTTGACTTTTTTTTTTTTAATTGACTGTAAATACAAGTGTGTATATGCTGTGTATGTGTATGCCAGTATAGTTTGTGTATTGAGCACAAGAGGATTCATGCAGGTGTGCAGATGCATGTGCATATGCTTGGATTGGCACCGGATCCAGGACTGTCACCTTGCTCCCCCTGACCTGACCCCGCCGTGAACTCTGTTGCCCTTGTGATCCATACGTATCGTTTACCCGCCGCCCTCCCCGCCGCCTCGCCTAATGCACGGAGGCGTGAAACACCTCGTAATGCTCAATCGCAGCGGGGCACGGCGTGCGAGGAGCCATCCGGAGTGACAGCACAGGGCCGGGGAGGGAAGAAATGCCACATCGCCCTCAGGGAAAGGAAGAAAGGGAGGCGGTGGTGGTGGAGAGAGAAGAGGGGTATCAGGACCTTAAGGGGTTGGTAGGAAGGGGAAAAGGGGAAAAGGGGGAAGGGTCTACATGGAGGTTATAGTGGTCTGAGTCCACATGATGCTGAAAGATATGAAAATAATGCATTTCCAAAGAGGAACTGTGATATCGTGGAAGCATTTTTCCATTGTAGTCAGTGGAATCCTGGAAATTGCACATGAAAAAAAGAAAAATATTTAGTAAAAGGGAAGATGGGAAAGAGGGAGGCAGAAAAAAAAGATGGAGAGGCAGAGCGAGAGAGAGGAAGACGCAACAGACGGAAGTCGCACTTGTGAAGTTGGAGGTGTGAAGGAAAGAAGCCTCGATCATGTTTAAAGGCAGCTTCTTGGACCACTGTTTTAAAAAGCCATCGCGTGTGACGCTTTACTCGTTCGTCTCTGAAACGCTTCGTCTGTTTTTCGCACTTTGCCAAAAAAACTTTGGTGCAAACGAAATTTACGAGAACGATACAGCCTGTCGTAAATGTCTGGGTTTGTTTTTTTTTTCTTTCATCGCAGCAATTTAGTTTCAGAACAGTTATTTTAATGTATTTTGACTGGGAATTGTTTCATAAAAGCGTTAATTTAATTTCGAGGCCTAATTTTTTTTTAAAAATCGTTAATCAAGCGGCGGCCATCGCTTTTTCTGACTCACTGACACCTTCTCCGCTTGTAAAAACCTGACCAGCTAGCATCTGAGGAATGTTACACACACATCCATGAGCCTCAGACGGTGTGAGACTCTGATGCTGGCAGAGGCATCCGTCTGATGTAATTGAGAATAAAAACTTGCTTTTTGCTCAAAACCGGCACAACATTTTTTTTTTCTTCTATGAAACGTAAACAAGAGGAGACGACCTGGCAAGGCCTCGCTTGTCCTTGTCCGCGCCCTGTGGACCCATGCCCACGACCCAGGCCTCTCCCAGGCCAAGCTGCCCAATGGTCCAGTTAATCATATGCAGTGCCATGAGGAAGCGTATGCTGGCCTATGCCAGTTTATGCCTCCCTAGCTGCGGGGTGTCGAGGCCAGGACCACAGCATGGGGGGGCGACAGACTGGCTTGGCAGTTTGAAGATGAGCAGAGCCCTCGGAACCTGAGCTGGTACCAACACTGAACCTCCTCTCGCGCTTCTCCCCGTGTCCAGGTCCTGCTGTGGGGGCGCTGACCCCACTGACTGTGTGGACACAGACCCCGCTGACCAACACAAACATGACATTACTGCCTCTCAGTGGGGGGGGGGGGGATGATCAGATCCTGTTCTCCTTCCATACTCTAATGAGAAATCCCATCAATCTCCCAATCATGACATTAAAATGATTGCGTTGTAACTGGTACTTGCTGTAATCTGTGCTGATGATAAAGTCTTTATTCTGTAACCGTGACACAAGTTTCAGTGTGAGCGGTTACAGTCTGTCTGTGTTGTTGACGCGTGTATTTTTAAAACTATTCTTTTCGGTTTAATGAGACACGTTCGCCTAAAAATATCCCCGGGCGTCGCCAAATCAAACAGCAGTCAAATAGCAGGGATTATGTAATGTACTTCGATGGCTTTGTCATGTGTTTATCTGCTGTGCACCAGTGCTAACGACAACACGTCAACCTTTCCAGCAGCTCCGCGATGGCACGGTGAGGTGCTATTGCCACCATGCAAAAGGCTCGCAATACCCTCGCATGCCGGCGGTTAACGAGGTTTGAAGTTTATCACGCTCAAACATAATAATAATAATAATAAAATCAGAGAATAAAAGACAGCACTGATAAATGTGATCATATTTAAATTTCAACTTGTCGATCATCATCATCGGATTCAACTAAGACCTAAACAATCGCAAATAACTGTCCACAAACTTCTGCCGTGACCTGACCCCTGCACAGCTGAGTGACCTTGCTTTGTGCGTTGATGACAAAAATACTAATAAACTTTCAATTCATGCAACTTAAAGCGCACGTGATGTGTACATAAAGTTTAGTATTAATCGGTGGGAGTGAAACAAAAGCATGCGTGCATTTAATCTGCGTCCTGTTGCATCAACGGGTGTCACCACAAAAGAGCAGTGTGGCTTGACAGTGGTGGAGGTGGGGGACGGGGTGGGGGTGCGGGGGGACTGGCCCCCTGGCCGAACGTGACCTTTGACAAGTCTCATGTCACTTCTCACCTCTGCAAGATGAGCTCTGTCGTAGCAACACACACACACACACACACACAGTATCACATGCTCCCATCCCCGCGTCCTTCCGTCTCGTCAATTAAAAGCCTAATGGATGTTTTAGCGCTCTGCCACTTTGATCACAGCCTCCTGATCTGCCGCTGTTGGATCTCGGAAGGAGCTGCAGGGAGGGAGGAGGGGATATCATACAGGTTGGGAGGGAGCACTGACAATATAATCAGAGTGAGACACTGTAGCGTGAAAAATCTTTTTTTTTTTTTCTTTTTTTCTTCTTCGCACGCCGCAGACCCAAAGGGCTGGTCCCGGTCAGGGCATCTAGCCGGAGAGTCTAGTCTCACCTCAGTGACATGGAAGCCACCCCGGCTGTCACTTTGCATCTCTGACGCCCAGAGAGGGAGACCACGAGCAGGCTGACAGGGGGCGGCGGGAGGTGAGGACCTAAAATGCTGGAGACACACTTGGCTCAGAGCCATATTCATCCACATTTTTGGGGGTTTTTTTTTATGTTTGTTTGTTTGTTTTTGTTTGTTTTTGTATAAACTCTCTAACCTGTGTGTCTTGAGAATAAAATCTGAAAAGGGTGTATCTAATCAGCTGATGGGGTTTTCTGACACTGCGACACGTGAGACAAAGAGAGAAAGAGAGAGAGAGAGAGAGAGAGAGAGAGAGGATCACTGCACTTTCATCAGGCTTGCAGCAAATAATAATCATATTAAAAAAAAAGTTAAATACACAAATTTCTACTTTCATCAACTGCAAAATTTCAACTTGTTCCACGATAATATGGAATGTAACACAATGCACCGTATCTGATTTTAACTCAACAACAAAACCCTGCAATAAACATAAACAAATGTTTACTTTTAAAAACACAAGTTTTGTGCGTGAACAAAGTTGAAACACAAACTCTGGTGCGGCGCGTCTCTGAATCCCCGGCCTGACACGTGTGACACTGATGACTAATGTTTTGGTGGCGCGTGGGCGTCGCGCGGTGATCAAGGGATTCCACATCTCTTGCAAAACAAGCTGTGGATGCATCACGAAGAGTTTCAGTGGTTCTGGTTTCAGACTTTTCTTTTTTTCTTCTGAATTTGTCACGTTTCAATGACTGTTCAGCTGTAAGCATATCATGGATTTTTAAAAATACTTCTCATATTTTCTTAAAGCTCACAGGTTCTATGAAAAAGTTCAACTAAACAAATTGACAAAACAAATTACAAATAAAAAAAAAAAACATTTCTTTTTCCCTGTCAACAGCCACTTGTTTCCTGCATGTGACTCACTCGCCTGTGAAGAAAATTAATGGCATGAGAAAAAAGTGTGACTGTTGCGGTCTCTTGAGATCCTGAAGCCTAAAGTCAAAATCAACACTGTGATACACTGATACCATATATTTTATCACCTCTCGGGTGTATTTGGGTCCAGACGAGGCCGAGTCATGTGGTGGGTTCACGTACTCTGCATTCGCCGCCTTTTTTTTTAAAATCCTGAACAGTCCCGATAACGCCAGTCGTTGTGTAAGTGTGGGCAGCTAGGCTAGTGCTAATAGTGTCAGAATAATGAAAGCGAGTAATTATTCCATCCACGTAACACACACGCTGCGCCTCTCACCCTGCACCCACTATGGTTTCAAATCAGGTCTCTCAGGTTTATGAGAAATCACTGGATTTAATGTAATTTAGATTTTCTGTAAATGCTTTTACTTTGAATCCTGAGATGAAACCATGTGTACGGTTCCGTGCTGGTACGGAAAGTGAGTCGTCTGCTGTGGCGAAACCTAGCATGATGCACAGGTGGGAATTTATAAATGCAAATGTTTTGGAAAAGGTGGTTTAAGAATCATCCAAACAAAAATAATCTAACTCAATGCGTTGTTTTGTTTTTTTTTGTTTTTTTAATGGAACACTAGTCTTTATTTGTACGCCTCAGGGTTTCGGATGACATGTGTCAGAGAAGCCGCAAGTTCCCTTTCCATCCATCCATCCATCCATCCATCCATCCATCCATCCATCCATCCATCCATCCATCCATCCATCCATCCGCTCTTTGTTGCGTTCATTCTAACCTATACCTGAGCCCCTCCTTTCCTGATCCCATCATTCTGTGTTGTGCACAGTTGAACTTGTGGCCCCTGCCTCCTTGTTGACCTCCTCAGCTGAGTGCTGTGAACTCACCACTGCTCCCTCCTTCCATCCACTCGCCCCCCCACACACCCCCTCCTACCCCACCCCACCCCCGCTTGTTCCAGCCCTTTCAACGCAGCAGACTGCCGATCCCGCCTGGCCGCCCCTTGCCGTCTCGCAGAAGTGCGAAAATAAGATGGCATTGGATCTATTAACACATTGGGCTGAGTGTTAGTGAGGGGGCCCCAGACGAGACCACTCTCCCAAGGTCCACCGACCGCCATTCTGGCCCTGCTCTGGCCGGGGGCGAGGTGGAAGGTTGTGGAAAGGGGATGGAGAGGGTTTGTGGATCTGCAGGCAATCAGAGCCATCAGAGAGCCACGGGGAGGGGGGTGGCGAGTCAGAGTGTTCCGCACGAGGCATGCTGACACTTGTCCACTTGAAGTTCACCTGTTCATCAACAGCATGTCAATTGATGGATGGATTGGACTGAGGATCGATAGCTGCGTGTCAGGACTTGTGTGGTCTGACGACAAAACAACTGCACCGACTAATGATCCTGGAAAAAAATATATACTGTGATATTTGTACCATTTTAAGGTTATTAAGTGTTTTTTTTACTGCATGCAAGGGTGTGTATCATTCTCTTGTGTGTGTGTGTGTGTGTGTGCGTGCGCATGTGCAAAAACATCCCAATCCGTCAGCATATTTTCTATTCATGAAGGTAAAACATAAACTGCCACATAAACTGCCATTTCTCAGATAACCTTGTTCCAATGTTATGATGACTTTACATGTGCTCACATCCACAGGATTTCACTCCTGAACTTGTTGGCACGGCGAGATGTAATGTGTGCCTCTCTCTCTCCGAGTGCCTCTACCTCGGCGCGATTGCACGCCCACATAATCTACCAGCTCCGTCACAACAGCGGCCCAAAGATAAATAAATAAATAAATTATCCTCGCAACTTTTTGTCACACTTCAATCACATAAAATAAACCGGCCGCATGTTTGGAATTAATAGGCGGTGTTTGCTGCTATTTATTCAACTTCTCCTCTGTGGGCAAAGGATGAAT
Organism: Trinectes maculatus; assembly: GCA_016785345.1. Classification (NCBI taxonomy): domain Eukaryota; kingdom Metazoa; phylum Chordata; class Actinopteri; order Pleuronectiformes; family Achiridae; genus Trinectes; species Trinectes maculatus. The sequence goes on along the minus strand of JAFBJQ010000514.1, from coordinate 320,056 downwards.
GGATACACACACACACACACACACACACACAACTAGAAGACAAAGAAACAGGGATAAACGATAAATCTACATTACATTACATTATTGCTTCTCGTCCAGGCAATGTAAGCAAATTCCACCATCGCCCCTCTGCTGTACAGCATGTGGCCCTCCATCACAGGGGCTGGTTACCAAGCAGATTAGACGAGATATTTACAGGTGTGAAAAGATGCATTTTTCTAATACAGTGTGAAATTCTTCTGTTAAGTGCAGCTCCTTCCAATACGCCTGTTCACAATGGGATGAGGGAGAGCAGGAGAGAGAGAGAGAGAGAGAGAGGGAGAGAGGGAATCCAAGAAGCGAGTTGACTTGTTTCTTGGCTGTGTGTTTTAAAAGGAGCTGAGGCGTAGCTGAGCGCAAGTCTTAAGAAAAAGTGATAAAATATACAGTGAGAAAAGCTTTCAAAGTGTCGGGAAATTAAAGCAGGGCGCAGCAGCAGGGTGGGGGGGGTGGGGGCGGCGGGTTGGGGGTGGGGTTGTTTGTCGGGTGGTGGTGGTAGAGCGGTGTTCAAGATGACTGCAATCTGCTTATGTGACTTGAGAGAGGACTTATTCTCGGCGGCCTCGGCCTCCCGTGTTGGTGACATCATACCTGCTGAACGATGGTTAGCAAGCGCAGGGAAAATACGCCGCGGCGTGACGCAATCTGAAAACACTGAGAGGCTAACACAAGTCTGTTGTCTGACCTGACCCTGCAAACCTTCACCTCCTGGAATAATGGGAGTAAACAAGAGGAGGGAGATCAGAGACTCACTCAGACAGTAGATCAGTGGCGTCGGGGCGGTCGGGGCGGCCGGGTACCGGCGTGCTGCGACTGCAGGTCCTCACCCATACATCATGGCTTGGAGCCCAGACAAGCTGCCTGTCTGCCTCTCAAGTGCAGCAGCATGGCATTTAACTCCAAAACCAACCTGTGGGAGAAAAACTGATTATTCTCACTGGTAGATTCACATGATTAGAATTTGCATTCGTAAGTCTGGGGGTAGATAGTGTCATGAAAAAAGGACAAGGAAGTTTATATAAGGTGACATATAACCAAGAATGGATCAATTTATAGGTTATTATTATTATTATTTAGAATCAAAAACAGAAGAAAATGGAAGGAAATAAATATAATATTGATATAAATCTGTCAACAAAAAAAATAAAAGAATTCGCCTTCCACTTGACGTAACCTCGTCTCTAGTCTGACCAACAACTGTGAAGTTTAACCGTGGCGAACAGAGGCTTGTACCACCGTGGTTTCTTTGAAGCCTCGCTGAATCAAACCCTGGCTCCTCTTTCATTCCTCCCTGCCAGCTGTATTAGCAGTTTACACGGCCGCTGGCCCCTCTTTCACCAGCCCACTCCCACCATCTCGAGCCGTGTCACGCAGCTTGGCCAAGCCGCAGGACGGGGCAGAGAGAGACCCCCCCCCCCTAATTAATGGTGGCAATCTTGCAGCTTTCAGCCGGCCGTACATTTCTTTTAAGGAAAGGATTAGCGCGGCGCATTAAGATGTATTTAACCTCCAGCACTAGCTCTGTTTCAATAAGTATTAAACAGGCCATTAAATGGAGCGAGGGGGCTCAATTAAAGCAGACAAAGGCCAGTGTGCTGAATGCGGAGTGAGGGGTGGGTCCCAGGAGCCGGGATGGGGTACGCTGTTTGCATTTAGCATCTGCCCAGCTACACTTCACACCAATCCATCCTGGACTATACAGAATTTAGAGAAAGATATATATACACAAAAATAAAAACCATAACCTTTCCGTAAATCACTTTTATTGTTGTGTTTAAAGCATAGTTTAAGCTTCCTGCTTGCGTGGTAAGGTGACACTGTTTTATAAAGATGCATGGAGTCTACCCACATTGAGGAGCCTCAGCCAGAAATCTCATGAATCTATTTTCTAAGTTGTTGATTTTACAAAACAATCAACTGCTACCGTGGAAGCGGTGCCAGAGCCCCTGCTGAACAATGATGGTATTGTTCACTTGGAAAGGAGAAACTGGCGTGGGCTGCTGCGTTTATCAATTTTCCCTTTCTCTTTTTCGCCCACTTGCTTGTTTGTCATGGCGCGGCGAAGGCCCGTTTTGGGCCCAGCAGGTTGTCCCGCGCGCATGGCATCACCTAAAATTAGCTCCAGTCAGCGGTGGCCCTTTTGCAGCTTTGCCACTGCGGATGTTTGCCGATCCAAAAAAACTGTTTTGTCTCACTCTCTTTTCTTTTTTTCCTTTGGGGGGGGGGGGGGGGGGGGGGGGGGGGGGCAAAAAACATAAATCGAAACTTGTGCAAATTACCAAACGAACACGCGATGCATATGGAAGCATGGCGACATATAAAAACCAGCTGGTAGCAAATAAATCTAAATATCACATGAATCTATTTTCTAAGTTGTTGATTTTACAAAACAATCAACTGCTACCGTGGAAGCGGTGCCAGAGCCCCTGCTGAACAATGATGGTATTGTTCACTTGGAAAGGAGAAACTGGCGTGGGCTGCTGCGTTTATCAATTTTCCCTTTCTCTTTTTCGCCCACTTGCTTGTTTGTCATGGCGCGGCGAAGGCCCGTTTTGGGCCCAGCAGGTTGTCCCGCGCGCATGGCATCACCTAAAATTAGCTCCAGTCAGCGGTGGCCCTTTTGCAGCTTTGCCACTGCGGATGTTTGCCGATCCAAAAAAACTGTTTTGTCTCACTCTCTTTTCTCTTTTTCTTTTATTTCCTTTAGGCGGAGTGGGGGGGTGGGGGTGGGGGGCAAAAAACATAAATCGAAACTTGTGCAAATTACCAAACGAACACGCGATGCATATGGAAGCATGGCGACATATAAAAACCAGCTGGTAGCAAATAAATCTAAATATCACAGCGTCAATCACAATGCACAAGGAAGTCAAATCCAAATTAGGGAAGTGAGTCGACGGAAGAGGATTTTTAAACTCCTCAACATAACAGAGATGACAGCTCTGTCATGCAGGAAAGTGTTAATTAGTTTTCCGATTTCTCTGCTCCCTCCCCGTCTATCCTTCTACCATGAGTGTATTGAAAATGACGTGGCTCGGTAGTTAAACGCATTCCCTATCACATGTCATTAGCCCCCTCCCGCTGCAGGATGTGGAGGAACTGCTTTTCTCGGGTTGTCTTCCATCGAGATGATTAGCCTGAAACTATATTTCAAAAGTGTTTGTCAGGGCGCGTGGTGTGCCGCGGTGAATCCGGGTAGCAGATGGATTAGCTCCTGGAAGAACAGACTGAACACGGCACGCCCTAAACAAGCACCAATGAAACGGTGGCACAAAACCCTTCAGTCCACATTATCGTACTCTTTAAGGGTGGTGGTGGTGGTGGGGGGGGGGGCAGCATTTACGGTAGCCTGCAGGCGCCTATTCGGCTGCCACGAATAAAAGAGACTGACAACTAAAGCAAACACTGGACCCATGACTCCGAGTCACAGCGATGAAAACAGTGGTGGCAGAGACGCGAGGGAGCTTTAAAAGTTCGACATGGAGGAGAGGCTTTCGAAAACAGTTCAGAAATATATGGAAGCGTCAACTGAGTTGGCTGGGAAAGTGCCAAGATCACTCCTGCTGTGTTCTTTGCACCCTGGTCGCAGCTCTCGGAGGTATCCCCAGCCTGTTGAGCCTGCGAGGCAAAGCAGGAGGATCAACGTGTGTGTGTGTGTGCCTCTTTGTGTGTCAGAAATTGTTGGCGGTTCCTTGTATTTACTCGTATTTTGGACGAAAATTGGGACAAAAATACGTAATATAACATTTGATTATTTTTGGAGTTTGAAACGCAGGGCCATGGTAGTGATTTCGTATATGTCCTTTAAACATGGCGTCCAGAGAGAATCGTGCGACAAACCTCCATGAAGTTCCGTGAACTCTTCCCATTGTGTCACGTTTCTGAACTGTGACAAAGTTGAAATGGCCTGAGCCCAGACTGGAGGCCTCAGCTGTGGCTGAGTGGAGCCAACGCATGGCGAAGGCCTTTACTGGGGTGACGAGAGCAGGGTGCACGGAGCCAGTGCATGTTAGCTATCTAGAGCGTTTGGTAAAAGTGCAGACAGCTTGGGAGGTGCTAATGAATGCCGGGCATTGCTAACCGTACTGTACCCAGGCTCCGGGCGCAGCCTGGCAGCCTCCTGTCCCTCCTGCCCGTGCGAAATGTGAAAGATCAACCGGTTGGAGGGAGCAGAAGGGAGCAAACACACACACACGCACACTTTGGGTACACTCGTTCAACTGCGCGCACACATACACACACGCGTAGAAGCACACAGACAAAATCCTTGCACGCATCGTACTCGCAGACACACACACACACACACACGGCCACTAAGACAAGCGCACCCACACTCGGGCCTGGCTCACTCCAGTATCACATCATGAGGGCTCCAGCCAGGCCAAGCCATGAGGCCTCAGCTGAGATGATTCAAGACCCCCCGCTGGGTCCTCGCTCAAGCAGCCAGGTGGAGCTCCACACCAGAATGAGCGCAGAGCTCCAACACTGCATGCTACAGCCTGGAAAGGCGGAAATGAGTTTGTGCTAATGGGAGCGAGCGATTCTATGAGGGACGTGTATTCTTAAGTTTTAAACTCCTTTTAACTAATGTAAATATGTGTAATTATTTGTTGTCATGAGACAACAAAAAAATCTTCATCTATCCACCGGTGATGTTGTTTCTGACTATAAATACTGATAATATTATAATATAGATGAAAAAAAAAAACAAATAACATTTTATACCAAATCATCTAAATTACTCTTTAATGGTAAACCAGTGGAAACGTTTTTATTTACCCACGAGCCAAACAAAAAATAAGAAACATATTTTTTTAAAAAAAGAAAAGAAATAATGTTCTAATCGAGTTTGAATTTGATTTGATGAAGCAAATAAAGGTATTGGGAAAAAATAATAAGAGGCCAGATCAAAAGATGTCATAGTGTCTCTGTGACAAATCTTAATACTTAATACAGGAAAACTTAAATGCAAAGCTGCTTATGAAAAGCGAAACTGAAACTGACAACACAGTTTCAGGAAGAAAGTAGCCCGACACCGCTATTTCATATAATATTTGTTTTTTTCTCTCAAATTGTAAAAGGTATCGACTCGTGAGCCCGCATGAGGGTTTTATATACATGACCTTCCTCATTCTGCTGTGGTCACAGTAAACACCAGGCGCAATTATTATACACCCCTGTGAATAAGAAATGGAACGTTGACGGGGAAAGGGTGGGGAAGCAGCGCTGCGCCAAGTTTAAGTCATAGTCGAGAAGTCGGAAATAAATAGCCCCGAGAACCACGTGTTAAGTCGAACGCTTACACCCCGTGGTGACCGAGCTCGAAAGGGGATCGCTGCGAAAGCTGTGAACTCACATCGGGAATACATCCTGATCGCGGAGAGATCAGCAACTCAAATAATCTAAGTACGTGGTGAGTTTATTTTCTCTCTCTCTCTCTCGCTTTCCTTCGCTTTTTGAGAACCTGGCAGGAAGCCGCCGCTCTGTTCTACACATCCCCTCTGCGAATAATACCCAGCTGTATAGGATGAATCATATTTACCATTCCGCCTGATGAATATTCATAGCTGCGTCTTTTGAATATAGATTATCTAAATAGGAACTGGATGGCTGAGGGTTTCAAAATCACAGTTCGGATCCATTAGCCTACCATCTGTAGCATCCGCTCGTACCATCACAAATGGATGGAGATTTTTTTTTTTAAACTCTGTATTCAGCGTGAAGAGAAAAACACATTATCGTGAAGTGAGCGAGCAGCACTGAATATGTATATAAACCACTTGGTTTCTTTTTGTGTGTGTGTTTTGTTTTTTACAGAAAATTATTAAACCCATTATGCCAAAAATATAAGTGTGTTATCAAGTTTTAATGTCCAAACCCCACCTGACTCTTAGGTACCAAATTTCATGCCTCTGATTTTCTCCCTCAACTTTTCCTCTTCGCGGAAACAGGCTAAGTTGAGTCTCATTAAAAGCTCTTTGCGAGTTGTCTGGAGATGTATCTATTCATTAGCTTCAAAAGGGTGTCATGTGTATGAATTATGCTAACAGGATCTAATTAGCAGATGCAAATGAGGTTAGTCAAAATTGTACTGAAAAGACAGAAGAAAAGCTCCATGGGATAGTTGGAGCTCGACAGCTCACCAACTGCCCCCACGCTGGGCACCAAATGTGATGGTTCGCCCCTGCTGCTGCTCCGTACAGGAGGCAGGACTGAACCATAAACACAGAAGTGGGGAGGACAGCTGTTAGGAGGTGTTTGGTTTTTTAATCAAAGGGAGTTTTATTTTGAAGTAGAAAATTACTGATATTAGCTCCATGTTCATATTTGTGGATGAGGTCAAATCATGAACCTCTGCTCGGTGGCCCCACACACACACAACACAGATATGCATACCCCACTCCGGTCCACAAGAGACAAGTTACACAACCAGCTGATGGAACTCCAGAATCCGGTGTGAAGAGGACTCAGTAATAGCAGCCGCCTACAGGCTCCTGCCACTCTGACATCAGTGGCCCCAGACTGTGGAGAAGCTGGCAGGACTTGGGGAGCATGCCTTCTGGCCTCGGCCGGGAGGACGGCCAGCAGGCTCCAGCATCACATGCATACAGCGAACATGCGCGCACGCACACGTTTCATCCTGCCATGGGAGTCACAGCCGAGCAAAGTTCACATGTTCACATGCAGGAACAGTTAGAGGGAGGAAGGCAGCAACTCGTGACCCCGTTAATGGCAGGAATCAGAAAGCTACAGAGGTTAGAGGGCACGGCCTGTTCTTGTGTAACATCTTGGCTTTGAGTGCACTGACACAAGTGCATTTCATCTCATGAAAAAAAATAATGCAACATCACTGTTAAAACAATTACAGAATTACTCGAGGTGTGTAACCTCTATCACTCTATCCTGCAAAAAAAAAGTGTAGAGAAGATAAAGACACGTTTATCTTCTTGTGCAGAGATCTGTCAGCAGCACACGCTGTAACGTGAGACAAACCGGGCTGGGATCTTCAGTGCAGATGACTAACCACCAGCAAACCCACACATCGTACCACCTGCCACACTTATACAGGTGACTGACAGGCGACCTGTTCGTACACGTTGCTACAGGAATGAGCATCCGCGTGTGGAATTCTGATCAGTTATCAAATAACAATAACTTCAAGTCTGACTATACCAAACGTGAATAAGTTAGAGAGTGAGAGATTATATCTTGAGGGTGGTGTGATGCCACCTACACTCATCCTCTGCAGCTCTATGTGAGTCACTACAAACCACAGGTAACCAACCACCTAGGTAAAATAAACTATAGTCTTGGCCCCCACGCATACATGCAACGCTGCAACAAAAAAACAAAAAAACATTGAAGTTGAAAATGGTTTTCACACAGTGTGCATCAGTGAAACAGCTGGGTATCAGTTTGCGGTGTAAGCACCCTGATTGGTCGAGAGCCCCTGACAAATCTTGACTGTCAACTCTATGGGGACACGGCAAAACCGAAAAAGCCTAACAAAGAACATAATTAATTGCAAAGCAAGAGCAGCTTTCTTTCTTTGTTCATTTTGACTGCGGCAGATCCCCTGTCTTCACACCTCCCACACTGGTTGAACGTGTTGCATTGTCCCCCCCCACACAGCTAATTGCAAACACACACACAAACAGGCGCACGGTAGAAACACCACGCACCCACATAGACGTATATGTGTGTAGATGAAGACCACGTCAACCTGGGGCTCCCCTTTTGTCTGCTTCTGCACTAAAGGTGTGATCGTTCGTTGTTCTGATGAGGAGGTGGGGAACGTTCTTCAGGCGGGGGTGGAAGGTCTCAGGCTGGTGAGTCACCTCACCAGTTGACCCTGGTCATCGCCTGGGATGCCCTCTACACATCTGCCCATGCACACAACTATGAAGGTGACTGTGCTTGTGTCAATAAGTCGGAAAAAAAAAGTACTTTCAAAGTTAAAGGACCAGTTCAACATTTTGAGAGGTAAGATCAATGCCTCTCTTATGAATAAAGGGTAAATATATGCACCTGGAGCAAGCAGCTAGTTAGTTTAGCGCAAACGAGTAATAAAATATGTTTATCTCTCGTCTCTAAGCTCAATTTATTCAGACCCTGTGAGAGAAGGTCTGCATTTCACAGCAGGTTCACCCTCTGGACCAGTGACGGTGGGCACAGGGCTCAGCTAGCCTGATCTATCAAGGTCCACAACCGTCAGATGAACCTCGAAACAAGCGCTCCCCCATCAGACGGAGCGTTCGGCCCATGTGTCTAGACCTCCACCATATCTGACCCGCCAGCACAGAAGGACACACAAACACTTGACAGATGATCATAAGGGACAAATACAGGCAGACTCCTTCTCCTCCACCATGTGACTTGGATATGGATGCTCACTGCTGTTCGTAATTTCTTATCACTGACACCCACCCCTCCACATCCACATATACACTTGTCAAATATAACACCTCTACCCACAAGGAAGGGACCAGGTTCTCAGCCCCTCTGCAACGAAGACTGACTAAATAGCCCCACTTGGTGTATTTGTAAGCCACGCATGAGTGGGCTTCCCCTGAAAAGATGTCATCTTCGGTTCTTGTCCTGAGATGTGACGGCCTCTTGATCAGTGCTTTACATCTCTGCCCCGCTTTCCAGTCATAGAAGGAGTCCAAACCGTGGACCACGTCCATGCTATGTGGGAGTCCCTGCTGTTTCAGTGGCTGCCAGGCAGGCAGCCTCTTCCCTCTCCCTTCGAACGTTTGGCTCCATTACGCCGGGAGCCCATCTGATGTGGTCCCCCCATCTGACAAGCAGCTCTCTTCCCCGGGCCCAGACGGCTGGAGGGACGGAGCAGACGAGCGGGGCCGCAGATTGTTGTAGACCATTTACATGTAAATACAGAGACCAGGCCTAGGTCTGGGTTCAATATTGAAGGTGTCCGCCGCACTGAGGTCCCTCTGCATGTGTGTGTGTGCATATATATATGCATGCGCAAGCGTATAGGGTTGCGCGGGAGCATATGTGCGCACGTGCGCGTGTGTTTTCATCAATGTGCACGGCATGACCCATTATACATCTAAAATACACAGCTGCCAAATTGCTGCAAATGTTTTAATACAAAAGCATTCTGTGGTCTCTAATTATATCTAATGGCTGCTGGATGCGTTTCTCCAGCGCGTTCCACTATTAGCCTTTTCCAGTGAATCGTTTGGCGTTTTGTCAGCGACTTCACTATACGGTTGCAGAGCAATAATAGGAAATAACAATATTGACTTCAATGTGTCCAATCGTCACATAAACGAGGTCATAGACTGGCTGCCATGATGGATTTGTGGGACTGGGGGAGACGTCCGAGGGCCTTCTAGCACTGCGACTTGTTGTCCTGACTCCCAAGAGGAGACTGAAGATGTCAAGGCAACATCCCTGTTTCACTAGCAGGGGGTGAAGTGGGGGCTGTGGGGGGGGTGGGGGGGCCGAAGGGGGGGGGGGGGGGGGGGGGGGGGGGGGGGGGTCGACCTTAAACCATTAATCATGTCTACATAAGCTCCCTGTCGCCAGCATACGCCTCTGGTTGGTAGACAGTAAGTCAGTGAGGGCTTTCCTCCCTGTCGCTGGAGAAGCTTTCATACCAGGAGAGCCAAGTGTTAAAACTCTACATTCTCACCTCTGACTCACTGATTTAACCACACCGAGGCCGGAGCAGCGGTCGGAATACTCCTGTGGTGTCGATCTGTTTTGTGCTCCGTGTCCAAAAAAAAAAAATGGAGGAAAAATAATAAAATAAATAAAGGGAGCTTCTGAAATGCAGTTTCTGAGTCAGGGTAAGCAATGTGATAAAAGCCCAGCTTGTGGGGGGGGGGGGGGGGGGGGGGGTGAGGGGGGGTGAGCTGCTGTGTGTTGGTGCACGAGCTCACCTCAGGTCTCCTCAGCCAGGAAGAGGAAGTCTGATGGGGAGGATCTTGGAGGCTTAATGTCCAGTCGATACAACTCCCTTACACCTCACGTTCCAGGAAACACACATGTCCAGTCCACGCTGTCAAACTTTTAGCACCTGCTATTTTGCGTCGGTCCCTGAAGTCGCCTCCCCCCACCTCACCCCACCCCGCGGGGTTCGCGGGAGCACGCGCTGGGAGGAAGCGGGTCAGCAAGGGTTGACGCCAGAGTGGGGATGAGGGTGAGACTCGGGCCACGCGGCGGCGTCGCCGGTTTCCTGTTCCGCGATGAGAACACGTGACACGCGAAAGCGAAGAAAGATGGAGGCGTCAAAATCAGCAATTCAACCTAAGCCACAAATAATAATAATAATAATAACAACAACAACAACAACAATAATAATAATAATAATAATAATAATAATAACAACAACAACAACAATAATAATAATAATAATAATAACATATAAAAGATCTAACAGTGATTATGTGTGTGTGTTTTTTTTAATTATTGAAGTTTTAATACACATTGTTGTGGAAGAGCACGTGGAACTTAACCCTGTTTCCATACAGTGTGGAGGCCCTGGGTGACTCTCTCTCTGTGTAATGCAGTAATCCAAAAATCATGTTATCATGCACTGGGGGAATCAAATACACTGAGTGCAGCTTCAATCCTATTTCCCTGAATGCATCCCAGTACCAGCACCAGATTTTTCTGAGATTCGTCTTAACACAGTGGATTATCATGGCCCCCTGAAGCATTGGACTCACATATCCCCAGATACATTTCTGCAATAATCCACCAGGCCAGATGAAAAAAAGAAAAAAACACACACATGCACGTGTGCAGCAACATGGTGACAACATGAGGCTTATCTGTTGATTTGGAGCAAAGTAGCATTTGATGGCTTTATGCATTGCGGCTTATTTTAATGTATCTGGAGGAATCCAAACGCGCTGCATATAGACAGAGAATTCCCGCAGGTCTCGCTCGCTGACTGGTTACAGATGGGGAAGAGTCTCATTTCATGATAATTTGCTTTTTTGCTAGAATGACATCTGAAATAGCCTCCATGGCAGCAAACACGAATACACTTTACATATTCTAATACTCTTTGAATAGGTTTAAAAGAATGAAAAGGGTGAAGATGAAGATTTTGTTTTTGCTCTTATACAATACATCCTGACCAGGCCAGAGCGGAAAACCGGTGCTGTTCCACTCAAGAAGAAAATGGAAGACGAGGAAACAAGAAACGAGAAGGAGGGAGTAATTGATGACAGCAATATGCACCCGAATGGAAATTCATGAAAGCTGTCACCTTCATATCTTTGAAGACAGCAGCATGTCTGTAACATAAGCTCTCCCTGTGTAAAGACTCCCGCTTTGATTAAATGTCTGCAATTCCCACACACTGGGAAATATACTAGGGGGACATCTTTGATAAACTTGCGAAATAAATTCTTTCCAATAAAAGTGTTCTTGAGGATGATGATTTGCGGAGGAGCGAAGCGCTGGCACGCTGCACATTGCACTCAGTTCTTTTCCCAGCACCCCTCCCTCCAGGGGTCTTGGTGCCGAGGATCTCTAATGAGACCTGCGTTATTAATCCTTGCAATGGGGTACATGAATTCACTCCAGAGCAAAGGCTTCAGCAGCCACCTTGGCCCATAAAACCTGGAATGTATTCCTTTCATGTGCTGTGTTGATGATCTACTCTGACAACAATATGGTTAAGACTTCCCTTCCCCCTGGCGTGCGGGCCCTGGCCTGGGGCCAAAGAGGGTCATCTCAGACACACTTGGCCTTTTATAGGTGGTCAAGAAACATGCTGACAGGTCACAAGTGGGAGCTGCTTTATGAATCAGACCTAAGCATCCACCTCATTTGGAATTAGTTTATTTATAGGTGGCCTGTAAATCACATTTATTTTGTTTTCTACCTTTAAAATGGCAACCGAGGCTCGGCGTGCTCCAGGGGAAAGCAGCCTACTTCAAACCAAATGGCCATTAAAGCAATAACGTTAAACTTGTTTTATTGAGATTTTCTCAACGGGCTTGTGCAAACAAAGCTGTAAAGCACGAGATCAGATGAGCTGTGAAATAATGTCGGACTGTGATGCATCTCATTGGCTGCAGCTACTCAGGTGTCATTAAAGCCAAATTAAGAAAATATGTTTATTTGAACGTAAACTACACTTCTTACATATTCTTGAACGGCTTGAACATAATTAATCAGTGGGTTGCAGATTCGGCAAGGCACCGTTAAATTAGAAAACCTGTAAGGACGCATTGTGCTAATGAGGTGATGAAAGGTGAAGTGTGAGAAGCTTTGACTCCTTCAACAAATGCAGTTTCATTTGAACTATAGATTTATCCTCTGACGATAGAGTGACAGTCTGTAGCAACACTGAGTCAAGGGAGCAGCACCTCTGCCTGCTGTCTGCGTGATACATGAGAGTGAGCAAGCACAATCTATCTGCCTGTCTGTCTATACACACACACACACAGAGACAGAGAGACAGAGAGACAGACAGATAGAGAGACAGACAGACAGATAGATAGATAGATAGATAGATAGATAGATAGATAGATAGATAGATAGATAGATAGATAGATAGATATAGATAGATAGATAGATAGATAGATAGATATGTGTGTACTGTGTATATATATATAAATACATATATATATACACACACACACACACACACACACACACACACACACATAAACACTCCCTCACACTTATTTGGGTTTAATAAAATTATAAACAAAATAAAATGACTGGCCTTTTTCACAAGAACACAACGTTTAACAACTCTCCCCTGGGGACTCATGAGCAACACAAAAACAAAAAAAAGTGTGTGTGTATATGTGGGGGGGGGGGGGGGGGGGGGGGGGGGGGGGGGGGGGGGCTGATTGTTAAACATCAGGATTTGATCAGAGATGTGTCAGAGATAAATAATGGAGCTGACTTTACATCATATGCTGGCACAGTAACCCGTGTGTGTGTGTGTGTGTGTGTGTGTGTGTGTGTGTGTGTGTGTGTGTGTGTGTTGGGGGGGGGGGTCTGAACCTTGATTGACAGATTGTGTGCTGCTGATGCTGTGCGCGTGCAGCTCTGGTCCCCTGATGGCCCGGTCGCCAGCTTCACTGTCCCATTTATGACACGAGCCAATCTGCCTCCAGCCGAGACTCTCCCTCAGCTTTTCACAGATTTGTATCCCCATTTTCCCCAAATTCATCTCACCCCCTACTCCTCCTCCTCCTCCCCCAGTTTACGTTAAGACTCGCGCGTGCACAGAGTGCCCACACGCAGGGAGCGCTCGCGCGCACACACACACACGCGTTGGCCTTCAGTGCAATTGAGAATGATGTAAAGTGAGATCCAAGTGGAAAAAGTGAGAGCGGCTACTTTAAGATAAAGAGGGTGGGAAAAGTTACCTTGACCGGTCGCTAGAGAGCGCTGTGCCAGTGTGACTCCCGAGAAATTCCTTTATCGTTAATCCTGGACACAGAGTGGAGGATGTGTGTTGTGCGACATGTTTCTTTGATTATTTCTGGTTTCTCGAACACGTCTCTCTCTCTCTTTTCCTATGTGTGTGTCAACTGTAAATTAATTGATGTTAAATGTTATGTTATGTTTTTTCTTTGTTTTAAATGTACATTTGTAATCGTCACATCCCGTTGTATTAATTTACTTTAATGTCCATGCAGACTCGGTGCAGTGTGGGTTCAGCCCTCCCCTCATCGCCTGCTCGGTTCAAGGGATCTATCACCAATCAAGCAATCAATCAATCTATTATTCTATGTATCAATTAATTACGGTCGTTTCATTTTAAAATCTAGTCACTTTCAAATAATACATTTCAAATATTTACTCTGTATAATTTTAACAGATTCATATTTCTTCATCAGAAATGAGGCCTTTACTGGGTCTAATTTGGCTGCTTTCCTTGTAATCATACATAAACTCACGGATAACTCATGTTTTAGAGTGAATTTAAAAAAAACCCTAATAATTAAAAGGTTGTATTTTTTTAAATACCAAATAGCAGCAGAATAGAAGTGTATTTTATTTTGAAGGGAAATTAAGCTCTATATCAAAAATAAACAGAAAGAGACAGTGTGGACAAATATCCACCGAGTACAACATTTAAAAAAGCAAAATATACTGTTTGCGATGAATATATTCCAGAATTAATATTTTTTTAGTTCAGAATCAGAAGTTCACATTAGGTGCAACAATGAAAACCTGCACGTGGACGACGCGACCCGACTCCAATTACAGGGAATAAGGTGCACATGTGATTGTTCTGTTTTCTCTGACGCAGCGCAGTGTTTGCAGGTGAAGGAACGTGTCGGCGTTTGCTGTTGCACTGTGTGAGTACAGGTCCAGTGTTAACACAATGACAATTTGCTGTTGTGTCACATCACGCACTTTACACGAAAGTTGAGATGTGCGACACCAGATTGTTATTATTTTTTTGTTTGTTTGTTTTGTTTTTTACGACCGGTGGCACGCGACTGATTTTCGGCCGTATAGCGTTTGTTGGCTGAGGTGAAACGTCTCGTGTCGTCTCTGCTAATAATAATAATAATAATAATAACAATCAGCTTTAATTCTACCGCAGTGATTTATATTTAAAACGACATATAATAAATAAATAAATAAATAAAGTCACATGCCTCACAAAGTTCCTCGCGGTATCAAGCAGACACTTTGTAATTGAATTAAAACGCACGTCTGCAGGAATGGTGAGTCTCCAAAAAGCTCCTCCCCATCCCTGGCAACCGCGTGTGTGTGTGTGTGCGTAAAACGACGTGTTATAAGAGCCGCTGAACGTCCCACGTCCAGCCCATAATCTGATCTGAGAATCGGTAGGTGAGGACCAGGGTTCACCTCCTCCCAGCGTCGGTACCGGAGGGAGGCGTCAAGGCGTAACGACAGAACCGAGCAGGGCTCCCGGCGGCTGCGTCGCCTCCTCGGCCACAGACCCACTCACTCCCCGGGACTCACTCACTCACCCGCCGCATCCCACCCCAAACAATGCAGCTGGAGAACATCCTTCCCAGCGCCAGCATCAGTTTGCCCAAAACGTTTTACAACCTCTCCTCGTCGGACAGCGTCACCAACAGCCCGAGGCCGCCGTCGCAGCTCGAGTACCAGGAGGTGGACCGGACGGAGTCGGAGTCCAGCAGCGCTCCGAAGAAGTACCTGAGCGGGGTGGGGAACGGGATGCTGGGCGAGGCGGGGGACACGTTCACTAAGGCCGGGCCTGATGGGAGGAAGGGCTCCCCGGTGCTCGGGGAGGACGAGTTGAGTAGCGCCCGGCGGTACAACATAGACGACCTGGGCTCCGACAGGTACTTCATCTCGTCGTCCCAGGCCAGTACCGACATGGCGAGCCCCTGTTCCCTCTTCCCCTACGCAGGACAGACCGGCTCGGTGTACACAGGCTCCAGCAGCTCCAGGTACCCGGCGTCGCTGCATTACGGATCCGTCCTGCCGCCGACAGGCTTCTCCTCCACGTCCGTGTGCACCGGCAGGAACCAGTTCAGCAGCGGAGGGTACCAGTTCAGCCAGGGTCCGGGCTGTTTGTACCCCTCCTATCCCGGGACAGGGACGGGCATCGGCTCCATGTCTCTGCCGGGCTCCGCCGCCGGGGCCAGGGCGCAGGTGTATCTGTGCAACCGGCCTCTGTGGCTGAAGTTCCACCGGCACCAGACCGAGATGATCATCACCAAGCAGGGCAGGTGAGCAGAGAGCGAAGGCCTCGTTTACAGGAAAAAATGTCAAGAATGAAAAAAACAAAAACAAAAAAAGAGAGAACTGTTTAATTTCTCCAGTAACTCGTTTGGTTTTGATGTTTTTAATGTAGCAGTCTGTTTTTTTTTCTTTAACTCCTTTTACGCACGAGCAAAACAAAAAAAAAAACATCTAAGATCCATATTTAACTTTTACGCACTTTTCTGCGCTTTGGTGTTTGTTTGTTTTTACACTTTTCGACTTTCGACTTTTCGTTTCGGTAAATTGTAACTATACACGTGAACGCAACGCGTTCCATAATGCCACTGATGGAATGTGAGTTCATTGTAAATTGGGTTGGCAGGTCGTTTATTTTGTAGGCACCGCTGGTAATGGCTCCTGTTTCCGTCCTTCCAGGCGGATGTTTCCATTCCTCAGTTTCAACATCACGGGACTTAACCTCACGGCACATTACAACGTCTTTGTAGAAATCGTTTTGGCTGATCCGAACCACTGGCGCTTTCAGGGGGGGAAGTGGGTCACCTGTGGGAAAGCGGACAATAATATGCAAGGTGAGTTAAAAGTGACATAAATTTAAAAAAATAAAAATAAAAACAAAATTTAGCTTTTATTAATTTCAATTTGATCTGAAATATTGATGCTGCAGATGGCAGCTTGAGGTTCTGAAATATAAAACCCAGAGTAAAAAAATAAATAAAATTACCATGAGTTAGTAAAAAAAAATTGAAGAACCTTTCTTCATTTAAAAAGTTATTTTTTTTTAGATGCTTTGATTTTGTGTGTTAAAACAATTTCATACAATTTAATTTGAAAATTCAGGCAACAGTGTGGACTAAATATCCCTTCGAATTAAAACTGAAATAGTGATCAGGATGTGATCGACTCATTATGATATTTTGATCTAATTAAAATAAACCTAAACAATACAAATATTTATTGTTTGAATTTATTAATGGATAAAATAAAGCTCTTTCAGGTGATTTTTTTAAATGATAAATGTTATTTGTCATCTAATTAGCAATGTTTTAATTGTAAGAAACTGTCCACAAGAAACAGATGTCAAACAATTATATGATTTTTTTATGTAAATACAAAAACAGGATTTCAGTTCGACAATTCACTAATTTACCTTTTTCTGTGTTTAAGGCAACAAGATGTATGTTCACCCTGAATCCCCAAACACTGGTGCTCACTGGATGAGGCAAGAAATCTCTTTTGGCAAGTTGAAGCTGACCAACAATAAAGGCGCAAACAACAACAACACACAGGTTAGAGATTTAATTTTAGATCCGTTTGAGCTCAATAATTATTCAACAATTTTCCAAACTTGTTGTGATTTTAATTTACTTCTACTTTGAAAATGGATCCCAGTCGAATCCAAAAGAACACAGCTTGATATTAACTCTCTGAAATGTACTCACCCCACACACACCTCCGCCTTGCAGATGATAGTCCTGCAGTCGCTTCACAAATACCAGCCGCGGCTGCACATTGTGGAGGTGACAGAAGACGGCGTGGAGGACATGAGCAACGAGGCCAGAACTCAGACCTTCACCTTCCCAGAGAACCAGTTCATAGCCGTCACTGCCTACCAGAACACAGACGTAAGAATCAGCATCACACTTGTCTGACAACATCTTTTTTTTTTCTTTCGCAATTTACATGCACCAAAAAATATCTTGAATTGCAAATCTTTTTTTTTCTTTTTTTTTTTTAAATAATTAGAGGATTGTTTGACATGTTTATGAGGCTCTTGTTGTTCTGGCTTGTTTTCAGATCACACAGCTGAAGATAGATCACAACCCATTTGCAAAAGGCTTCCGGGACAACTATGACTCGTATGTATCTTACACGTATGTGTGTTTTACGTTTTCAGCCAATATTTTTTCTTTTGCTTTTTGCTGTGGTACATTTCTGATGTATTTCTTTGACCTGACATCTTTTTGAATAATTTTTTTTCCATATATCCCTGCTCTTCCTTCTGTTGCACAGGATGTACACGGCCCCGGAGAGCGACAGGTTGACTCCATCCCCTACCGATTCCCCTCGCTCCACCCAAATCGTGCCTGGGGCCCGCTACGCCATGCAGCCTTTCTTTCAGGACCAGTTTGTCAACAACCTGCCTCAGAACCGCTTCTACACCGGCGAACGGGCTGTTCCACAAACCAACAGCCTCCTCTCGCCACAGAGCGAGGACACCAGCGCTGCAGCCTCAGCCCAGCGCTGGTTTGTCCCCCCGGTTCAGCAGCCAGGCTCCAACAAGCTGGATCTGTCCTACGACAATGACTATTCCACCAGTAGCCTACTGTCCTACGGCATAAAGCCCCTGTCCCTGCAGACGTCCCATGCTCTCAGTTACTACCCAGACTCTGCCTTTGCGTCCATGGCTGCCGGTTGGGGCACCAGAAGCACTTATCAGCGGAAGATGACCACAGGACTGCCCTGGTCCCCTCGCCCAAGTCCCCCAGCCTTCCCTGAGGACCAGCTGGGGGCCACTAAAGACAAGCTGCCCGACGAGACTGCACCGCCGGCTTCGACCTGGATCGAGACGTCTCAGTCGCTGAAATCAGTGGACTCTAGTGATTCTGGTGTGTACTCAATGGTCTGCAAGAGGCGCAGGATGTCACCTGGGGGCTCGAGCACAGAGAACTCCCCAACCATCAAGTGCGAGGACTTGACTACGGAGGAGTACAAGGACAACCCAAAAGGCATGGGTTATTATGCATTCTACACAAGCCCCTAAGACTGTATTTATTGAAACTATATCTAATTCTTTTGGTTTTTGAGTGCTCGCCATTCCTTGTTAATGTCTTTTTTCTCTTTTCTCTAAAGGTGCCAAAGCTTAGTGTTCCCCCAAGCAAGCTGCACAAGGTTATTTTCCCAGGCCAGGCCCTCTCACATACCCGAACATGCATAGTGATTGTTGTTTTTCAGAAAAAAAATAAAAGCATGTCCCTTTTTTTTAAAAAACTGATTTATTTTTACAAACCTTTTTTTCACGAATGTGATGCTTTTTTTTTTTCCTCCCGCCCCTGCGTATTTAAGTCATTTTCGTTGTACAGTATTCGTGCACTTTAGAATGTGATGTATCTTGTACAAAGTGTCTTCATGGAGGTGTTATTAAATGGATAATAAAGCAGCGTTTCATAAAGCATTGTCCAAATGTCTTTCCCTGTATTTTATTCATATATTAAGCACTTCTCGATTATAGTTAGCATTGTTAGCTGTAAATAAGCATCTAAATGCATTTTAAGTCAGGAACCAAAGCTTCATCGGATACAATTTAAACTGAAAGGAAACTGCTGTAAACTGTAAACCTGCTGTATATTATGGATTGTTATGGAGGCCAGAGTTTTGGGCCTGTAAATTGCAGGCCCTGAGGCGATCGCTGCCATAAAGATGACATTGCAATGAACAGGATGTAAAAGTATATTATCCTAAGAACTATTATGGAGAGAGTCAGAGTCAGGTGGGGTTGGGGGGGCGGAGTGTGTTTTAACTGAGCCTATAAAAGATCGAGATCTAGCACAACAGTTCTCATGGCAATCGGAACAGCTAAAGACACTAACGCTGCTCCAGGAGACCGGGGTTCGTGTCCGGGTAAAGGAGTCAGGGGGAGAGAGACATGTTTTCACATTATATACTTAATCAAATCTCTTTGCAACACACACAAAGACTCCTGGTAGGTTGGTTCCTACATAGCATCATCATCCCTACCCTTTCTCCTGTAAGCAACAGGAGCCTCAACTACATCTGAGGCCAATTCCATCAACACGACCTTGCAAATCCAAACCTTGTATGCTACAACCAGGTGTAAATACAACTAAGCATGTTGAGTCAATGCTCATTTCTGTTTGAATGGCTACATGTTTTCTTGCTCACAGATAAACTGTAAGAGCCAACCAATCCTGTTTGAGCTACAAATAAGCGACACAAGGTATCACAGGATTAAGTGTGACTAAACATGCGATTTACGTGACTTCGTCCATGACATGACTCAAAACATAGAGCCAATTAGATGGAGCGCACACAAAAGAACAAAGTCCTACATTTCCGTCTGTTGTTGCCATGGTGTTTTCACACATTTTCTAATTTACCTAAGTAACGCAACTGCACGCGAGGCACGTGTGCTTAAGAAATATGAAAACAAGGCAACAAGAAATCAGTCCGTCATCCATCCAACGGAGGGCAACGTACAACCCAACACGTCTATTTATACTCCGGATCTATGGCTTCTCCAAAAGTGGATGAGTGAAGACGAAAACCACAAAAAGAGAAGTCATAAGATTCACACAGACTCCTTGGCTCGTGCTCTCAGCACCTGTTTTTCCTCCATGAAAATACTTCAAATCCTCCCCATAAGGACCCCAATTTGAATTGATTTACATACTCAAATTCTAATTAATTCTGTTGTCAGACTCCTTGACAAAGTGAGGAGTCTGAGTAACTCCAATTAACACCTCCTAACAAGGTAGCGTGCTTGATTGCCCTGGCCTCTCAGGAAAGCTGTAAGGGGAGGAAAAAAAGGCTCTTTGGGGGATTTCAGCCTGGAGAATAAAAATGTTTGCACTTGTGCGTGTCAGCAAATTGTATTTCGGGGCATCTGATGATATTTTTATTCTCCTTTGCTGCTTTGACCCGTTGCTAATCATTGGTTGAAAGGCTGAGCAGAACCGCCAAGATTAGGATTAGTCGGACAACCACAGCAACAACACAATGCAATGGCAATAACCTGTCTGATTTCTTAATAGGTGCGTTCATATTATGTTTAAACCACACGTATCATCTGTGTTCTATTCTAACAAACGATTCCTGCGCAACGCCATCACCTGCAAACTCCGGCAAGAAGTCGATCGAGTTAATGTCTTGCCCAAGCGTTCATGCAAGAAGTACAACAATCAATAGACACCTCTGCAGCATGCTCCCACAAATTTAACCATGTTTGCTTACAGGAGATATGCGCATTGGGATAAGACCTGTAAGTCAGTCACTGGCTGAGTTTCAGTCGAGTGTCACTGAGGCCTGTGAGGACCATCCAGTGGGTTGAGCAGTTTGCCGGTTAAACTTCGCTGCTCTTTTTTGGTTTGTGTGCAAGTGCATGCACAAACAGCTGCCCTCCCCCCCGGGGGCCGTCCATCGGTGACCATGAAGAGAGTTCATGTAGGAAAGGCCAAGGAGGCAACTGAGACGTTGTACCCAAGGAGGGCTGACATCTAAACACAGAAGAAGGCCTGAGGCTGTTTCCTCACCTTCAGTCACACACTATTACTGCTCTCACTGACTAAATGCAGCCACAGGCAGATGTGTGTCTGGGTCAAGATTTTTTTTTAACATTTTTTTTTTTTGGACATCCCTTTTAAAATGTTACCTACAGAGAGGCCAAGACCGAGACACAGGCGATTACGTTTTTCTTTTTTCACACTGAACTCCCGCGTGTGATGTGGTGATAAATGTCACCGCTGTTCAATGCTCATCATCAAGCCAGAACTGTTCCGTTTTCTAATTGTTACAAAGGATTTTAGTCTCAGTAGCTCGAGGTTAATGTCACCAGCCTACGCCAATCAGATCCCATTTTTAAAATCATATCTGAAATGACTGCACTGACTCAAACCAAAACCAGGGCCGTTATACGACACTCTGTTATAGGTATCATGGCCAGATGTTCTTTGTATTGTTAGGTGGAGGTCAGGGGCATTGACAGTCCAAATGATGCTGACAAAGAGCTAATGTACACGTACACTGGCTTTAGACAGTATAGCCCCACTGCCTCCTTTAGAGGTGGCATTGAGTCGGGGATGGGTGACGACTGTATGGGTGTCATGCTCACGGGTCTGCAGGAGTAAGAGTTAGCAAGGCCACAACTGTTTGGAGTGGGGCGCTGAGTGTTGGCAGAGAGCACGGAGGTGAGAGGAACCAGAGGCGTGGAAGGAGCCTTGTGCCGGTGCCCCCAGACGGTGTGTGCAGCACACAGGCAGGACCCTGACCCACTGGTGCATGGATAATGCTGAAGAGAGTATCCCGCGGCTAAGCTGCACTTAACAGCACATTGATTTCAAACCCCTGTGTTCCCCCTGGAGGGCAGTGGGATGTATCTCAACAGGCCTGACCCCCCCCCCCACACTTCTTCCCCCTTCTGATCACCACCACCATTTACCATCTCGGCAACCTTCCCCTCCCACTATCTACGCACCCCCGTGTCGATTTGGGTACACCATGCTGGTCACTGGCCTCTATACCACTTCCCCCTGAAGCGTCCCGGAGGAGTTCAACAGGATTCAGGGGCACAAAGGCTCCCGCAAGACCCTGGTCTTGAGAGCAGTGTTTGGGTCGGGCATGCTGAGGCAGCCGGGTGGAAAAGATCTGTGGTCAAAATCAATGCATTGGCACTTTGTGGGAGCGCTCCAACAGATTTGGGAATTTCACATTCAGCTCCTTGCACCCTCAGAAGGCCTCACCACTGGAGAAAAACAACATCCTCTAAATCTGCTGGGAGAGACGAACTCTTTACTCGTTCTGCTTCTGGGACAAAAACCGGACGCAGTCAATAATCGGTTAGTGCCTTGCACCCAACATGTCCAATCTGTCGCCTCCTGCTGCTCACGGCTAACTCAAAAATACCTTTTGTTCCGGATATAAACATTTGCCACGAGGAGAAAAAGTTGTAAAACTGCCACCACAGCAAGTTCCGTACAATTACTCTGCCACCTTTTTTTTTCTCCCCTTTCAAAAGCTCCGAAAGAGAAAACTTTCTCTCTCGTCATCACCACACCTTGCAGTCTGCATCTCTTTATGCGAGTCCCAGCACAGGTGGATGCCAGTGTGGTGCTTCTTCCACTTGTCTAACTTCTGACTCATCTCCCAGCTGCATTATGTGGATGCATGCTTTAGGAGCGATACACAGCACACGTCTTTGTGCGTTAATGGGCTCTCAGCATCTTTAAGACTCAGGGTACAATTAAGAGGTGATAGTTTGATCTCCCACCTCGCAGTTCTATTTCGGAGCTGCCGTGTGATTATGCCAGAGGTTGCTGGGGGGGGTGCGGAATGGGCTCTATTTAAAGGAAGACACCAGTGAACTATTCTGCAAGAACAGACTGGCTTCACTGTTTACACCAGTCTAATTTCTATTCTAAATGTATTGTTGTGCGCTGCGGTTCATGACATGTGATTTGGCATTAATTCATGTAAATGAGGGTGTACACTGAGGGCAGAAGTTAACATTATTTCTGTTTTGAATGTCATATGTTTATCCTAAAATGACTTCAAAGGCTGGGTCATTAAAGGTTATTACAAAAAAAAACCATATTCACCTATCATAACTGTAAATATATTTTATGTTCCAGATGCAGTTTCCTTTTTTTTCTTGACGGGTAGGCATCAAGACTATTACAGATATAGTTGTTTTAATAATTACGTGTGACCAGAGATAAACATGAGGCGAACGTTTGCCACCTAAGGGTAAATTTAATATGTCCCTCGACCAGAAAGAATTTGTTTATACAGCACTGCCATCTGCTGGTAACAATTCATCACTACACACTAGTTGCCGCATCAATATAGTACTTGATTAGGAAGGATGGTTTTATTGTGCCAAAGTTTGTAAGATGGTTAGATACATCATCAATAAACTGTTAATACTACTTATTACTTTTATTTAAATTAGCTTCCAGATCAATAATAATATATCATCAGTACCATAGGTAAAAGGGTAGCAATGCCAGTTTAGCTTTCTATACGTTTTTCTTTTAATTAAGAACATCTAATTTGTCCATACTGATTCTAAGCCTTAATATTGTAATATTAATACAATATAACACAGTCTGAAGATTCCGGGTATCCACCTTATGTCATTTTACACATTAATAGTAAACAACAAAATAAAGTAAACTTTTCGTTTCAAAAGTAATGAAAGCACTGATTTTCGCAGCATAAGAGGTTTTTAAAAAAATCATAACAAAAGACGCTTGGGTCTCGGCTTATTCCCGCCCCTCGATGCTACGCTCTGAATTGTGATTTGCTGAGTATGCCGGGTAGTAAAAGTCTACTGGTCATCAATCGCTGTCAATCATCCCAGGGGCGTGTCCTCACGGCAGCGAGTGAAAGCGCAGCCAGTCCCCTCAGTCCTGACTAGTGGTGGTAAAAACGGTTCATTTTATGGACTCGGGTTACTCTGAGTCACTCACTAAGGTGATCCGGTTCACTTGGGTCACTGATAATAAGTAATAGTAATAGTTACCGTAATAATAATACTAAAAAAAATCTTACAAAGGGGGGCTGATGTTTTATAAATGCATCCAGAGAAACAATGTATGTGTGTATCTATGTGACATCACGCAGAGGTGATGTCATCACACAGGGTGGATGTCATCAGTAGTGTTCCTTGATGTGCTAATAATAATAATAATAATCTAAATGCAGTTTGTTGCCTTGCTTAGAAAAGTCTACATCACTATTGCTGATAATAATAATGATCAGCATCATAATAGCATGTGGATAAACTATATCATATTTCCATACCATATATTATATCGATCACCCGCGTGATTAACCACTAGTTTATTGTAATATTTAACTAATTACTTTAACTCACTGACTGAAGTCAGTGAACCGAATCATCTGAGTCCGCGGTTTCCGGTGAGTCCTCAGTGTTTCCGTGAGTCCGCTAAGTCGCCTCATGTAATCAGCAGCCGAACAGACAGGACTCATTGGATCCGGGTGAGTCAAGACGTCGCACTCGTGATTCCTGTACGAAGATTCGGATCATCAACCCGGGCCGATTCAAGGAACAAACCAGCTCTCGTCCTGACAAGTGGCACCCGGCCCGGGTCCCACTCACACAGCGGCCGGTCAAATAAACAAGCTAACGGTTGGATGAAGCCCGGCGGCAGGTGAAATGGACGAACCGCCGGAACAATTGAGACCCCTCCTGAGTGCAGTAAGTCCCCGCCCAGTACAGTTGCACCGCTAGCCCGGCTTTACATCTGTCTGTACGGGTCTTTGTCCGTGTTTGCCCCTTGTTTGCTAAGCAGCCGTGGAAGTACGAGGGATGCTTCGGGAGTCAGGGTCAGTCCGGCTACTATTGTTAGCCGGCTTTTACTCCCGACACGTGTTGTGGCTACAGGTTGTGTTTAGGTTTCACTATAAAGTCAGCCATATAGTTTATGTAAATGTTTATTTTATGTTAATGCCAGTTCCCCTCCAGGGGCTATTGTTCTCGGTTATTTCGCTCACCCTCGTTTTGTTTTCGAGGAAATAGCCGGTTTTTGAATTAGCCGGTCGCGAGCGCCCACTTAGAACGTTGCTATAACAACGTTATTTATCGTCCCCAGGGTTTAAAAAAAAAGACGTAAATCGTCATAAAACATCGACAGTGTTGACGCCAGTCAACTGAAACATTCACATAAGTGAGTCTTTGTTGTTGCAGGAGTAGGTCTGACACTAGTTTATAACGCCTGTGACTGATTAACGGCACCATTACTCACATTTGTGGCATTTATTTTACTCCCCCCTACGTTCAACAGGTTCCCCAGGTCGTTGCTTATAAATTTGTGTTGGAGACATTTAGATGATAACATCCGCTGCCACATTTTGTTTAAAAAAAAGGTCTTATTTGCATATCAATACATGTGTGGCATTTCCAGGTCAGGAATTGCTGCTAGTTTTAGTGTGGAGAGGAAACACAGGAGGAAGAGAGAGGGAAGGGACACTAATCTCTGGCCTGTGTGATGTCTGTGCTGAGTTTCTGTCATGAGTACATACCAGCATCTTGTGTGTAACTTCACAGTCACAGATGGGGCGATGAGCATCAAACAAGAAGACCTGTAAAAAAAAAAAAAAAAGAAAAGAAAAAAAGTGGTCACAAAGCTATGTTTAAATGCAGACTGACTTTATGACTTTAATGTCGGGGTAGGGTTGTGTACCACGGTGTTTGTGTGCCTGGGTATGTGCTGTATGTGTGTGCTTGTAACATGTGCATAAGTCTGAGGAAACTTGACCCCTTGCTGTTCAAAGAAAAAGGGTAGCTGCCTCCTAGCACCCCCAAGCATGGAAGTCAATGTGTTCACTGTGTCACAGGATCCCTCCTGGCACTAAAGGAAACTTGCTTGATGCCTAATAAAGTCTCTTGGCTTATCATCTGTTTGTCCATTATAATACAATCCCCTACAACACATAGCATTGTCAGTCTCTGAGGTGGACGCTTAAGCCGGCGCGCGGACGACTCTGGTTGCAGCGGGAAACGCTTGTTATTTTCGGTCTTGCCACTTGACCGGTGCTGTCAGGAGTGTTTGAAAATGTCACTCTGAAAGTGAGACATACAGGTGTTTATTTAACATAGTAGAGAACCGAAAACGAACATGTCATGTAATCTACGAGGGGAGCTTGTTCTAATACCTTTGAGCCACACAAGATCAGTGTTTGGAGCATTTCTAAGGGAGTGCTGACAGGGCTTTGACATTAACCCGTTTAAGCCTCTGTGGTTATTATACTTTTATAATAAGAGTGGTTTTAGGGAGCAGTTCTGTTTTGGTTATTTAGCCTGTTCCTTGGGTGCCTAGATATTATACTTATTGCTACCACAATGTATTGCACCACCTGAATTTAACAGTTTGGGATATACATATTCTAAACTCAGTGACGGGCAATTATTGTAAGATAAAATATGCATCAACAGTTTCTACAACTCCCAAGGCATTGTACGTCAGGTGGTTGTCAGCTTACGAGGAGGAAAGGAATTTGTGTGTCCTGCTGTCCCACTAATGAAAGAGGGTTATAGTGTAGCCAGCGTGTGCGCTCTGACCTGGACTATTATTGGCTTAGCGCTTACTGCCAGGGTTTGTGTTATATGAAGTTTACTCCCCTATGGCACTGCTTTAAATGAGTTGTTACTCAGAATGAGCCCCTGTGCCAATCTGACGTTAATCTGTTCAGTTTTCGCAATAGTATTATGACAATATGATAAAAAATAATTAATATCTTCACTCTCCAGCTCCAAGATAATTGGCTAACAAAGGCTGTTTGTTATTTTCAGTAGGAATTAAATGTGTGATTACTGGCGATTAAACTGTACAACCAGTAACAATCTTACAAGTGTTTTTTTCACAGTGAGTGACAGGTTATGCAAAGACAAACTGTACTGTTGATTAAATCATAATTTAAATTTTGACCGGTTTAAAAATGAAAAAAGCAATCATAAAACTGTCAAAACTGAATGCACGCTATATGTAATAATTACCCAAGGTTACAAAAATCTTTGAAGGTGTACTTGTATTTTATTTTTTGTATCCAACCACTTGGGGGCGATGGAGATGTAATAGATTCAGTTTCAGGGATCTGACATGTCGTCCATCTTTATATCCGTCATTGGTTTGGACCTCAAAATTGTTGCTATGAAAAAGGATCCTCACCCCGTTAATCCCATATTATTTATTTCAGGTTTGATCTGACCTTTCTCTTTATATTGTGTGTCTTATCTGTTTGGAGCTGACTGATGCTGTTACGGATGCTGTGCTCGTGGAGTATCTCCGGGACTGGGATCCAGGGTTTTTCCTTGAAATAAAAAATAGACTCAGGATAGGTACGACTCCGGTTTCAGGAGTATGCTCTCTATTCCCTCACTGATGTAACACACCTTGTTGTCGAAATGAACCCTAGTGCTTTGTAAAAAAAATTACAGGTTGTTGAAAGACACGTCCAACCTTTGGGGGTATCGTATGAATTGCAAATGTCAAAGTCAAAGTCATTTGGGGTCTTGATGAATATACATCTGTCTGTCCTTTCTCAATTCATTGCACCCTCTGAGGAACGCAGCGCCCACACGTGTGCTTGTTTCTATTTATCTGTGTTGGGGGATGGCTCATCATTTGTGACCTGAATACCTCAGCGGGTGAGCACTTGTGTGCCCTCCAAATGTGTGTGTGCATGTCCTTTGTGCTGTGGTATATATATGTGTGTGTGTGTGTTTATGTGTGTGTTTTTAAGCTCTTGGCAGGGTGAATAAAATATTCATGGTGGCATGGTGGGATTGGCTGCTGAGTAAAGAGCGGGCAGACAGGGAAGAGGAGAGCACTGTGTGTTCTAAAGCAGCTCGCTCCCTCTCTCTCTCTCTCTCTCTCTTCCTCTCCCTGTATAAAGAGAAGAGGAGAGAGGGCGCCAATAGACGAGTGCGACAGCATCACTGTTAGCGTTTAGCTCTCACACACACTTACAAGAGGCATAACCGTCAGAGAGAGGGAACTGGCTAACATCCCCGCTGCCCTTGCTCGGTGGATGCTTTAGCCTAAATGGATGAACAGAGCGACGAGGAGAATGTGCTTGCGGTACGTTTGCTCCTGTGCATGTCTTCATGTGTGCCTGTCTACTGTGGTGTATACTTAAACAGGCTCCTCTGTGGTTGCTGTGTTATCGGTGTGTATGCGTATGTATTAGTTTGTCCTCTTGTGCTCATTTATAGTAGAGTGAAGTAATAACCCGTGCTCATGAAAAGAAAGAAAAGGCAGAGGTGAATGGGTGATGGGATGAGGTGGGAGAGGGAGTGAAACGCTGTTGCCTCATCAGAGATGCCTCTTGAAATGGAAACATTTCCTCCTGCCTCTTGGTTTGCCTCAAGGACCCGGAAACATCGGAAACAGACACAGACAGTTATGGCTGCATGCAGGAGCGGGACAAGAAGGACAAGACAGAGAGAGAGAGAGAAAGAGTGATCGGGATTGTCAGGGACAGGAGGGTGAAAAATCTGCTCAACTAGATTAATCAAAACAAGGTGCATGCAATGATGATTACTGACAGAAGTGAAATTAAACGATGCTCTTGTAGCCTTTCGGTCTAGCTTAATGCACAAAGCACATAATGTGTGTTGTGCCCACAGTGGGAGCAGTGAGGAAGAAGGTAATGTCAACATGGGGCTTTCATACACAGAGTGGAAATATTTGTGAGGCAGAGGGGAAAGGTTTCCATCTTTGTGTTTACATGTGCGTGCCTGCAAAGTCTGTGCATGTTAGTGAATATTAATTATGTTCAGTGAAGACAGTATCAGTTTTTGTAATGTTTTTTGTCAAGTAAAATAAATGTTTCCATTTTTTTAAAACTTAAAATGCAATATTCAATACAGCAGACAATCAATCATCTGGTTGCATTCTTAGTAGTACATTGATCAAACAAGATGGGGCTCCTTTGATGTAAGTAACTGAATATCTAGAGCAGATATCTGATCAGATTATAAAAATATCCATGAGTTCCAGCCACTGCTAAACAAGGGGTGTTCCTGCTCTTACTATGTAACACCATTCTTACGTCAGTTTTCTTTGGATTGAATGGTTCCCAGCAAAACAACGCTAATAAGGAACAGAGATTAGAGGGAACCGGGCCTGTTGGCTTGTTGCATGGCTGGTTATTATTCACTGTCTGACCCAAAGAGGTGTTTGCCTGCTGTGTGGCTTAATTACTCCCCTACAAACGCGCTAAAAGAAGTGATACACACGTGTCAAAAATGCAGTATGACTTAGTACTGAAGTTAAGTACTTCAAAATATGGAAATTTTGTGGCACATCCTGTGTGTGGTGTTCATTTGACTCGTCACGGGAGTCTGACAGAATCAGAATCAGAGGTGCTTTATTAATCCCCAGAGGGAAATTCAGAAAACTACAAAGCTCCTGAGTCATAGAATTTAGTAGTAAAAATGCAATAAGCTTTAGCATGTAAAATGCAATAGGATAAAGAGTTTTTCAAAAAAAATTCAAGAATAAACAAAATACAAAATAAAATCAGTAGAAATAAAATAATATGAACAATAGTAGTTGTAATTATTTACATATGTATATGTACAGATTAAGTCATTTATAAAGTTTAACAGCTGTAGGCAGGAATGATTTCCTGTGTCGCTCTGTTGTGCACCGTGGATGTAAGAGTCTGTCACTGATCAGGTTTACTCACATTTAGCAGTGGTGGGATGAAGTCCAGTTGGTAGGAATATTCTCACAGCTGCTCCCCCTCACTGCAGCTGCATTATTACCGCTCCTCATCGAGCCACTGTCAGAGAACCACACAGCTTCATTATCATGCAAATCCACAAGCAGCTGAGGAACTTATATATTCACAAACACACACGCAGGATTGCAATCGGACACTCAAACACAATCACAGATGGCGTTATTCATTGGAGTTGGGGTCCAAACAGATGGAAGTTTATGCTAATATGTGCAGAAATCTACAGTATATCATTGGAGGTGTATTGAAATATGAAGCCAGTAATGAAACAAGGAAAGCAGGAGTATTTGCTTTCCATCAGAATAAAACTTTAAGTGGAGATGATAGATGATGTTGTGGCTAAGAGGCCCCTGTATCATGTGTGAGTTCATCATGTGGCGAGTGTCACCCTTTGTTTTTACTCTCTCCTGCTTGGCAGCAGTGGCCCTCTGTGATTGGTCAAGGGGATTGAAAGGCTCCTCCAATTGTGGGTTATGTTGCATCAAAGCACAGCCACATGGCAGCAAGAACAGCTGATTTGTATTTGCAGTCATATCTCAGTGCTTGTGTAATAATGTCATCATTTAAGGACACATAGAAGCGCAGCCATTGGGGCTCCAGAAAAATCATTAAACAGAATTAAAGATGAAGTTTAATGAACAGTATTTTTGTGTTTCTGGCTGTAACACTGCTATCAGTTGCTGTAGTCTGTGTATTCTTGTAGTAGACCCACAGGGACCTATCTCAGCACTGTTTTAGCCACACAAGCTGCTGTAATTGGAGACAGTGTCTCTGTGGCTGCTTTAAATGTCCTGGCTCTTAAAGGCAGGGAGCCAGGGGAGCACTAATAACAAGGACCACTAATAACAACATTATTGATCGGGTTAAGGGATTTATGGTTTTGTGTGTGCGTTTTGTGTATTGCATTTATTGCTTTCCAGCACTCTGATTTCATAAAGAATATGAACAGTACTTTTGCTGTCATGTATTCTGGCAGTTTTATGTCTACTCTAATTGGCCCTTTATATCTCTTGATGGTTCTGTCTCATTGATATTAGATGAACCTTTTCTCACTAAGGTCCTAACCTCTTTTTTAATGAGCATGGTCAGCTTCTTCATGTTGCTATGAAACTCAGAGACAAGTACATAGATAATCCTTCAATTCCATTTGCAATTCGATTATACAAGCACCTCAAGTTGTATTAAAAACATGTTTTTAATGTGTTTTTCTGATCTTCTGTATCTCATCCACTTTCATCTCTCAAGAAAAGCATTTGGACACATTTTACAATCTGGTTAGCTTAAAAGTATTATTATGATATTCATGACAATTGAAAACGGAACAACTGAAATCATATAATCAAGTTTAAAAAAAGGTGAAAATTCAAATGGCAAGTTTCAATTTACCGTTGAAAAATGTTTTGCTGACGGGTCTCTCTCTTGTCTCTTGGCTTCTCTTTTCCCAAATGATATTCTCAGGGTCTAGACGAAGAGGCAAGAGTTGACCATGGAAAGTCCAGCTTCGCGACTCATTCAAACTATGAAAGGGAAGAGTTGGAAAGTAAGAGTTTTCTTGTGACAATGTGTGATTTTTAAGTGGTGGGAATTTGAGATCCTAATCCAGCACACATCAAGTGGAATCACAAATACAAATGCTTATTATACTGTCAAGCGCTGTCTAAGTTGGTGTTTCTTTCAACTATATTTGCCATATAATTATATCGTATTGAAATTGAAAGTCAGACAATATATGTTGACGTACATTTCATAACTGAACTGAATGAACTCAAGAATACATTCCCAAATTATGGTCACTACCTTACTCTGATGACCTGCATGTCACCATGCGCCTGCGCATTTGGAAACGCCCAGAACGTAGCATCAATGCTTTGAGACCCAACGTAAGGAATGGACATGACGTGACAGGGCGCGCGCTACACATAGCAGATTTGCAGCAATTTACGGAATGTTTTTTTTTGTAATTGTCACATTTTGGACTCCCCTGCTATAGACGACACTATTGCTATACATTTGCTACACAATTCTTTTTTCCACGGCCCTTGTGGCACACCAGTGCAAAACTGAAATTTTTGCGGCCCTCTAGGTGGCGCTCGCTGCCGAAGCATGGGTCACAGCCCCCACCTCCCAACCCCATGGCCAAGAATCACTGTCTTGTGCTTTATTTGTAGATGTCTCTATGACTGGAACTGTGACACTATATCTTTTTTTCCCGGTTCTAATCATAATCTAATCTAATCATATTGTATTTGGTTTTGACAACGTATGTATTTGATGTAATATTTTCTTTAACAGTTTTAATTGGGCTGTCGACACTTGTAGTACTGCCTTTACTTTTTTATTCTCGCCCCCCTCAATTGCCCTTTGGAATGTAAAAGGAAAGCTGTCTGAACTCCACCTTTGTTTCGCCAGGCCACAGAGCAGTGTACGTAGGTGTTCACGTTCCTATTGGTCGAGAGAGCAAGCGGAGGCATCGCCACCGAGGGCACAAACACAGAAAGAGGAGAGAGAGAGGCGGCGAGGAGGGGAAGGAAGATGGAAGGGAATCCTCCCCTTATGGTTGGACACTGTCTTACGTATAACACTAAGCCTACAGTGAATGCCTCGAGAATCGTAACTGGAAAGACACTATTGTTTTTCTACTTTTCTATTTCAGGCTTGTCACTCGGCTCTGTAGTCTTATTTACTGTCCCACATTACTGTAGCGTGCACTTAATGTCAGCTTTTTGGGAGGCTTAAATTGTGTGCTGACCTGAATCACTAGCCATCTGTATGCCCTGGTGGAACTGTGAAATGTCTTTTTCCATTCCCAGTGTTCTAATGTCTGCACATAGTAATTTGATCGTTTTGCTGCTGTTATCTCAAAATATCATAAACATGATCTGTGGACCTTTGTCTGCTCTGTTTCCAGGCACACCCTCCCAGAGGGTCCAGTTCATTTTGGGTACAGAGGATGATGATCTTGAGCATGTCCCCCATGACCTCTTCACTGAGCTGGATGAGCTCTCCTTCCGAGATGGCAGTGTCACTGAATGGAAGGAGACTGCCAGGTCAGTAAAGCAGCCTAACCTAGATTTAGTTTGGTTTTGTTGTTCTTTTTAACGTAGCCCTCAGAATATGGTGCAGGATTGAGTAATACACCAATATTGGGTTTCAAATTGTTGTTGTATATTTGACGCTGCTGGCACATTGAGATTGTTCTCTTCCTCATTATATCGCGAAGACAGATTTGAGGCATGACTCACTCATTTTGCACCATTTCAGTGGGTGCTTTGAAAAGTGAGATTTGAATTAGTGAGAGGAAGAATGATAGCTGAGGAATATGAGGTGGAACCGCATGTTCTATTCTTAATATACCAAATATATACATATATATTTTTCATAATTAGATGAAAGAGTTGAAAAAACATTTTATCTGTGTTCTCTGCAGATGGCTGAAATTCGAGGAGGATGTGGAGGATGGTGGGGAGAGGTGGAGTAAGCCCTACGTGGCTACATTATCGCTACACAGCATATTTGAACTGCGAAGCTGTATACTCAATGGCACTGTCATGCTGGATATGAGGGCCAACACTATAGAGGAAATTGCAGGTACAACACGCACTTAAATCTTAAAAGACGTCCGACTGTTCTTTTCAGTCGCCCACACATAACACACATAACACCTTTTCCTTGTGTGTATTTGCGGCAACTCAGACATGGTGATCGACAGCATGGTGGCTTCAAACAAGCTGCGAGAGGATCAGCGCGACAAGGTGCGGGAGGCCATGCTGAAGAAACACCGGCACCAGAATGAGAGAAAGCTCAGCAATCGCATCTCCCTGGTGCGCTCCATTGCTGACATAGGCAAGAAACACTCTCACCCGCTCTTGCTTGAGAGAAACGGTGAGCTCCTGTGATGCACTCGAATTTCTTTTTCCTCAACTTTTTCCACCACCGGGGAACCACACCCAAAGATTCAATGTTCAGATCCCTCAATGCCAGCATAGAAGGTGGATGGTAAAAGTGAGTAAAAAAAAAAAAAATTGAGAACAATCTATGTTGACGCAGTTGGTTCCCATAGCGAAAGAGAAATCTGGGTGCTAATGATTGTGCTAACATATATGCCTGGCCTGGCTTTGGGGTATGAATTAATGTGGTTTTCATTCTTGGAGTGACACTCACGAAATATTGCTCTACCTGTAACTGGAATCAGCATTGTGTGTTTTTTGGATTGGGCATGGCCACAGTGGTGTTGCTGTATGTTGACGCATTCTCAAATCGCAGGCACCAACCTGATGTTTAAATGAAAGAAATGTCACGTATTCCACTTTTGTGCACGTGGATGTGACTTGTTGGGTTTGCGGTGTCATGTCATTAAACATGAAATGGAACTGTGAAAGGTTCAGATTGATGATGACAATCGGTGTGGTGTGAAAGTCGACTGTCCTGTACTGGATGAGTATGCATTGTGATTTCTGAATGGCTTTAGTGGAGCACATGTTCCTTTACAGTGCACTGACATTGTGTTAACTCATTCTCTCCTGCATGCTAGCCTTTCTGAAACTAGATGTGTCCTGACTGGTTTGTGAGACTAGTTGTTTGGCCCTCGCGTACCCTCTTACACGCTTCACAAAATCATTTTTAGTGTTTTCTGTGCACAGCCATGCTTTTTGCGCACGTTTCTACGAGCACAAATCTAACTACACTGTCCAACTACACCTGTTCCTCGCTCTCGCTGCCCACCCCCTCTGGCTATGTCTCCTCTGAATACCATCCTACTTCATGTGTTTTTTTCTCTCTGCTCCATCCCTTAATCCCTTTCCTCCTTTCCCCTCCTTGTCTCCTTTTGTCTTTTCTCCTTTTTTTGCCATTGTCTCCTCTGTTAGGAGAGGGCCTGTCCTCTTCACGTCTCTCTCTCAACAAGCAAGGAGCATCCTCCTCTGTCTCCAACCTGTTCCAGAGACAAGAGTCCCGAGTCTCCGTCCTGCTGAACCACCTACTGCCCACCTCCTCCTCCACCCCAGGCCCCTCACCCCAAACCACCCCACAAAATACCCCTACTTTCTTCCGGCGGTCCGACCCAAGCCCTCCAAGCTACAGTGGAGCAGGTCAAGGCCATCAAGGCATTCCTGAGGTGGTGGTATCGCCTCCAGAGGATGATGACCCACAAAACTCGACAGAGGACGAGGCAGCATCACCACAGCTCTCTCAGCGAGCTGCCTTGGCATCCCGGGACCTTGAGATGCTGCCCTTAGAAGGCAAATATCTGTGTAGCCTGCCAGTGTGAGTCACGGCTTGAACAGAGGACACTAGCACTAGCATGAAAGCTCTCCTCCCTATTAACTTCCAATGCTCCAACCATCTGGCCATCTCATTAATAACCCACAGCAGGGTTCAGTCACTAAGTCGCTCTTCCCACTTTATCCACAGTCTTTGACGCTGCTTTTCTCCGCCTCATAATTCTAGCTCCGCTCACTTTACCTTTTCTGTCTATTCCACTGCTTCTCCCGCTGCCCTAAAAAAACCTTAATAGCTCAGTTTGCAATTTAAACATCTGTCCTGTGTTTTCTCAAGACATTCCTAAGAGTCTGCCTTGCAGCGGCCTTAGCCCATTCACACTTTCTCATTGTGATTGCATGGCTCCCTTTTAAAATGTTTTTTCTTTCTGTCTTTCCTCCATCCTTCATGTGATCTGTGACGTTCAATGAATGTAGGTAGAAATCACATGTTACTTTTTGCAGCTGAGTGAGTTTGAGGCACATAATAATCTGTAGTGTCAGTTGACACTAATAATGCAGGTATATAATACAGCTGGTCATATTTACATATTTACATTAGTAAGGTCAATCACAAATATTGTAAAGGTTGTACAGCAGATCGTTCTCAGTAAGAATGAGAATATTTTTTTTGCCATTAAATGCCCTTAACATAGTTTTGCACCATGCAATTTAAACCATGATCCTCGACAACTGCAAGAAGCCCTTTTATTAACGTAAAGCTGCTCTGGTTTCACTTGCTGACATTCTCTCTCACGATGGACGTCATAAATTCAAACTATGACTGCTGTTTATTTTTAGTGCCAGTCAGATGTTCTCTCACAGCACTTCACTGTATTTTATTTATCAGAGCATGGACCTTTTTTTAGACATTGCAAACTAAGCACAGTTTATAACAATAAATAATTCAAAACGGATTGGGCTTTAAATTGCTGACACTAATCAGTAAAATGCATTTGTCCCATGCACACAGACTCATCATCACACTTACATATTTAGTCATTATTCCTATGGTAGAATGTATGATGAAGAAAACTGACATTATGTCTTCATCACCAGGGGATTGTCATATTACAGTAAACACAAAGTTTCAGGCAATGTAGGCTCTTCCCATTACATAATGGCACTCATGCTCAGTATCAGCTCCTTGTAATCAACTTTTTTTTTTACCTGATTAAGAATATACTGTGGGAATTGTCTGCCGACAGCCTGAGGCCCAGGTCACTGTGTTCATATGGTATGTGCTATCATAGTAGCTAGAGTGACTTTTTGTTCTTCCCAAACTCAGCTATGCCAGTTTATTATTAGCTTGTGTGTGCGTGCACGTCTATTCCACTCTGGGAATGGCTCCATTTCAGAGTATGAGTCATAGGACCCAGTGATCACTTGGCAAGAGTTAAAACTGAAAGGTTGGGGTGGTCTTATTATAGTCGACAAGCCTGTGTAATTGTAGCCCTTCTAGGAAAATATTTAGTATTTCCCAAGAGACAGGCATTTTGACATTGGTGTGTGGGAATTCGGATGGGGTTTCAGGCCATTAACACTGTGAAATAATGTGCTCGTGTGCACATGAGCACTGCACATATACTTAAATATGGCCTGTTCAATATTTGCTCGTAGCCATCCACTAAATTCACTCAGTATAAAGTCACAGGGGCCATACCCATGTAGGGTGACTGCAGTGGCTGTAGTTTTGCATATGAATGCAAAACATTCATAGCATTGTGATGCCACTGTTTAAAGGGTTGGTATGAAGGAGCATTCCTGAATTTAGCCTTCCTGAATGAGGCTTGTTTGCAAACTCCACCTCCCTTATTCCAAGAGGCTTTGTTGGTAATGTGAGCAATCATGCTCCTATTCAGTGATCACAGCTACCCAGCTTACACAGGGGCAAATCCAGGGTACAGTTCAAAGTTACGGCCTAATGACCCAGGCACATGTTTGCAGTTTTTTTTCTATCTGCATTCATTTGTAGATTAGATTGCGATTGAATCCTTAGGGTTTTATGAATGCATTTTATCTGATGCTGTTTGTTTACGTCTTGATATACACGTGGGAAATAAGGAAAGCTGGTAAAAGAAGTGTTGCTTTAGAATTTCAGGGAATAGTATTTATATGCTATTCTTTGATTCAGTACATGACCCCATTTCATCTCCTGCTCTCATGTCACCTTAAGTGCTAGCGTTTCCTGTGTCTGGTATGGCTCAAATCACATAAGCAATGTGGACGCATACTGCAAAAAAATACAGTCAATCTAAAACTCGTGTGCTCAACTTCCAGGAAGGTGAAATGTCAGATATATCAAACATATCAAAAGTTGACATGGATTCAAGCGAAGTAGAACAAAACTGTGCACCAAAATAATAAGCTCAACAGACAAGGATCAGTCTGGAGCCATTAGGCTATTACGAAATCAGCACATCTACCTTGTGATGTTTGTGCTGGACGAAAACATTGCCCAAAAATGTGAAATGTGAAAAAGCAATTACCATCGCTATTGTTGTATTTCGTTAAACATTCAATTTTCAAGTAGAGAGAACATTTAAGACATCTAAGGTTTTCTCTTTCCGTCATGACCAACATCATCAAGTCTTTACTCACTGTCAATCACAGCTTTGTTTTCCTCCTTTCCCCGTGCTCCCTTCAGGACCACTGGCATCGGCGAACTCTGCCCCAAGCAACCTGGATGGCAACAAGGCAGTGGAGAGGAGGCCGTCCAAAGCTGGGGTCAGTAGAGAAAGCACCAGTGTTGACTTCAGCAAGGTAACTTCACCACAGCAATGCGCCCAGAAACAGTCCATCGTGGTGGAAGGACCCATGACCGAGCCCATCTGTGTCTTTCTTCAGTTTCTGGAATTTCACAGACAGTTCAGTGACCTGTTGTGTAGACTTCCTCCTACTATTACACACAGTATCGGCCCCCTTACTCTGCACTTAGCTTTACTTATGATGGACTAAGAATTAATAATCAAAGTAAAGCTCTTAAGTAGTTTTGCATTTTGCCCGGTCCATTAAGTAAATGGCAGGCTACTCTGAGGAGCTGTCATTATACAACCATCCATTATGACTGCCAAAAATATGATGCAGTGCTTCTGAGTACAGTGAGTGAGGACAAAAGGAGAATGACGGCACAGTACTATCTACACAGTGATGAGGAAAAAAGATCTGTGTCTAGTGTTGTATGTAAATTAAATTAACTAGGGATCATCTTTGCTCAGTACAATGTAGTAAATATATACTAATATTCCCAATCTCATTTGTTATCCTAACTTCCCACCGACCTGCTGCTATCTTGACATTCCCATGTCCACATCTCTGTTTGAATGTGTGTCGTTCTGGTGCACTTCTCGTTGCCGAATTTCCTACGTTCTGTTATTACTTTCTTTTGTTTGTCTTTTTCTTTAAACAGCTTCATTAATAGTATCTGTCAGCATACCTGATTCCTTTTGGTTTCAGGTGGACATGAATTTCATGAGGAAGATTCCTCGGGGCGCCGAGGCCTCCAATGTGCTGGTAGGAGAGGTGGACTTCCTGGAGAAGCCCATAATAGCCTTTGTGCGTCTGTCTCCTGCTGTCCTGATCACGGGCCTCACAGAGGTGCCCGTTCCCACAAGGTACAATCTAGGAACTGAATCATGATATTATTAAAGCTCCATAATCCACATAATACAGTTTATTAGCACATTTTGAATTCTGATGGCACAGAAATATCCACAATTAGAGTTATTCCTTGTGAATTTGAGTTTGAGTGTGCGTCTTGTTCAAAGGTTTCTTTTCCTGCTTTTGGGTCCTCATGGCAAAGGGCCACAGTACCATGAAATTGGCAGATCAATGGCCACACTCATGACCGATGAGGTGAGAGTACCAAATTAGTAATGACATTTTATCCTGACTAAAAGGTTTAGAAGTCTTGATATTTGGAGGGGGTTTAAGATGCATGTTTGTTTGTTGTTTTGGTACACTGCCCTCTTTTTTTCTGGTTCTGCCATGAGCAATTAAAGGTGTAGTTACACAGACACTAAATATACTCACTTTGTAGATTTTCCACGATGTGGCATACAAAGCCAAAGACCGAACAGATCTCCTGTCTGGGATAGATGAGTTCCTTGATCAAGTTACTGTCCTGCCTCCTGGAGAATGGGATCCCACAATTCGTATTGAGCCCCCCAAGAATGTCCCATCACAGGTGTGTGTGTGTGTACGGTATTTCCTGTACATATCATTTTAATGCATGCTACTATAATCACATTGAGTGTGCCCCCTAATGGATATCAAGTATCACGACAGAAATTACAATGAATGGAAACATAATAACATGTGGTTTGATGTGCAGATGAAGAGGAAGAGACCATCCCAGCCCAATGGGACGGCGTCTCCAGCTGGAGAACTTGACAAAGAGGAAGACCATCAAGTAGGACCTGAACTGCAGAGGACAGGGAAGTGAGTATTGTGCATTTTCTTGACAAAACAATAGTTTTAAACATTCAAACCAAATGGACCTTACATTAATTTATAGCATTTGCGTTGACAAAGAAATATTTGATAATTAAAGTGGAATTAACAAGTTCATTGGTCACGAGTAGGGATGATTAATAGATCATGTTGATGATGCTGAGACAAGTGCCTGATGTTAGAAGGGCTGTAAGTAAAAGCTCATTTGAAAGACTAAAGACCTCATTTAATCATCTTTAGTCACAGAGACTTATTTCTGCTCACAATAATGAGGATGATGATGATGATGATGATGAGATGATTTACAAGACATTATCTAAGGGATTTAGATTTTTCTCCAAAGACAAGATGGCAGGAGTTTATTTTAGTCTTAAATCTTTAGGTTACCAATGTAGAATATGGACCTAAGATGCTGACGTTCATGGCTAACTCATATGCTGCGTCTCTAGAGTCTTGGCCACACAGCAAGAATAATCTGTTTCTTTGTTTGAAACCTCAGCGAGACACACATGCTGCACACAAACACATTAGTTTTATTTACAGATTCTCTCTCCTTTTCACCACTACCACACGGGGTTCACCCTGGGACAGGGGAATGTAAGGATGTGCAGGATGATAATGTAAGGAGAGGTTGTGGAGGCAGGAAATAGAGATATTTCAGAGGTGTGGGACAAGAGAAAATGAAAGAAGACCTCACAGTAGAGCAATTGGACAGGTGTTGGAGAAAGGGTAAAAGACATACAAGGTGAAAATGGGTTTCAAAGAAGAGAATCTCTCAAATGCAAAGCAAAAAATAAAAAACAGGAGTGCGGGTTTGAAATAAATTCTGTGCTGTAATGATGTAATGGTACATTCATTCAATTTAATAAGAGACATTTTTGTAATCGTTTACTTATGTATATTTTTTGAGTTACCGCCCCACTATCACTGTGTAGTATTATAGTGCGACTTGGAAGTATTAGTATTGGAAGTGTAGTATTGTAGTATGTTATAGTATACAGTGTAGCATACAGTCTGCGACTTGGAAGTAAGTAAAACCATGGAAATCTACCTCTTTCATTGTTAGGCTGTTTGGAGGCTTGATCGCAGATATCAGGCGGAAAGCACCGTTCTACTGGAGTGACATCAGGGACTCACTCAGTCTGCAGTGTCTGGCCTCCGTCCTCTTCCTGTACTGCGCCTGCATGTCCCCCGTCATCACATTCGGAGGTCTGCTCGGGGAAGCAACAAAAGGCAACATAGTGAGTCAGAAATTGGCCATGGCATATAACAGTTATCCCTGCTTGTACTGCATTATCTAATATGGCACTGTGTGTTATCCTAAAAGCTAGGTCTATATTTTCAGACCTGGGACTGTTTACATAGGCACATAGGCACAGTCTATGTGCTTTGTGTGTGTGTGCGTGTGTGTGTGTGATGTGTCTGATCAAACTCAGCAGGCGAGGGCGTCACAGAGATACGACTTTGGACCAGTCAGCGGAATGGAAACAATCAGTTTATCTAGCTTCTTGGACACAGTCCAGTGTCTGTTTAATACAAACTATGTAGTCTGGTTCGGGGGGGCGGGGTGGTTCTCATCCTCATCTGTCTTTTCTCCTTCAGCCTTTCCCTCTGTATCCACCTTTGCTTGGTTTCATCTCCCCCATCCTCTATGTCTCGTTCCTTCACACCCTCCCTCTCCTCTGTGTCTACAGAGTGCAATAGAGTCTCTGTTTGGGGCATCGATGACAGGAGTGGCATACTCCCTCTTCGCAGGCCAGCCCCTCACTATCCTTGGCAGCACTGGTCCTGTTTTAGTGTTTGAAAAGATCCTCTTCAAGTTCTGCAAGTATGTCCATTACTTTGCTGTGAAATCTTTGTATTATTGGCACCCATGTTCCCGTGCATATGTATAGCAATATTTATTCTCCTCCTGTCTTTCCTAGGGACTACAGCCTGTCTTACCTGTCCCTCAGGACCAGCATTGGTCTGTGGACAGCCTTCTTTTGTCTTGTCCTTGTGGCTACAGACGCCAGCTCCCTGGTCTGCTACATCACCCGATTCACGGAGGAGGCCTTCGCCGCCCTCATCTGCATCATCTTCATCTACGAGGCTCTGGAGAAGCTGTTTCACCTGGGAGAATCCTACCCTGTCAACATGCACAACAACTTAGACAATCTTACACTGTACTCGTGAGTAGCAGTGGTGCATGAACTCCATTAAATATTGGTTTCATTTTCTTTAAATAACGATTTTATGATACATTCATCAGGACAGGATATTATTATTAAGGGTTACATAAATAGTAAATCAAAGAACACACTGCTCTTGTTCCTGAAGAGTTGTCGTGGCTTAAGCTGTTCCATACAGCTGAAATGATAATTACTCCCTTGGATAACAACAAACTTGAAGTCAACAATGGAAACAGATTTACTGCAGCCTGGGTTTTAATTGAACTTTAAAATAAGCCTATATATGTTTTTCACATGAGGGACTGGGTAATGACTTTACTGAGCGTTTGTTCTCTGGTCCAAAGGTGTCATTGCTCTCCACCGGCCAATGTCTCGAGTAAGCTGGAGCGAGAGTGGAATCGGACAGGATACAGCCTCGACTCGATCCCATGGAGAAGCCTGGATGTTTCGGTGAGGCAGGCACACAGTGACATCCAGTGTGATAGGCTGTAATTACACCCACATTCACAGTTTGTATTGCGGCAGGCATCTGAACATACTTTTACAGATCTACTTCTAATGTTCGTTTCTTCTTCTGTAGATGTGTAAAAAGCTCCAAGGGGAGTTTGTGGGTCCAGCCTGTAGTCACCACGGGCCCTACATCCCAGATGTTCTCTTTTGGTCCATCATCCTCTTCTTCACCACCTTCTTCCTGTCCTCTTTCCTGAAACAGTTCAAAACACAGAGATATTTCCCCACCAAGGTGACATTTTTGTTTGCATGTATTATGCTCATATTTCTTAAATATGAAATCCACATTGAATTGGACCCCTTTCCGACATTACCGTGCATGCAGTTGTGTGGAGGTCTGGTTGAAATCCTCTCTCACTGTGTAAATGTTTATGTTGCGTCTGTCATTCGTATGCAGGAGCAGTCTGCATGTAGGAAGAAAAGATCTTGTTGCATCCTCCCACACAGTACCAGCTACTCTGTTATCACTCGGCGTTCTGTGTGGGCAGGTGTTGGTATTGTCGGGATAATTATGTTTTTACTGTTGACACAACTGTAATTATTAGAATAGGACGCCTCGAAACTGAGTCGCAGTATGAAGTCGCACGTTGCTCATTTGAAATCGCTGAAAAAATAAACCTGTGTTTGTAGGTGCGATCCACCATCAGTGACTTTGCTGTATTTATAACCATCATGATCATGGTTGTGGTGGACTATCTAATGGGTATCCCATCTCCTAAACTGAATGTTCCTGATCGCTTTGAGGTAGGCCTCTATTTGTCTATCTAATCCTTCGAATCCATGGACGCTGACATTTTAAAAAAGAGGGTTATAATTCAATCACAAGTACATGATCTATATCCTGATT
Source organism: Trinectes maculatus (assembly GCA_016785345.1). Taxonomy (NCBI): domain Eukaryota; kingdom Metazoa; phylum Chordata; class Actinopteri; order Pleuronectiformes; family Achiridae; genus Trinectes; species Trinectes maculatus. The sequence continues at coordinate 277,100 of JAFBJQ010000514.1, read as the reverse complement.
GTTTTGTAAGCAGTGACTACATTTACTCCTTACAACTAATGTTCACATGATCAATTATTCTCAAACACATCTTTTAATTCTTTATAAGATATGATAATCCTTCATTAGTCTCACTATGGGGACATTTACATATTTTTATAGATTAAAAGTAGCATCTCTCTGCCTTTGGCCTGCAGCCTACTTCAAAGAACCGCGGCTGGCTAATGGACCCGTTAGGAGAAAATCCCTGGTGGACACTGCTGGCCACTGCACTTCCTGCCCTGCTCTGCACCATCCTAATCTTCATGGACCAGCAGATTACTGCAGTCATCATAAACCGCAAGGAGCATAAGCTCAAGGTGAGACAAATGACTTTGTACACAAATTAAAGTGCATTAAGGATTTTGCTCCTTCTCTTCACTCGTCTGGGACAAACACTCATCACTCGTCACATGTTTCCTCCGACAGAAAGGCTGTGGCTATCACCTGGACTTACTGATAGTGTCGGTCATGCTGGGTGTGTGCTCTATTATGGGTCTTCCGTGGTTCGTGGCTGCAACCGTCCTCTCCATCTCCCACGTCAACAGCCTGAAGGTAGAGTCTGGCTGCTCCGCTCCAGGAGAACAACCTAAGTTTCTTGGCATCCGAGAGCAGCGGGTCACTGGATTCATGATCTTTGTCCTCATGGGTTGTTCTGTGTTCATGACCTCAGTGCTCAAGGTGAGAAAGGGTTATCACTGGAATAAAAAAGAGGTCACACACTGGGACAATTGACACACTTGCTTGACTTCTGCTCTTTACAGTTCATACCTATGCCCGTCCTGTATGGAGTCTTTCTCTACATGGGTGTCTCTTCTCTTAGAGGAATTCAAGTAAGACTCCACCCGGCTGCTCTTTGAAAACATAAACCCGACAATTTAGAACAGAGTAAAGATTAGTTTTGCCCCATAGGTCGAACCTTTGATCGTATTTCAGCTTCCTTAAAAGCTTTTGTGTAACATATGGAATCGTCACCTCTCGTCTTCCTCAGTTTCATTTCGTTCCCTCGCTGAGTCTCTCTTCTCATCGTCTCTGTAGTTCTTTGACAGGATCAAGCTGTTTGGCATGCCTGCCAAGCACCAGCCTGATCTGATCTACCTTCGCTACGTGCCACTGTGGAAGGTCCATATCTTCACCCTGCTGCAGCTCACCTGTCTGGTGCTGCTCTGGGTCATCAAGATGTCTGCAGCCGCTGTCGTGTTTCCCATGATGGTAAAGGCGTCATCCTGTCACGTCACTGCGACAATAGAAACTGAGTCAACTAGACATGTGTGTCTTTATTGTGTTAGAATATGTTTTGTGAAATGTGAAATGTTTGTTTACTTGTCTGTGTTTCTCCAGGTTCTGGCGCTGGTCTTCATCCGAAAGCTTTTAGACTTTTTCTTCAGCAAGAGGGAGCTGAGCTGGCTGGACGACTTGATGCCTGAAAGCAAGAAGAAAAGAGAGGATGACAAGAAGAAGAAAGCCCAAGAAAAACTGGTTAAAAAAAACACCTCAGTGAAATATTCTTCATATTTGGTTCAGATGAAAAGATGTTTTTTTTTTTTAAATCGCTACTCCCTGTGCTGTTTTTTTCCCCCAGGAGGAAGAGTCCAGTCAGCAGGAAGAGGAGGAGCTGGTGCAGGGGCCCAGCCAACCAGGGAAAACACTCTCAGGGAGGTGAGAACATTTTCTGTTCTCTTTCTATGTGGCAAGAAGTAGTTGGCAGTGTATCATTTCAAAACATTATCTCTAATGATTACACCTAATCTACATATTTATCCAAAATATTTAAATGTCACACAAATGATGATGATTGGTTTCAAAGTATTTCATTTCCTCCATAATTACTGTCTTCATGGCTGATGTGATGGTCCAGAGAGAAAAGATGGAAAAAGAAAATGAGCCATGTAAACGATTTTTCAGGCGTCATTATATACAGCCTGAACTGACTCGTCGTCCTGACTCCTCTAGTCAGCTGTGTGTTATGTCCATCTTGAACAGATCGTACAGAATAGGACTAGTGACCGACAGCCCTCCAGTGGAGAAGAGGTAGCAGGGCTGATGTTGATGCAGAACATCTGACCCACACAGCTGTGTTCTAACCAAGCTCACTGACGCCGTCAGTCCTCGGCTAATTATCACAATAAGAAACACTGGCGTGGAAACACACTGCTTTGTGTGTTGTGTTATTTTTCGTCTTGGGAGTAAATGGTAAATTGTTTGGTTAGATTACAAAATATTAAGATTCTCTAAAATAATACTTGTGCCTCAGCTCATCCCTTTATCCTGCATGTTTGTGCTGCACTGAACCTGTGTTGCTGATTTAATGTCCAGGTGCCTGTCCTCTCCTCATGTTTGTGTGTGGGTTTGCATTTTTGCATGCTGTTCTGACCCCATGGTAGTTTATAGCTCTGACTCAATGACTGAAAGATGAGCAAGGAAGCAGTGAAGTCGAGCTGTGTGCCTAAACCAAGCGGTGCAGTGGATGGTAGCTATGCAATAGCAGGCAGATGACAATCTGGCCACACAAAAAAAACCCAAACTGAAGCACACTGTTGCCTGCAGGAAAGCAGAACCTTAAAAATAGAAATATATATCAATCATATGATGGCAGTCAAGCAAATCATATCATGGCTTAATCTCGTCTCTTCATTTTCACCTCCCTGCAGCAGCCAGGAGAAGGTGGCCTGCGTCAGAGTCGACGTCAGCCCAGAAACACCTGCAGATTCCACCACTGAGACCTTCCTGTGATGAAGGGATGCCCTCCATCCCCTCCTACACCTCCTCCCTCACAACACGGAGCCCCACTGATGGGCACCACCATTTTTAGTGGGAAGCAGTGGAGCAGCACCACCTGCCTGCAGAGCTCCCACCTTCAGGGAAGCAGGCAGGCCCGCCCAGGGCTCTGGCCCCTACTCCACTCACGTCTCGGAGTGTGCAGCACATGTACAAATAGACGTCATGATGCACTGTAGCGCACACACCTCGAAGGAATGAAGGATTTCTGCTGTTACTGCCCACCAACGCTCACGTTTTAGAAACTCAACTCCAGCAATTTCTTAACATCCGTCTGAACCGCACATGCCAAAGGGGCCTCATTAGTGGGAATTTGAAATTGTGTTGACTTAATTTTAACCCCTGGTTTATTTTGATCTTAATGTTTTAATTTTATCCTCAGTCTACAGTGAGGACAGTACAGGACTCTACACGTTTGCGTCATGCTTTCAGATGCTGTCAGTCACAGATGATTATATTTTATAATAGGTCTGACAGTAAATGGCACAAACAAAAACAGCAGTGCATTCAGATAGATAATGCTAATACTACTACACCGCACGACTACTGCCATGCATCTTTATAGATTCACTGTTCTTCTTCGTCCAGGGGAATAGTCAGTGTTAATGTTGCTGCTCAAGAGCTGGTCAGTTGGTTGAACTGTAAACCACAGCAGACATATTATATATGCTGTGATAAGAATATCATATGTATGTACGTAAACGGTGTTCTTTTCATTTGTAACATTAGAGAAAACCTACTTCTGAGGCCATATCAAGTCTGTACTGTTTAGTAAGCACTTTGTCAGTATAGTTTCTTATCTGAGATTATAGATTATAGAGTGTTGATGAAAAGGTGACGTCTCCCACAGTATCTATAGAGCTGCTGTTCAAATGTCAGTTCAACAACTCAGGAATCGTGAAGGATTTCTGACAGTGGTCACGTGTTGTCTGTCACAAGGCAACGATAATAAACTGTCCCCCGTGTTTCATTTCATCGCTGGTACCACAACTATTTTAATGAATGCTGTAAGTCAGTTAATATCATCAGGTGCACAAGAAAAAAAAGGAATATGTGTGACCTTTGGTTAGTTGCACCTGTTTTTATACTGTCTGTATTAATGTTAGTAATAATGTTTGTGTGTGTGTGTTTGTATGGCGTAAAGATTAGTTGGTATTACTGTATGTCTAGCGTTGCAAATCATTTTATGCAAATCTATGGTAAATGTAAGAAAATATATATATTCTATGAAATTGTTCTTATTTTGCTAAGTGCAGTCTTGTTTTAGCAATAAGTATTCCATACTGTGCAACGTATGGACTGGAGAAACTAGCTATTCTTCAGGCAAAGAATTATTTGTGAAACGATGATTGTGTCCGTTTCATCTGCTCTGTCTGTGTGTTGCCACAGTTACTATATGAACAATAGCTTATGTGCCTTGTTGAAGATTTAAATGTGCAAGTCTAATAATATCAGTGTTGAGAACAGATGTACAGGTACACGCGCCATGGCACACAAACGCCAAAGATGTACCATCATCACTTTTATGGTCACGAACCAATCTGCGGCTCATTTGCAGAGGTTTACGTTTGTCTTAATGTTGCTCCACATCTGTGTGATGGTCGCAGCCTGAGCCAACAACTCAAACCATGTAACTTCACGTATCATGTTCCACTCAAAGCCCTTCATTTGAAATCCAGTTATGCAGACCCTATTTTCACATTATCCATCTAAGCTATATCAACTTATATGGTTGGAAATAAACAATATCACCAAACCATATGTATTTATACACCCCAACGTCACTTAGTAAAAATGTGTTCTGGTGGAAAAACAATATCAGCGACGCACACTGCGTCTTCTTTCCAGCTTGAATGATGACTTTTGTGTCATGGCAAATCGGTGCAGAGCAATAAAGGCGTATAGACAAGGCCACGGCCTCCTGTCCTCATTTTCCAATCCAAAGTCCCACAGTAAACAAGTTATATCGGAAAATATCATATGCATTTACAGTAAGTTACATTTTAACTTACTGTACGTTTTATCTGAGTATCATCACAGAAATCAAGTTCAGCTTTATCCAATATGAAAATGTCACTAAATTAGTTATAAACACAGTGATGTGAGTCTCATTCATAAGCCGGAGGTGTTTTACGTTTTAAGACAACAGGTGGCAGCAAAGATCTGTTTCATACCTCCAACAGTGCATTTGACCATCATGTCCCTCATCGTTTCTGAGGGACGTGTTCAGAGCAGTACAACTTGCACCTGACCCTGAGACCTCTGCTGAGTGTCCACCTGTGCGGGATCAGCCAGAGAGAAAACACAATGCACAACACAACATCAAAACATGCAACGTCAAAACATGCATCAAGACATCAACTCCAGCATTTCTGTGAGCGCACAGAAGCATCAGACAACCCCACGCAGTGCAGAGTTTCCTGTGTCTAATGACTTTCAGTATTCAAATATATACAGTGCAAACTTTTGGAAGCCAAGCGGTTTGCCAAAGTAAGACTCTTGAGGAAAAGATAACCACATGATACCATAACCATGATGGCAGATTTAATAAACAGGACTATTATTATTAGTACACAACATCAGAAAAGTAACAGCAGCAGCCATTTTGTCCTACAGGAACATTGCATTGAGACAGTTGTTTTTGGGACAAACAGTAGGACATTTTCGAACCCAACAACCGTCCTGTGTAATATTTTTGTGAGCGATGACGGATCGAGTCTTCTGTCGCCCTCAGTTTTCTCAGACTGTTAAAAGAGAATTAACGGCACATTCATTCACTTTGCATTAGCCAGCATCGCTCTGCGTTAATACTGACAGAACGCACACTACGCAATGTGTTCACACACATTTTATGAACCTCAGACCAAAAACCGCTCCTGTCATTAACCACAGACGCTACATCAATCTACTGCAGTTCAGCTTTTGGACTAATGCAGCTTTTTTTTTGAACAGACAACAACAAATCATTACAAAAAATGCTATTCAAACAAAACTATTTCAACAAATACTGTAGCTTCTTACAAAGAAAATAGGAATTAGGTTAATAAACACAAACAGTGCTGTGATTATTTTTCTTAACAAACGTGCCTGCTGTCCAAATCTTTACAACTGCATTGGCAGACACTATTTTTTTTTTACTATGTGTACAAGGCATCACTAGCAATCTTTTATAATTCAACTAATCTTCTGTTGATTTGACAGTTGAAAATGATTTTGTGCAGACAAACACGGAAGGTCAATATAAAATGACTGTCTCCACTTTGGTTGGAACAGTCATTCGTGTTTCGGCTCAAAGAGAGCCTGAGATATGGATCAAAGAAGACATCTGGGAGACTAACACTGTGTCGCCCAGGCCGACAGTTTCCCTTAAAACATTGGATACTTGTCTGCTCTCGGAGTGAGAATGTGCACCTTTGGAGAACCATGGGGGCTTGTGGTTCAGTTGGCAGCATTTGGTGGTCCCTCTGGGATGAGTGACATGAAGAAGGTAATGATGAATGACCACGTGGAGGCCAGGAAGCCTGTGTGAGGGCCGCTGTCTGGATCCTCTGCTGCCTCCTCTCCACTTTCCCCATCATCATCTGAGCCATCGTCCGTCAATCCCTCCTATATGGGATAAAGTCATATTATAAAAACTAGGAGACATGTTGCACAAAGTTGTGGAACAGATACATTCACTAATAGACATAAAAAACCCATCAGCTCCTGCGTTAATGATCTTGCAGAGGCTGAGACTGTTGGATGAAAGAGGGAATGACCATTTCTTGTAAGTCGTGGTTTTGCAGCTCTCCCTCCACATCATCCTGATTGGCTCTTTCTCCAGGGAGCTGGAGTTCGTTCTCCAGGTTGAAAGGAAACCAGCCTGCCTGGTGCCTGCAGACAGAAACAACCACATGAAGATGCCTGCACATGATAGATAGACCATCCTGAAACAAAGCAAACTCAAAACTGAATTTTGTTGCCTTTTTCTAGATTATGGTACCAGCGGAGCTGTGGATGACAGACTTAGGTAAAGTAAAATGATGACTCACAGGTAAAGCACCAGCATGGCCATCATCACCATGACAAATCGACTGAAGGAAGAGTAGAAGTAGACTATACTAAGTAAGATTCCTGCACGTGAAAATGTGTACACCCAGTCCAGCCAGTCCCAGTTCATCTCCTCCTCATTCAGGATCTCCCCTCCCTGTGCATTCATCTGCACCTCTGGGTTGCCACGACCATCTGCGTGAGGTCGCTGGCTCAGAGGATCGGGCTGGTTAGACTGAGCTGAGGGCTGGTCTGGCCTGTGGTGCATAGACGAAGCAGCTAGTAACTGACTAAAGGGGGAGAGAGGGAAATGAGCAGAGCTACATAAGGTGATGTTTTTATGCCGGTGAAACAAAAACTTACAAAACACATGAGGGGACTTACTAATGCATGTAGTACTGGCGGGCATAAAGCTGCTGCCACCACATTAGTGTCATAGGATTGTAGTACGACCGTGGAGGGTACTGATTCCAGCTGGAGACATGTGAGATGAGATACAGCCCATTTATATCTATAATTGTTCTGGAACCTGTCAGCAGGTAATGACGAAATTATTTTTGTATTTTCTGAAATCTTAAGGTGTTGTAGTGAGAAAGTTTATAAAACACACTTGAACTCTGTAGATGTTTCAACAGTCCAGAAGTTTACCTGTGCATAAACTGCTGCTGCGCTCCGCTCTCTCCAGTAGATGATTGTTGTTGATGAACGGAAGAGCTATTTGAGTTTGTAAATGGCTATAAGCAGAAACATAGTTGATTATTAGCTGAGTATATGTAATAGTTTAGGGTTTATATTGAAATACAAAAGATGAGCAACATTTTTCAAATCCTCATTGAGGGAAATCACAGCAGTGAGCAGGATGATGAAAGGAAACGTGGTGGTGATGAAAGGAAACGTGGTGATGATGAAATAAATGGAAAGGTGTGATGAGTATGCGGGTGACCCACCGTGGGACCTGCCATGGTCTCCTGGGGCTTGTTACTGCAGCTGCGTCGAGGCTTTGGGGAGCTGGGAGGGGTTCGGGAGGCACACACCAGATGGAGCATATGGTACTCATCCTGCTATAGAAGTCAATACAGCTCATTATCAAACAGAGTCTCTGTGCTGTACGATCAAAATAAAAAAGATTAACTTCTGACTCTTCAGGAGTTGGCCTTGCAATGATTAAACAAGAATCACTTTGTTAATTGGACCTACCTTTCTGAGGACATCCTTTAAGGTAAAATGATCCAAAAGCAGCTTCCCGGAGTACACCAGTCTCTGGTCTTTGGAGCTCTAAAATATTTATTATAATAGCAGGCACAGGGGAAAGAAAGTGTACATTAGCAACAATGTCAAGAATGTACTGTAATTTTCTTGCAAATATAGCAATATGGGCCACAACATTAAAAGGTGATTTTCTGAGTGAGTAATGAGGATAAGATAATTGTAGCCTCAATAGGGATAAGTTGGTTTTAACAGTGGGTTAAAGGTCACAGTGTGTCCTTTTAAAGCCTACATTCACTATAGGGATCATTTGGGAATTTAAATGTATTAAATCCTGGAAACTTATAACAGAGAACCTTTTTAATTCTGTACTGAAATTCTCAAAGATGTTAAATATTCCTCAGTTAATGTTCACTAAATTACACAGACGAGAAGTGCAGCTCTTTGAGAGAATACTGCATCACAATAAGTTAACAATGTTTACAATGGTTCCCTCATAAGACGTCCTGAGCAGAATGACAATTATTTTCTGTGAATCACGAAGGAAACTGAATATAATTCAACCAGGAAACGGGTTAATGGGGAATTGTTAAAATGTGGCTGTGCTCTGTCAGATAAATTCCTGTCACATTCTTCCACACTTCCTCATGTGTTGAAAAGTAAATATGACATTTGACCTGACTGATCTTATCAAAGACAATGCACTTCTTAAACACACAGACAGTGGCTCGTAACAGTCTGTAAGTATCTGTTAAATGATTGCATCAACAGTGCATATTACCACGATTCTAGACACACTGTGCCTTCAAACCAAACAATAAACTAAAAATTAACACATGTAATCAGCTGGTTTATCCTGACAGGAACATAACACACTACAATCATTAGCAGCACTGAGTAGCTCAGAGTGAAACACTTACTGGTTTACTTGGATATACATCTGACAGGTGAGCTTTGAGTTTCTCCACGGTCCAGTTCTGATAACAGTTGATGGTCTGGTCATCGTACTTCTGGTTGGGAGCCTTGATGACCAGGGTAACAGGACCGTCCACAATAGCTTGATCCATCACTCAGAATCATTTGTCAAAAGTGAAAAGAGAAACTCTGGGCTCCCCTGTCAGAGAAACTGGCCCCAAGTCCTCTGAGTGGTCTCCTGTGAGGTACCTGGAATTGTCAGAGCAAAGTTCGATTGTTAGATTAAAGTCTGATGTTACCAATTGGCAGCTAGTTTACAGACGGCTGGAAGCTAAAGGGCAGAAAAAACATGCGATTAGCGCGACCACAATAACAAAGCGGTTTGGTATAAGACAGCAACCATATGTAAGAAAAACAAATCTGGCATTAGAGCATAAATTAAAACCTTAAGTGTGAATATGGTGCGTGACAGCTAACCCAAAATACGGTTATCTCACAGCTGGCTAAGCTACAATTAGCTTCAGTAGGTTTCTGCTACTGTCGTTAGTTATATCGCATTAGAAGTTAGCTAGCGAGATTTAGAAACCAAATATGACAGTTCTAGTTTGATAAAGAAATGCGTCTAACACTAAGCAGAGATGAGCCGGGATTACCTGCCTTATTTACTCCCAGGGACAGAACTGTTGTTTACCTGGGTTGAACCCCTGAGGGGTGGAGCTCTTCTTCGATGGATTTAGTGCGGCGGTCGATATCCTACACCACGATTTGTTATCGCCACCTGGTGGGGAGAGGCGTTTTACACAACAGAATCATAATTCAAAACCAGTGTAAAAAAGAAAAATAGAAACCAATAAAAAAGGGAAATAAACACAGAGGAAATGTCCATTAGATTAAACTGACAAATAATTGACAATAAATCACTTCTCACATTAAAGCTGAATCAATCACATTCATTGCTTAAAAATGTAACTGTAAATTGTAGAAACGTTTTAAACTAAATTTCAGAAATTCCTGAACGAGTAGTTTTAAAAATATGGACACATCGCAAGAGTTGGTGTACATGTAAACAAATGCAGCATACAATATAGTATATAAGATCAAGATCAACTAAAATGCTTGCTACGCTGTTGTGCAACTAGAAAAAAAGCAAATAAAATGTTAAGCCTCAGAAATGAATGAGCCTGCTTCATAAAAAAATGCATGACCCATATAGAATAGACAAATGTGTTCTTCTCTGAAAGTGGGTCGAGCCTACTAGGAAAACCGCCATTAGGTGTGAATGGGTGAATAGGTCTGCGCGCCCATTTCCTGTCTCACACCTTTCACAATCACATCAGGAATTCCTGTAATAAAATCATCCACCTAATGACGAGGCAGACGAACTTTGACGTACATTGTCTTTGACTCACTGTGCTAAAACATTAGCAGGTGTAAAGTAGCCCGCAGCAGTCGTCAACCTACCGCCGCTATTCACGCAAAAAATTCTCTTAACTGACACATAAAAAACAGCTTTATTCTTAGTTTTCCTAGTCATAGTCATACTGAATGCGTCAGTGCCAGAAATTACAAAGTATTATTCTTCAGCACTGCAGATATTTATAAAGTTATATATAAAGTTCAGTCAGAGTTACGCTGAACTTCAATCTATCAGGCACTGTCAGAAGTATGGAGGACTCTGTTTTTGCAATATCTCATGAGGGTGGACTGCAAATGTGTGTGTGTGTGTGTGTGTGTACTATCCATATATTTATGGGTTGTATGGTGCGTTTTGATCAAGTCAGGTACTACACAAGCTTCGTCTTCTTTTTTTTTCCATTTCTCTCCTCCAGTAAAATGTCAGCCTGCTCTCAGAACCCTCAGCCAGCTTCCTGTGGCCCATTCCTGTGCAGAGGGATTACGCCTTTCCAGAGGTTACCTCATATGTCATGCCACTTTTTTTTAAAGGGGGTCTTTCTTTTGCTTTGAGGAAAATGCAAAAAACTATTTTTAAATCCTGAATTTTTGTTTTGGTGAAAGTAAATGGAAAAGGTTCATAATAAGTTTTGATCCCAGGTTTATTGACTTTAAGCCTTATTAGACATATAACTAGAAAATTATTATTTCTTCATATGTCTGCATTGGCCTGAACACTGACTTATTTCAGTACAATCAGAAAAACACAATATCTTTACAATATGAAAATGTTTAAACAACTTAAACAGCCACTTGGCAGCGTCACCAGATAACACAGTGCACCAGCATCATCGCCTCGTCATAAAGAGAGAAGCCTGAGGACTGAGAACTGGCACCAATCTGAATTCTGAGGAAGAATACAACTTAGCCTCTTGATTGGTTTGACAACGTTTGCCCTTTGATACAATACTTACAACGTGCACAAGGGGTGATGCATTTATTCAGCAGGGCTTTTTGTATTGTGCTGAACGCATCTGATGCTCTTTATGCCCCCTCGGTTCATAATGAGTGCCTCCATTAATGACTCACTAATGTAAAAGTTCACTGGCTGGAGGAGGTTTTAATTAAGTCGTTACAACAAGCTGCGTAAAGCATTTCAATATCAGAGTAAAATTCAAATCCATCTATCCATCCATCCATCCATCCATCCATCCATCCATCCATCCATCCTGCTCGCGTGCGTCACTTTGAAATGAGCTCAGTGGATACCAAGGTCTTCCTGTTCAGGACATTTCCGTACATACTGCGTACTTCTTATTGCATAGGTGCTGAGAGATCAATTCACACACACACACACACACACACACACACACACACGCGCACACACACACACACACACACACACACACACACACACACAGTAATGGCACTCGGGAGTCACTGTGTGTATAGAGATTCATAGTAAACGTCTCAGAGGCTGAAATCTATTTGTGCCATTTGCAAATAAGTGACAATGGAAAGTCTTAGTTGTTGGTGAGTGAACGTTTATTGCTGGAATGTTTTTTTTTCTGGGTATCGTTTTCCTTCCTTGACTCTTAATGACACTGTTCGTCACTACACATAAAAGAGAACTGTTGTCTTTAGGTCACCAGTGTCAGTTAGTGTTTCCATTTGTGTTGTGCTGAATGGATTCTGATTGTGCCCCCTCACTGTAATTCATGATCGTTGGCTGCAATTAGTGACTCTTTGGTGTTGGGGGAAAAAACATCACATGCTTTGGAAGGAGGAAGCTTTTTCTGCACATCTAAACTCTGAGATTAATTGTGTAAAAGACCATGTCAGGTTTGTCTAAATCTCAATTACTGGTCTTCCATTATAATAATTAGGACTTAATTGCTTGGGGCTATTAACATTATATAACTGAACGACATACAATAATACATAATGATGTGTAATCTCATGGGCTGTGGCAGCAAAGACGTTTTTTTAACTTTGTTTTTTACTGCAGTTTTAGCAATTATCCAAAAAAAAGCAGAGAATAAATTCACAGCACCACTACTTATGAGTCACACTAACACACCCTTTCACATACCCGCTGCTTCCACTAGGTGGCAGTGTGCAATCATTCTTACACTAAAATCAATGGGCTAATAAACCTGTGAGAACCATCCTTTGGTTTTCTGCACTCAAACATCCAATTTAATACAAAAACATGCATTCAAACATTTAAACATTGCAACATTCATGCAATGCAAGTGTAGCATCCAGTTCATGAAGTAGTTCCCATAGAGGCAGCAACTGTTTCCTTACTGATATTTCAAAACTGCATTGGTACACATATATATAGATGCAGGCTGAAGTGCTGGTATTACAGAATGGTTATTTCCAGTAAAAAGAGATATGCATGCAGTAGTTGGGTGAAACAACCGCCTTAAACTTGTGCACTCTTATTATCTCTGCAGCCCCTTAACAACCAGCCCTCATGTTAAAGCTGTCAAATTATGCTGTTATGACTTAACGGGTCATCGATGAGCTGCAGTGCAATTGGAAGACAGCTCTGGGGGATTCATTCTGCGTCAATAGCTAAGTATATCAAAGTAAAAACGTTTCATTTTGAACTGCATGACTTTTTTGCGTCCCCATGGAAACCGGCTTCCAATCTGCACCATGAACAGACTTCCTGATAGAGAAATAAGGGAGGGGGGGTCAAGTTCTGCAGAAGCCAGTGGGGTTTCAAGAATGTGAAAACAGGAAGTGGTGTCAGATTTGAGGAGCCCTTCTGTGTAGACAGCAAAAAGCGTACCTGCATATATATATGTAATGAGAGCGCCGCGTCTCCATTTGTCCCAGCTTTACCTGGCTTTGTATCTTTAAGTGCTCATGAGTCACCTGTTACCTTGACGCAATGGAGGTGTTTTCTGTGCTCACAATATCAGGCTGAAGTTTTCCTTTTCGCACCCGCGCGAAAGCGAGCGAATGAATGATAATAAGACTGACTCAACCTTTTCTCCTGCATGAAAGTTCTCTCCGCAGGACGGAAGGATGTACAAAAAAGGCAAGGTCAGTTCCTCGCTATGGGCTAAAGAAATCCCTCCCGGTAGGACTAAAAATGGCTGTGCTAACTGAAGAAGATGGGAGGATAAATTGCCCAGGAGGTTTTCATTCAAGTTAATGGTTCGCCAGTATCATGGTGGGTCATTTGTCTGCACTGCAGGATGATTCCATGCCAGGTCCCTACATAGGCCCCTAATCCATGCGCGCACCACCTGTGGGTCCATGAAGCACTCAGCAGACGCTGGGCGGGCTCTGTTCAGATCAGAACATCCTGGCAAAGTCATTGTGATCAAAAATGGTTCCCCACGCGAGTAAATTATTAGTTGCACCGCCTATTAATAGTTCCTGGAATCCAGTCACTGGAATTATAGATAATTACCGGTGATGTGAAAACCACTGGCTCGTTTTCAAGACATGTATTTATAGGGCGCTGCGATCCAAAATGGAGCCCACTATAGCTGTGCAAGTAGACGCGTTTGCATCACAAGATGCTTTGTTGGAAAAATAAAGCATACAATTAGATGTCTAATTTATACTAGCAGACAAGAAACCATGATAACTATGACGATCCCAGTGAAAAAGGTCGAGTCAGCAGATATTACATTGATATCCAACTGAGCTTAAAGAGCTTCTGTGGCTTCTGAGGCTTTTGTTTTTGAATGGACACAGATTTATCATGGGCATCAGATTCACAGTGGAGTTGATAGGTGGTTGATGGATGTAAACATTTCCATTAGAGACCAGAATCTGCACCCACAATCCCCTTTGTGTTGCAGTTCAGCCGACAAAAGCACTTTGTGAGGGTTAAGGAAAAGATCAGGGTTTTAGACACAAACAAACAGGATGTATCTGTCAGGCTTTTTGTGCATTAGTAACTTTTTTTCTGCAACTTATTTTGTTTTTTAAAAATAGTTTTCGTAACCATGAGGCATTTTGTTGCCGTGGTTTTGAAAAGTGCTTGATGGACTAATTATCAGTGATGGTTTGGCACATATTTTGACAGCTCAACCCACTACAATACATGGCCTGTTGGATTTGAAGTCCACCCACTTTTATTATTACACCCACTGATTTAAACAAACATAAACATGATAACATGTAACTTATTCAGGAGTAAAGCATGAAGTGACTAACTTTTAAAAACTTTCAGGCAATTTTGATGTTTCTCTACTCCTGCCTGTCCGACTCATCATCTATGCATGCAAAAAAGCTGAGTCATACATTTTCATTGGGAACACAGGGATATTTTTGGGAAAAGGTTATATAACGGGGGCTACTGTCAAATAATTGTCATCATAGAAAATACTTATGAAACTAAGTACTATGGACCGTAGCCAGACATGTCATATAAGTTAAAATATAATCACATCCTGTTTGTGTTAGCTCCATCCCACAGTTTGCATTCATAAATAACGTTGAATACATGTGTGTATAAATGTGTTTACTGTCGTCCCACTAAAAGACAAAAATAAAGACAAAAACAAGCAATAAGTGCGTTGGTAGTGTGAGGCATGACAGCCAGTAAACCGTCCCTTTTCTTAGTCGTCCTCCCTACACCAAGCCAGTAAACACAACATGAATGGATGCACCAACTCAGGCGTGTCAGCACTGTCAATGGGCTTCAGACTCATTCAGAAAAGAAAAAACAAAACCTCCACATGAAAATGGTCTGTATCTATCATTTTATTGTCAATCAATATTGGGATAATGGCCACGGGGGCCCGTGCAATAAGTCAAGGGGGAAAACTGCACTTGTGTAAAAGTGCTGTGCAACGGTCCGAGTGTGTTGTATTGAACAAGTGCGCACTCGAGGACAAGTTTCCATAGCGACGGGTTCATCAGAATGCAGGACACGCATAATCGAACTCCACTTGAGATGTGAGAGAGGGGACGACGGGGTTGAATGGATGCACTCTGCACAGTCACAAATGGTACCATTAAGTTCAATTAGCAGGCATCATCCGATAAGCTCAGGCTGTTGTCTGGAAAGTTGCCCTCATGATCCTTTACACCACCGAGGACTGAGACTTCTGTCAAACTTTGTCTAACTGCAAACTACAGAACCAACATGGGTGTTGCTGGGTCACCGATCACACCCGAAATTGTTTGCACAACTTTTCCCATTATACGGTTCAATATTCCAGATGCACAGTCCTGCTAGGACATTATGTCCAAGCAGACGAGGACATTCGGAAGTGGTTTTCCCGTCTGCGTCTTAGGGACGCCCGACAGTGAACCTGCATCCCTGTAAGCTGCCCTCCATGCAGTCATGTGGGGCGGTGCGGTCCTCTGCAGTGCCCTACTGTTCCAGCTTTGCTCTGAGGTGCAGGCAGAGAGAGCAGCAGCCACCTGACAGCAGCCACAAGAGCCTGTCAGTATCACAGCGATGTATTCAGCTCCATTCTCTCGCCTGTCCTCAAGGGCAGCCAACTTCACGTTGCTGGGTTACGCTAATTGCAGCATTAGTATTCTGCACTGAGCTGCAGCCGGAAGCTGAGGCTTCACTACACACTGATGGCCAGTGCAAGCCATTGTAATGACAACACCTCACGGACCCTGCTGACCCCCAGTCTGAGTTCCACAGACACGTGCAACTTTTGTGTTTTGTCTGCTTTTGTTTCGCTTTCCCAGTTCATTCTCCCGGCCTTTTGTTGGTGGGCTCAGAGCTTCCTGTTCCCTCCTCCTGCGTTTTGATGTTTTCAACTTTGATCACTACAATGAAACAGTCACTTGGACTCAGTGTGTGTGTGTGTGTGTGTGTGCGTTTGTGTGTGTGTGTTTGTGAGTGTGTGTGGGGATTATAATGTGTGCAGCAGGACCCAAACACTATCACATCTGCAATATAAAACAGCACTACTTTCTATCAGAGAAATCGTCTAACTTATCTGTACCTGCTTAGTGTTGACATTTTATCTCATTATCTCATTAAGACTTTAATTAACAGGTCTGCCGTGATATTCTGCATTTGTGCAATATTATATTAGAACTGATTAATTTATGTTAGCGAATGTTCATTTGAATGTCCTCACTCTTCAATTTATTCTGAGATAAGACATCACCACAGCAACACCGCTATCACAAGCTGAGGGTTCCTCCATATGTCGGGCCCTGGTTACCTAGACAACATGCTTTTACAGTGACGTTCCAGCACAGAGGAGCTCCCTGCATCTTGATCTCCCTGCATCTTGGTGAAGTATTTATCAGGCATAAAAAGTTTAGGTGTTTTGCAGATATGTTTTCCCTGCAACAAATGCACCAAAACCTTAAATGGTCTCACTTTCATAATATTGCTTTGAGGCCATGAATCCATCCTGCTGCATGGATGAAAAGCTGCCAAAGCTTTATTGATCTGGCAAAGCTGGTCTTTCATGCTCCTGCTGAACACTGAGCATGCTTTTTTTTTCTTCACGCCGACGTGCGTCATTTGATCTTTAAGAGGCTAATCTTTCTGCTGCAGTATCTTCGCCGCTGTCGAGTACAATCAACCAGCATCATGATGTGACGTACATACAGTACTATTAAGGACATTAAATCTCGTAGATTAAAATGTATGGACGTAAGGGGGAACGCGCAGATATGGAAACCATAGATAATAGTGGATAATTGGTTTCAACGAAGCTGCGATAAATTTCTGTGTAAAAGTAAAAACAGATTAAAGTTTCTTTGAGACAGCAGCTTTCTCAACAGACACAACTTCACAACTTCCCTCTAGGCTTCTTAAAACTGAAATCAAGCTTACTGTGCAGCCCCATCACATCCAGCGCCTCAGTGGGGTTAAAGGTCAATAACAGCTGCTTGACACGGGAACCGAAGAGTAATAAGTCTCTTCATAGCTGCATGTAAAAAAATATAGTGACTGCAGATAGGAAATAAAGTATAAAGGGCACAAAACTATTCTACAGTACATGACATAAATCCTGTTTCGGCCATTGGTAAAACTGAACTTTTCATTCAAGCTTTAGGTCACTATGAAGAGTTTTCTGTTTCTCCTATCATAAACACAATACAACACCGTGCACGCGGTTTCGGGTACTTATTGTGCAGAGGCACACGCTCAGACATAGACGTTGCTTATTTTGTAATGGTTACTGCAGCACACAATGAAGCCGCGATGCACAAATTTACAGGCACTCGATCCTGTGTTCAACTTGAGTGTGGCTAAGTTATGTTTCTGAATATTTGTGTAGACAAGAGGTACAAAATTACATTTCAACCAAATCGCAGAGTGCGACCGGAGAAGGAAGAAAAATACAACTATTTGCTTTGCTTTTGGAGAAATGTGGGTTGTGGGTCTCACTGAGAACCCCTCAGTGTGTGTGTGTGTGTGTGTGTGTGTGTGTGTGTGTGTGTGTGTTTTGTACTGCAGGGTTTGACTCACTCTGCATATGAGGATTCATTAAATCTCTCATGGTCTTTGTCTTTACACCATCGCTGTTCAATGACGTCTTTCAGTTGCTGAAGTGCTGTCATTCATGTTGTCATTGTGTTCAATACCTGCAATCAGCCCACTCACTTTGCTCGTTCTCCTGCACTGTGTGTGCGCGCGGGTGTGCATGCATGTGTGTGTGTGTGTGTGTGCGCGCTTAATTTGAGTCTGACTAGAGATGAATAGGGTCTGAGAGAAATTGTTGAGGCTAGCCATTCCCCCCATTTTTTCCTTTTTTTTTAAAAAACCTGATACTCCGTTGACGTCAATGACATTTTAGGGGAGGCAGCAAATTAACACCTACAGCAATCACTTACTAGGAAGTACCAGCTCCAAGGCAATTAGAGCGTTGAGTGCTTAGCCCAGACGAGTAGAAAAAATTTTTTTTTCTACATTTGTACCTCCATTCACCGTAATTGTTTGAAGGCTTTTCCGGACATCAAACCCTGTGGTGACTTTCCCTCTGATGGATTTGCCAGAGGGAAAAAAAGCTGCATCACATTCAGTGACGACAGAAGCATTTAACCCACTATTCAAGCCACCTGTTTGTTTGTCCCTGGTCAGATGCATTTAACAGCCTCCGTCCAGCAACTCAGCTTTCTTCATTATTTACTAAAATTTGTCCCTTCTGAAAATAAGTTCATTGATATATATAAATAAAAAAACTGTGACAACTGACAGTGAGCAGGAAACATTATGATTATGATTATTGATTGATTTTAAGCATCTTTTATCTCCTATGATGCCTTTTGCGTGTGAAGGCAGGTTGACTAATAACTGCTGTTATTACAAATAGAAACTAATCTATAGTGATGCATTTGCTGAAGGTAAACACGTCATAAGATCTAAGTAAAACACGAATGTCCACCTATTATCTCTTTATGCTGCTGTGTTACTGCTGAGTTTGTCACCTCCACTTGCTGCTGCTTGTTTTATTATTAAACTGTTACTGGTGCCTGCTAATGACACTTGAGACTCCTCTTTTCATATGGAAAAAAAAGGGAAATCATTACGTGACAGCAAAAGTATTGAGGCGATGCAAAGGGATGAAGACAGATGACATTGCAGTGCAACGTGGAAATGTACTACCTGCAGGGACATAAACATTCATGAGGTTTACAAGTTTGTGAATTTGTAATATAAAAGATGAGTCATAATTCATTCATAAAACTGTTCCAGTATATCATGCTGCTGCTAGAACCTTGGGCTTCATCAGAAATAAAAACTCTATTGAAGAGCGTGAATTTTCTTTTCCCCCCGGTCTGTTCTAAAAAACAGAATGGGGTAAACACCTGAGTGGGAACGTTTTGAAATCTCAACCCTTACATGAATAAATGCAAGGTTAATAGATGTGAGACACAGATGGAAGCGGAATTCTCCAGGGTTGGAGGAGAGAGACATGCTGATCAAGCAAAGGCTCAGTTCTCCACAGCGGAAGTGACCATTAGTGGTTCAGGGGAACTGCTTAGTCATAGGACTAGTTTATCAAGCACTCGCTCACAAAAGCAGGCAGGTGAAGGGAGATCAAGGAAATCTGTACCACTGTACAATGTAAGAATTCATTTTTGTCTGGTCTTTTTTTTTTTTACTGTGATGAAATGGCCCAATCCTGGACCTCAGTGGGCATGTTTATCTCTTCATTTAAATGTAAGGTTACATTTAAAAAAAAAAAATTCAATTAGTGGAAAACAGATACAAAATGAATGATTTCAGACTTCAACAGCCAGACTGAAAACACAAAGTCCAGCTGACCATGACAGGAATGTCATTAGTTTGGAACGGCGTTGCTCAAGTATGCAAAGCAACTGAGCAAATTACAATTCCGAACAATTCTGACCAGGCAAACGAGTTAAATATTAAAGAGGGGAAATCACAACACGTCCTTTGATGTGGTGAAATTATATAATAATCAGAAATAGGCGTTACTGAAGTGCGTCTGCACGTGTCCTACATGCACGTGATGAACTGTGCCCATTCAGAATGATTTCAAAGGAAGACAAATGACTCACATTGCAAAACGTATATATATACCATTAGAATGTAAATGGCCATTTCCATTCAGAAGGTGTCTGGAAACAATTGGCATTTTTCCTGTTCTCGAGAATGCAAAGCGACAGCTCGCTGTGAAGACATATTCTGACTAATTCAGAGCGGTAGCACCCCCCCCACACACACACACACACACACACACACACACACGCACACATACACAGGTTAGCTCATTAAAATTCAATAACTCTGTGTGAGCGATGCAGCAGGAAGCCGGTCATTTCCACAAGAAATAGAGCTAAACAGATATATATGCCATGTCGGGTCCTTTTCACAGCAATCTCTCCAGTTCAATCAACGTGTTTCCTCGGAACACGGACACTGACGTCAGTCCTGTTATTAACCTTGCATTTACGTTTTAGTGGACCGATGTCCTCACTGCCAGCCATCACCTCTCCTGTGTGCCCTCACATCCTGTCGAACAGATAGAGGAGGTGAGAGGCCTGATGCGTGACTGATCTGCATGAGACCTGAGCGAGACAGCGAGGAAAGTCGCTAAAAACTGTTGATGAACCGCTGCAAATAAATACAGGATGACCTCTGCCCTTCAGCCGACCAGCGGTGTAACTTCACTCATTCAGTCACAAAATAAAAAGTCTCAATAAGATTTGAACTGTGGGCAACAGTTGGAGCTCCTCGGGAGAAAGGAAGGGAGCTGTGTAAAGCTGTAAAGGACACGGAGCCAAAGAAAAGCTGCAGGTTGGGCAGGATGTTATCATTTAGTTTACAAGCACCTACAAATCAAACCAACAAAACTAAACTGTCACTTAACTGTTAATGCTGTAAAATCTGTCAGGGGAACTGGAAATGCATTTTTAATATTCTGCCTGACTGCCTTGTATTAGCATGTTAATATGAATCTCCCCGTCTCCTTGTGCTGGCTAATTAAAATACTAATTATGCATCACTAGATCCTGAAATGAATATGGACAAGATGGTGCTGGGGAAGGCCTGTGCGTCATTATCTTCTTCATTCTGTTTGGGTTAAATTGAGGACTTGTGAGTTTGCAACCACTTGCTGTGTACAGTTTGGATCAATGACACAACCACCCACACTGGATGGCTCTAGTTGCATACGCACAAGTTCACTCCCAACGCAGGCACAACCACTAACACACATCAGACAATACTGACTCATTTTCAAGCAGGCAAAATAATAACAAAAAAGGATATCATACCCCTGGATGTTGTCATAAGCATAAGAAAGTATTCAAATTTTATGATGCAGATTTTTTTTTTTTTTAAATTGCTGTACCTGAAAACGACCGGATCAAGTCAATCTTCAGTTTGTTGAATATAGCCTTAAAGGTCCATGAGTCAACTCAGTCAGTCTAGTATAAAGATACACCTAATATGTACCTAATTATCCACAAATTAACAATAAACAACAGAATATAAGTAAAGTTTCACCATCAGCACAAGTTTGAAAAAATGTCAACTGTGTGGGTCACACGTAATAAAAGTTGTTAGATTTAACCCTGACGTCAGCGTTGACGCATCTTGGTGGCAATTCAAGGAAACACGGGTACACCTAACGGAGGGAGGCCAGACGGACTGCAGCAAATAGGTGCAAAAAGAAAAGCAAGCACATGTTGCCTCAAATGAAAACATTTAAGCATCGTATAAGTGTTTTGTTCTTGACTGAGAGTTAATTGGAGCCATGTACACTGCATTACAACACATCGCACTACATTTTGTTAAATGACAGCGCATCATAAAGAAACTGAATTTGAATCTCACAGGTTCATCCACTCTAATGAATCATCACCTAATATCCGGAAATAAAACCTC
The DNA here is from genome assembly GCA_016785345.1 of Trinectes maculatus. Taxonomy (NCBI): domain Eukaryota; kingdom Metazoa; phylum Chordata; class Actinopteri; order Pleuronectiformes; family Achiridae; genus Trinectes; species Trinectes maculatus. Next base: position 255,442 of record JAFBJQ010000514.1, on the reverse strand, counting down.
AGGCTACAGAAATGACTGTCTGGGCTGCGATATGGTGGAGCTCTCCAAGGTGCTGATCCTGCTTTCGTCAGTAGCTAGCGAGACGTCGCCTCCACTGGCTGTGCCTATACTGACGCTAAGACGTGGATTATATAACCATGTTGATGAGTATTTATTTCGTCCTTCAAGTGTGTCTATAACAGAGTTATTTTCCTAACATAATGTTCTACCACCGCTGATTAATACAAAGGTCCCACATCATCATCATCAGAAATGACAGTGGGGCTTCAATCATTAAGTTGCTGTCGGTTATTAATTACACGGTTCCACATATTACCAGTCAGGTAATGTGGGTTAGTGGGGTTAGAGCTGTAAACTACACTTTGCAAAACACCAGGTCAACCACTCAACCTTATGTGGTGCTTTTAAAGCACGTTAAATGACAAGTGCCGGTGAACACAGGCTTTATAAACACAGCTGAAAACCCCACACTGAATAAATAACATTAAAAGCAGCCGAGAAAAGGGTGTTTAGGCATTAAATGCAGGGATTAATCAATTCAGCAGTTTCACAAGTGCTTTTAACAAGTTGGTTGTAGGGTTGTCAGGAGCAGCCCTTTGCTAATTGTCCATTAAATTGGAAGGTCCCAATCCCAAAAAGTAGCATTTTTATCAGATAGATTAATTTGCCTAATAATTAGTACTTACTTTGTTGACATCAGGCTCAGATAATGGATAACATAATCATACCGTATCCTAGAAAAGGTATGAATTTATTTGTATATTGCCCAGGGCTTAGTACAAGGTCTCTTTTTCTTCCCCTTTCCCTTTCTTTTCTTTGTCTGTGATTTCACTCTGTTACGGACCAAGTGTCTGATTTAAACAATAACATAAACAAAATGAAATTTGCAGTGGGGTAAATAATCATCACATTCAGTTTTCTGTCTCTGCTGAAAGCCTGATCCAGCACCTCAACTCACAAATGCTATACTTCTGTACACAAAGACTGAAATGGTTTTGTAATGGTTCTGTATCCGCTTCATAATAGATTAGATAATGACTCGGGAGAAAAATAACCCCTGCTCCCTGTGACGGACAATGACAATTTCTCCTGCTTCCCCCGTAATTGACCATACAATTTAGCACAATATGGTGAAAGAGTGAGAGTTCTTTTTTTTAAACCCTGCAGGGACAGCAATATCAGCGGCAAAGGTTTAGATTCAAATGCATGCAGGTATATCCTCTGCACTCCTATAGGCTGAAGGCTGTAGCAAGATCATAACAAATGACTGTGTTTGTTTTTATACGCCAAGTTTCACTCAGGCGGCTCATGTGAGACGTCTGAATACTGAGAACATGTCAGCTCTGACCTTGTAACTTCCCTGCAGCATAAACCTGACTTCAATTCCCAGCAAACACAGTTTGTTTATATTCGGGATGTCTCACCAAAGCACAAAATCGTATCCTTAAGGCCAAACACATAGTGAATATAAAGTATTTCCTGTTGAAACTGTCTCACATGGAAACAAGGACGTCTCATCATAAATGAAGCTCAGTGAAAAATGTAATAATAATATAACACTTTGGAGAATTTGCCTAATTGCTTTTGAAATTAAGACCAACAATAACATAGTTTTCCACTGATAATCTCTGACACATTGGACTTGTACTGTTCTAATAAACTTTCTGAAATACAGTACACAAAACTATGTAACTGAAACTAATCAGGCTGCAAATAATGCTTGGGTAACACAAATGTTCACAAGTACAGTTTTAGTGTTGTGATGTTTTTATCTCTCTTTATGAAACAGTAATTCTTCTTCTTTTTTTGGGTACTTTTTTAAGAATTGAAGATAATTAAACAAAGAATTGCGCTTTCTAAAAACACCAAATAGTATCTGCTGGAAACTGCTGCAGTTACACTAATGTGTCCACTGACGGCAATGCTAAATTTAACACAACCTCAAATCTTTTCTTTTTTCCAGATGATAATGACAAGGTGCTACATCGGGCACTGCTCATACCAATTAAACACGCACACAGGGAGGATGATTATGGCCTGCAGGGCAAAACTCCGCCCACTCAGTGTGTGATGCTCAAGTCCTCACCTACTTTTTTTTATTAGCAGGTCACTATTTAGTACAGTATTCTTACCGGACTAGTCTTCTCTCTGCGTAACCAAATTATGTCAAATTGTAAAATTATCAGCGGGAAATCGAATCAGGTTATATAAAAAAGACATTCAATTAAAAAAAGACCAGCTGGTATACAATTGGTGATAATAACTAAACAAATTGTTTTTTTTCTCTTTGCTAGGGAAATCACTATGGGTAACGATTTAAGTGAAAACAATATTTTGTTATTTTTTTTCCCCCCCACAACTCTCACAGTTGCTGAACGATAAAAAGCAATCATCCACTTTCAGTCAGCCTTTGGACACGTTAGGCAGTAATAACAAACCACTGAGGGATGTAGTGATTCACTGTCACCCCTGACCCCTCCTTCAACAGGGGAGAGCTCCTTCGCTCGTAGCTATCGCTGGAATAGTGAGGAAATACGTCACCGACTGAGAGACTCAGCCCTGGAGCACAACCGTGTGTGCGTGCTGGCGTAGGCTTGGAAAAAAGGTTTTTCTTGGCCTGCTCCGTGTTTGTGAGCAGGGGCTAATGCATAGCTGATCAAATGGCATTTGAATCCTGGTGAAATGGGCAATGGAGGCGATGACCGTTGCGTGAATCGACGCCTGTTTGTGCAAAACAACGGAGGTCTGTGTATGTAATGTGTATGTGGGGGTATACTGTATGTGGCACATGATTCAATTACAGTATGTTTGGGTATGTAGATGCATTAGCATCACCGTTGACGCAAGGATAAACTGTTTCTGCCAAGTGTTTCTATAATGAGTTGCTCCTCCCACATAATCTAAATGAATGAATCCTGCAGTAATCGCCATTTAAAGTAAGTTTCTGCTCTCATTTCTTATTTGTGTTAAGTAAAACAAGGTGACTATCAATGAAGGAGAAAAAAAAATTCGAGCCAACAGCAATACCATGTGACTTTGCTGTGAGTGACACCTGAAAACAGGGAATTTATAAGCCATCTACATCTGGATACTTCTGGAGCCGCCTGTTTTAATGCTTTGCCCAACCATCATATACAGGATGTGGGCAACACAAACTGGTCCATACAAACAACTCGACTGAATGAATGAAAGAATATAAAGTTAGGCAATCTTAGAACTCAACGTCTTCTCCTCCCCGAGCCATAATGTATCATTTATTAATCATCACTATGTTTAAAATGTTTCATCTGGTAGAAAGAGTCTGGGTTTTTTTTTAGCTCAAAGAAAATAACAAGCGTTTCATCCTCCACGGTCTTTACATAGCATCTCTGTGAATCATGCTTCATTCAAAAAAGACATGCGGGAGTGTGTCACCGTTCCTGTGACTGACATGACAACAGAAAACATGAAGATGACAAAAATGGGAGCGTGGGCAGCGAAGGGATATAAATAAACTGATCACACTGGTGCTGTGCACAAATAAACTTAGGAACAACAACAAAGATTTGTTAAGACTTAAAGTTTGAAACAAAAAAAATGTTTTGTTCAAATTTGGGGGGGGGTCTCGTAACATATATCTATTTATACAGTATCTATTTACTGAACGTCATAATCTACAGTTGCCATATTGTATGCAGTGCCTGGATTTGTACAAGTTTGCAAAAACAGTCTCGTATATTCATGGTAAAACTCATATTTCTTAACAACAGAGACCACAAAACAGCTGTGCAGGTCACAAAATGGCACTGCGGGAAGACGACTCGTCTACACGTGACTCCTTAGCCGTCGTTTTTGTCCTTGGCCCCTGCAGTCAGGTCATCAGGACCTCAAGACATAATCATTTGATGGTGCCACCGATGTCATGAGAGGGTCGGTCAGACTAAATAAGTGGAAGCACACGTGTGGGCTGTCGAGAGGACATGAAATGTAACTGGAGGAAATCACAGAGGAAAATAGCAGAATTAATGACAGCTGATTTTGACTGGGGGAACTGGGGTGTGTGTGTCCTAGCAGACTGAACTACTGGAATAGAAGCTGCTGTTATTATTATTATAAATAGCACCCGTGCTTTTCCAGTGATCACAAAGTGTTTGCTGGGAAAAATGTCTATTATGTTGCTTCCGAGCGATTAATATCTGAAACATCCAGAATTGGAATCATCAGTACTTAATAACATTTTCTCTTTTATTTTTTTATCTGAGTCAGCATCCTGCACGGCATTAACCATCTTAATTTGCTTATTTTATCTTGAGTTCTATTCTAGAAACCATCATGTCATTATGTTTTCTATGTTTTTGTCATTATAAATATCATGTGATGTGACTAAACATACACACAGTATATTACATTACACAATTGTGTAGTGGATTCCGTGTCCTGTTTTTCTCATGCTCAACAAGGCAAATTAGAGGTTGGGAAGTGACACTGATTAAAGTGCTCACAGCTGGAATTGTGCGACTTGACAGTGAAGTACCCTTGAGAGACATGAGTAAAATCATGTAACAGCTGTTTCGGCTTAAACACTGTTTGAAGAAATAACAGGATAGTTTTTTATAGCCTAGGGAATTTCTTTATGTCTTTCACTTGAACTGGGCCCGACCTCTGTGGCCCCACATTTGACACAACAAAAAAGGTCAAGGTCAAAGGGCAAGGTGATAGCGGATTCACAAAACACGCTTTTGGCCTCTTGAACGTAACGTCGCAACGAGTCAAGCTAATTCAACACCAAACAACTGGACTATCAGTGCAAATACATCAATTAATCATTTCTGATTGATGTGTAAAAATTATTATCTCTCGTAAGAGACCATCGTCCATCGGTATGACTTTGTATTATACTCATTAGAGTGACCATGGATTAATTAACCCTAACCCTAATACTCAACAATCACCACTGTTAGGATACACAGCTGAGCAATCAAGATGCATTAATTAGTGTCTATAAACAGTTTTTTGGGAGGAGGCGAAAATTGCTGATGGGGTAAAAATTTCAAACGTGTGCGCATCAGCCTGTCTCTTTCAGATGCAATCAGCAATCAGTAGTCATGCTTTGTTTTTTTTTCTTATGGGGGCAACTTTACCACATTAAAGAGTCGTTTGAGTTTGATTTTAAAGAGAAGGAGTAACTTCTATGTAAATCCACCAGGAATTCATAATTCTGCATAAAAAAAGGAAAAGAAAATTTAAAAAAAATAAAATCTATGACTCACCATGTGAAACATCTTTGCCGTACACACAGATACTCGAATGACAAGAAGTGAACTTTCTGCACGTACAGCTAAACATGCTGAACTCCAATGGATCCTTATAAAACTCCTGTGAGTCACTCTTGTGACTCGTGTGTAACCTGGAAGGCTCAGGCTCAGAGGCAAAGTGGGGACAGTGACTCATAGGCTCTACTGACCCTTTTTTTCTAAAACCGATTTTCGAAATCGGATGAAAAATGTCTCCAAACTCATCTGTTTCTCCGAGGTTTCATAGCGAGGCCCAAAAAACAACCACCAGCGATGTGCGATGCTTCTTTAAAGGTGGACAATCACAGGGGAGGGGGTGTTAATGGTACTACACTGACAACTTCATACGATCCATTAACTTGCTAAAGTGAAAACACAACTACCGTGATACCTACTTCAATATGTTTACAGTACCACAACAATACCAAAAAGTATAATCAACTCCAGCATCATAAGACTGTGTATCATAAGTGTCGTTATGTCTGTATTGTTCCTAATATCTCTGTTTGTCCCCCTCTGCAGCCTCCTGTCGGTGCTTCTATCTACTTTCAGCACATGGCAACACCATCCACCCACCACTGCCATCTCTTCTGCACACTGGCCACAAAACAGACATCACAGCTTTCTATTAAAAGGCTGTATCAGTGCGCGAGAGGAGGCGGGATGCCATGATCCTGTGGATTCACTCGACATGTGCTGTAAAGCACCACGTGTAGTGTTAGCGTCAGTGAAACCGAGGAGCTGGTGGTGGACTCCCAAAGCAGCGGAGACGCCACCGACACCTGTCACCATGCAGGCCTGGAGCCGCACCTGGGAAATGCACATACGCAGGCAGCGACCAGGCCTGAGGCAGTGTACAAATGAGAGCACTGTCGAGTTTCTTTGTCAACTTTTGCCACCAATGTCTTGTTTGTTCCACGCAACACAACACTCGCTGTGATGCTGAGTCTGAAAACATCCACAGCAGTGAAAAGACAAAGCATTATCCATCTTTCTCTCTCTCTGATCTCCCTGCAGCAGAGGTAATTAATCCGATGCTATGCTACATCATTTCTTTTCCCCCTTTGCATTTTGATGTGACAGCTGTTAAATCACAAGAATACTGTGCAATGGCTCTCAGACGCATTCAAATATGCCCGAATGTGATTTACCTCCACTTTCACTACACACTCCACAGCCATGAATCTGTGTGTCCATGTGTGCAGATGTCTCCTCAGTGAAGAGCAGGAGAGGGAGGAGGACTGCACCACGAGAGGAATACAAAGAGCCGGAAGACCGGAAGTCCTGTTACGCCCGGTTCCGCCTGAGAGGGGCAGAAGAGTGCCGGAGATGCCAGCCTCTCCAGGCACACTGTTGGAAGTCCAGGCTGTGAGGTTATTCACGGACAACTCTGCAGTTTAGTCACACAACTAAAATTCAGACATTGATTCTAGAAGTTTCCTGATACAAATATATCACAGTGGTTCCTGTGAGGCTGTAATGTAGCCAGTGTCTAAAGCTTCACTGAGCCTGTGATGTGATAAAGTAACTTTGTGCAAACACTTTCTAAATGCATCATGTCAGGTTTGTCATCATCATGCACATGCACAATACATACATGTATAATGCATGTGCACAACACATGCATGTACGTAGGTATGTGAACACACCTTTGTGTGTCTTGGTTAAACCATCAATACCATCGTTTTCCACAGTGAGGATGACATCAGCACTATAAACAAGTCAAACCCTGGCGTTTGTGTGATTCATCACACCAAGGTCTCCTCAATAATATGCACACAAACAAGTGGAAAGTAGATTTGAAGCAAGCTTTCCACCCACTATAGTGTGCTCACCAGCGCCTCCTACTCTGGTACTGCATGTCGGACGAGCTCATCCCACTTATCTCTGACAGCTTAAACACACTTTGACTGGCCAGTGTTGTTTTTTTTTTTATTATTGTCCCATTATACATCATGCTGGTGGTAAACTTGTTTTTGCTTACTCAATTATATTTGTCAGTTATTCCATCCATCCATCCATCCATCCATCCATCCACCCACCCACCCGCACATCCACTCATTTTCTACTATTTATCCATTTAGGCTTGCAGGGGAGTTGGAGTCAGTCCCAGCAGGACAGGTTGCCAACCTATCACAGGGCCAACATACAGAGACAAACAACTATCCAGCCATCAATTTATTATCTCCCACTTATCCTCCTGAGGGGTCCCAGCAGATTTGAGGCGATAGGCAGGTTTCACACTGGACGGGTCGCCAGATAAACAAACCATTCACACTCAAATTCACACCCACGGTCAATTTAACCCCAACACAATCTGCATGTGTTTGGACAACTGGGGGGGCACCCGCACAAAACCCAGGCACGAGTACAAACCACCGCAGCACTGCGCCACCCCCAGGTGAAATCACCGTCACTAACATACTGTAGATCTCCTCCTCTGCATGTAAACAGAACTTGTTTTAACTTGAGAGGGAGGAAAGGACGTGGGAGTGAGTGTGCGATGGCGGCGATTGCCGGCCTGCTCCATCTTTGTGTCTGTGAGGGGGCGAGGCCTGTGTGTGTGTGTGTGTGTGTGTGTTGGCGTGTGACAGTTTTTGCAGGTTGGTCCGCAGGTGGGAATCATTTTTAGACGGGGAGCCTCGTGCTTCAGACCTGCCCATTTCACAGCCCACACCAGTGGGTGAGGTAGGAGTACGCTGTGTGTCAGCGGTTACTCATACTACAGCTTGTACTGTTGGATCAATAATCCAAAGGAAACCTGATTTCTGGTCGTCTTCTTGTCCCATTGTGCAAACGTCATCTGTTTTTCCATCCCACACTGCACATGTGCAAAATGACACCTTATGTAATTGCATTGCCGATGTGTCTCTTTGTCCCCGACACCTGCTCTTACAATGTACATATCCCCGGTGGCAGTGGAGGAATTGAACCGTCTGCCGATTTTGTCTTGTTCTTCAGTATTACTAATCCAAAGTAGAACATCGCAGAGGCAAACACAAAAGTACTTCATAAAAAGGGGAGGATCAAAGGACAAGGCGAACTTTGTCGCAGGCTAAAAGAAAATAGTTTGTTGTAACAAATTGTCTTTTACAAAGTTCACAGCTAAAGTGAAAAGAGGAGCCGCATGAAGAAACGACACGTTCTAAACCATCAAGTACATTTGTGCTGGTTTTGTCTAAAGCATTAGAGACTTTCTGTCTTATCATCCCTGTGTTTCTTCCCTGTGTGTGTGCGCATGTGTGTTTACGTTGCAGCAGCTCTACTACACCTGCAGATTCTGCGCAGCTGTTACTCATCATCCACTTACCCATTGTGTAACCACCGCAGCTCCTCATCCGCTCTCTGCCGGATCGTTCCTCCATCTCTGTGGTGGAGTTGAATCTCAGGCGTTTCGGAGCTATTTCCGAGGGTGTTTTCCTGTGCCAGCGCCTCTGCCTTGTCACCTTTTCACCTGCGAGCCACCTGTCAGGCACTGCCACCCTCCTTCCTGCCTTATTCCCCTATTAATCATAAAGACAACAACAACATATCAGCTGTGGGTCCAGTTAAAACAGTCATAAATAGTCTGCAACAACACCACACAAAACGGACACATACTAATTTACCTAAATGTGTGTAATATTTTATTTTAAATCATAATATTTTGGGATATTTACTTTCAATGCATTTTGCTTCCCAGCACAGTGACTGTATGCTCACAACATACGGTTTACAGTGCAGCAGGGTCCCTGCGTTTCTCTTCTTCGTTTGGGAGCATTGCTTCAAATATAATGTGTCAGGACGCTGGGTAAATCAGGAGGAGTCAAAGTGTGCCAGGAGGCATGTTCCATATGGGGACAGATGGCTTACAACTCCTCCATGACATCTGTTTACTGCGAGTTGCACCATCGGGGCCAAAAATGGATGATGGACAACCTATCACATTCACTTTAAAGGGCCTCACTCAGGTTGCCACAGAGCAACATATAATACCTTTTTATAAATGTGCTAAACATATCTGAAAACCCATTATGTTCTCCCATGTTGGCTTGATATTATAGCTGTGTTGCAAATGATTATGACATCTCTTGAATTTATGCCACGGTTGTCTTGATGTACGCAAAACCATATGTTAGCCATAAAATCATCGAACGCTTAAATGAGCATCGATAAATTCCATATGTGTTTCAGTTCACGGCTCTGTCGAGACGTTTGCAATGTATTCATTTTCAAAGTTTCAGTGGTTCTTCAGTTATTTTCATTCTTGTTGGGAATAAAATAAGTCTTATAACATAAAACATGATTAAAGGTGCATCTGGCAAAGCTTGAACTAATAATAATTGGTTGAGATCAAAGAATGGGAAAGACGAAAATATGGATCAGCTGACCAGAAACTGAACTCTAAATGAATTCTGATGTTGATCTCAATTTTCGAACATATACATCCTAAATCATGCACCAGCGTGTCTTCAGCACCGTGCTACATACTACCTCCCTTAATGATTCGATAATGTATGTTTAAATAACAAGCACCATACGAGCAAAATAACAAACCGAAGACACAAATAGAAATAGAAAAGTTCACACTTATTTTTTTACATAAAGAAATAACGAACAATATCGCATAAGTAATTTGAGTCCCCCACATGCTCTTTAATGTCTATTTACTGCAACTCCAAACTGTTGCAAATACTCCCCCGTCTCCTTGTTTTCCTAGATTTGTGCTGAAACGGCGGGTTGACGAAAATAGCACCTCAATTATGGGCGCCACTTTGTATTTCAATTTTCAGAGCACAATCAATTATGTTACATTTATCTTGGCTGAGATTGCCTGATGCTAAACGAAAACAAATAGAGAAGTCCGTCAGGCTAGTGCATCTATAAGTGGCGCAATAAATCTGTTTTTCAAAGTAAAACCAGTCAAATTGTGGGGATATATGCAGACTATTTTCTTCAAAGCAGGGCTTCTTTTGATGACAGGTAATTGGAGGTCTTAAACTTGAAAACCCTCTCCCATAAAAACAGGTTTGGTAAATGAACTGTATTTTTTTTTTTTTTTTTTTTTTCGCTTTGCTGTAGCTATTGGAGGACCTGATCTAAAAGTCAATGACTGTTCTCATCATGCCGGTCGATCTGTCCCTTCTAAGAATAGTCCTTTAATGATTGAGTTTATTCTAACATCAGAACAATAAATAACATAACATAACAACTTCCCAGATCCTGCTGCTGGTTCATGAGTAACCCAAGTTTCCAAAGTTCAATTTATAACAAAGTCAAACTGACATACACTTCCAACCCCGTGGCTATTTTTACATGAGAACAGCAGGATCGCAGGGACAACCTAACCCACAGTGTCATAATTATAATACGTGCGATTCCGTAGAACTGCTGTTACATTAAATACACATTGCGCTGTGTTTTTTTTTTGTTTTTTACCGGATGTGAAAGTAATTATGCATACACGATCATGTTCAAAGCAGCAGTTCTGATCAGCAGGGTTCCCGACTGTTTCTTTAGAAAAAAAAACAAAACAAAGCAGCACAGAGGCGACAGTAAAATGTGTCGGTCTAAGACTAAGATTATTGTGAAACCTCCTTTTCTGACTCACGTCAGATCACAGTATCTTCAGTCACTATTGCTATAATCCGAGCGCATTATCGTGTTCCACATGGGGATAATGACATGGCGCGGCGTCTTCAAGGTGGTTCTTATGGAGATGAATGTACAGCGCAAGGATTTTGGCATTATGGAAGGCAGGAATTTCCAGCAACAACACTGGAGCACTCCAGCAGCAATGATTAACCCCTTCACATAAATAACATACTGTGGTGCATACAATGTCTGATGTAAGTCAGTGGACGAGAGCGACACAACGGGCAGCAGAGTTTAGCAGTAAAGGTCAATTCTTACTCAGTGTAAGTATTGGATTTGTCGTTTACTGAACACTCTTTGCAAAAAGATGTAGTGGTGTCAGAGTGGTCAGGCTCTTTCTTGACTCCTGAAACCAGCTGGAATAATCAATGGCACTGTTATTTTGTAATGGTACAAAATAACTTTGTAACATGATGAAAGCATATCGTGCCATGTGTTTGGCCAATATGAAAAAAATATATCAAATGATATTTGTCATTTGCTCTAATAATAATTTATTGTACTTTTTGAGTTTGTTGCCTCCTTTAGGGGCAAAGAAATGGGCCCATCACTTCAAAACTCCTTAAGATTGTCTAAGGTCTATTATTATTTTTATTATAGTTGTTGTTATGATGAGGATTGACTGCCAAAGTTAAAGTTAAATACTGAAGAGCCAGCCCTCGAATCAATGTGCTGACGCGACCGCATGTTACAACTACTTCATGGACAAACAGAAAACAGCAGGGGACATTCATCTGAGTTATGAGCATTAAAACAGTCAATGACACGGAGCTGCTGCACATATTAATGTACGATGCACTTCACTGTGACAGCTGTGCACGGCTGGAATTTTCCTCCCATTTCTATCCGGCGCTTTTGTCTCGTACACTTCCTGGGAGAGTCGATTAACCTGTCGGAAGTGGAAAACCCACTGCTAACACAGGTCCTTGAGAACTCACCACCTGCCTACAGGATATTTCTCTGTCTCCATGGAAACCTAATCAGCTGAGAGAGAGAGAGAGAGAGAGAGCAGAGACGGGGGGAGCGTGTGAAAGAGAACGAGAAGGTGTTTTTTCTCGTTGGGACGTGTGAGAGGAGCTCAGTCATGGGTCTCTCCTCACATGCTTTTACTTCATTTGCCATTCATTTCGACTGTGAAAGCAGCTGCAGCTAAAAGTTGTCTCTATTTACCTTAATCCACTGAAAGCCTCGCACGTCTGTGTTACGAAACCAACTCTCTCCATCTACACACTTTGATTATATCAGAGGACGAGGAGAAGCAGTAGGAACAGGGATTTATTGATGCTTTTCTTTCAGATTCAGAGTTTTTAGCATCACACTGGACTGAGCTACAGGCTTTCTGCCTCATAAATTACAAGCCACTGAATTTAGTTAGGAATTTATACATCAAAGTTTGCATACTTATATTTTATTATCCATATATTATCCATATTTTATTATGATTCATTTAGACGTCAAATAATAACGCTCACTTTCACGATGCGATGATCTATTCATGAAATCACCTGGGTTTTCATTCTTAATTGATAATTAATTAATAGTTACACTGTAGTCACCTGGTCAGTTGTTTATATAAATGTATGATGTGCATTTAATTGCTTGAAGCCAAAAATTATGTAATTTTACAACATCAAATCAGACATTCCCTCCTCGTTGCTTGTGAATTTAATGGATACTGATAAATAAGCTGCTGCCATGTCCTTGACGAGCTCTTTGTTTTGATCCCAAACACCAAACTGTATTCAACTACATAGTTCTCTCTCTCTCTCTCGCTCTCTCTCGCTCTTTCTCCTTTTCAGCTGCACACCTTTATTTCTCTTATCACTGCTCTCCAATCACTCTCGCTCAAACTCAACAAATTGTCCACTGCCGCCTCGCCCACCACTTCCGCTCGCTCCTGGTTACCCTCCCTCCATCAATCCATCCCTCCCTCCCTCCCTCCCTGCATATCTCTCTTTCTGCTCGGCTCTTGTCTCACAGCCAGGTTCACGTCAGCATAATGCAAGACTGTTATGCTTCTGCCCACAGCTGCTTCCCTCTGCTCGGCCAGTTCTCTCTCCAGCTGCCATGTATTTGACTTTTTTCGTCCTCTTCAACGTCTATCACCGTCTCTGACTGTCTCCCCATTGACATCTGGACTGCCTGAGATATCCTCTACCCTCAAGTCAAAATCACTACCCAGCTGTGTTTAGGTCATCAACTGTGACTGCTGTCAGCCAAGCAGACGCAGAGGCAGAATAAAAACATCGACTTTCAATATGGGCTGCACTATGGACGTGCACTAAGTTGAAATTAAAAGGAATCAACACAAGACTAATACTCAACAATCTATATATCATATCATATCATATCATATCATATCATATCATATCATATCATATCATATCATATCATATCATATCATATCATATCTCTCATTTCATCTCATCTCATCTCATCTCATCTCATATCATATCATATCATATCATATCATATCATATCATATCATATCATATCATATATCATATATCATATATCATATATCTCATATCACATCATATATCATATATCATATATCTCATATCACATAATATATCATATATCATATATCATATATC
>JAFBJQ010000514.1:0-240748 GCA_016785345.1 Trinectes maculatus | reverse complement strand
TCTCTCTCTCTCTCTCGCTCTCTCTCGCTCTTTCTCCTTTTCAGCTGCACACCTTTATTTCTCTTATCACTGCTCTCCAATCACTCTCGCTCAAACTCAACAAATTGTCCACTGCCGCCTCGCCCACCACTTCCGCTCGCTCCTGGTTACCCTCCCTCCATCAATCCATCCCTCCCTCCCTCCCTCCCTGCATATCTCTCTTTCTGCTCGGCTCTTGTCTCACAGCCAGGTTCACGTCAGCATAATGCAAGACTGTTATGCTTCTGCCCACAGCTGCTTCCCTCTGCTCGGCCAGTTCTCTCTCCAGCTGCCATGTATTTGACTTTTTTCGCCCTCTTCAACGTCTATCACCGTCTCTGACTGTCTCCCCATTGACATCTGGACTGCCTGACATATCCTCTACCCTCAAGTCAAAATCACTACCCAGCTGTGTTTAGGTCATCAACTGTGACTGCTGTCAGCCAAGCAGACGCAGAGGCAGAATAAAAACACCGAGTTTCAATATGGGCTGAAAACCTGCACTAAGTTGAAATTAAAAGGAATCAACACAAGACTAATACTCAACAATCTATATATCATATCATATCATATCATATCATATCATATCATATCATATCATATCATATCATATCATATCATATCATATCATGTCATATATCATATCATATATCTCATCTCATCTCATCTCATCTCATCTCATCTCATATCATATCATATCATATCATATATCATGTCATGTCATGTCATGTCATGTCATGTCATGTCATGTCATGTCATGTCATGTCATGTCATGTCATATCATGTCATATCATGTCATATCATATATCTCATCTCATGTCATGTCATGTCATGTCATGTCATGTCATGTCATGTCATGTCATGTCATGTCATGTCATGTCATGTCATGTCATATTATATCATATCATATCATATCATATCATATCATATCATGTATCTCATCTCATCTCATCTCATCTCGTCTCGTCTCGTATCGTATCGTATCGTATCGTATCGTCTCGTATCGTATCGTATCGTATCGTATCGTATCGTATCGTATCGTATCGTATCGTATCATATCTGAGGTGGGACGTGCAAGTACTATAAACTAGCTATATAAATTTAAGTCATTATTATTATTATTATTATTATCATTAATCTTAAGTACACTAACCCAAACCATAGAGTTTGTCAACTTGAGTACACTGGCACATCACGTGATTAGATCATATCCACATGATAAAAAAGAATGAGCCCCTCATTTGTTTTTCCACGTGAGGACTTGTCTGATTCTAGTTTTCTCTGCCCCCCCCCCCCCACACACACACACACACACATTTATAAAACCACCAGTTAAACCGGATAAATACATTAACACATCAAAGCAGAGTATCATAATAATAATAATAATAATGTGATACGACAGATGTGCCACATATATTATTTTGTAAAGTTGTTATGTTTATGCGTTGTTGTGACTGTGTCACAGTGTAATATAATAATCCTGCAAAGTGTACCGCCTGCACCCCCATCTGCATTTCTACTAATTGTGCGCAGTGGCTCAAATGTTGTTTACAGTCGAGGGTATCAGGTGCAGCATCCAATAGAGTATGATACCACAGAGTGCAGTCAGCACTGTTTTGTCAAACTTGTACATTATAGGCTTCACATTGAATTGCACCTGTAGCCCCCACTGCAATAGAGGGCATGATATTGCACAGTTGTTCATGATATTGTGTTGGTTTTGCAGTTTTTGTCATTCATCCTATCAGCAGCAACATGTCAGCTGTATGACAGCAACATGTCACGCCTCTGCTGAATGCACTTCACCCTCCTGCAACATTATAATCAATATTTTTTATGTTTGTGATCAATATTTTTAGTTTACGGACGAGTAGTATCCTCCGTGTTTTCCATGCCCATCAGTCTGCCTGGCTTTTCATGTCATACATGCACTAAAGAAGATTAATATACATAACTCCTGTATCTTCACTCTGTGCTATTTTCAGAGGTGGCATATTTTGATGTCCTAATGGATCTCAACAACGTGTATATTTACACACTTCCCCAGGCTGCCAAATGGGGGGAAGAAAGATGCGAGTTCACATGAGCTAAATGGGTATAATGGACCCACTTGTTGGCTTGTTTTTAGTCATGAGTAGCACCAGTACAGTATGAACAGAATGAAATGTAGAGGAGAGGGGTGAATGGATGACACCATATTCCTCCTTTTATTTATAGTTTTATATTTTACATTCTCTCTGACTAAAGGGGTCAAAATATCTATTTTGAGGAAACATCTGAAGATGAGTCACTTCTAAGTGCCACCTCCTGATTGTTGTACTGTACATGTCTTCCTCTGCTGCTCCCCGTGTTCTCAGAACAATACACACACTCTCAGCTCACTGAGAGGTCATGGGTGGAAAAAGGTGCAAAGATGACGTCGGTAAGATTTCCACCTCAGCTCGCAACTATATTGTCAGTGTTTTGGGGGTTGTTTTTTTTTTTACTTTTTTATGGAACAGGATAATTTTGGCATTTTAGCGACCGAACGGTGTTGCAAAAAATAAATGCGGTTTCACTGGCTTCAAATAAACAGAACAGGTGTGACAATGTGGGGCAAAGAGGTGGTGACCCGCTAGTGTGGATGACATTCTCATCAGGCGGTGTGACACCGAGACAGTTCCCCTGCTGTTCTCTGCTCTCCCTGGTGGGTGGAGGTGCCGATCCAAGAACCACCCCGTTTCTCCAATTTAAATTTAAATATAAGTGAATCATCTCTTTATATATTTTATACACATACACACACACACACACACACACACACACACATATTGGAATACACATATATATATATATTGGAAATTAAGGCTTCACAGATCATACAAAGAGTTTGTGCAGGTGCTCCACCTTCTCTTTATAACATACATGCTGTCTGTATAAAGGGAAAAGACTGTGCCACTACACTCTCAGGTCCATTATTAGCACTATACTGTACTGCTTGAAGTAGTACAGTAATTTCCATAAGCATGGTGAGGGGGAAAAGTACAAGAAGTCATCGTATAACAAGGTAATGGCCATAATCGTTATAAGAAAAAAAAAACCAACTTGATGGCTTCAAATGACTGCAGAGCAGCACGGTCTCCATGTTTAAACCCTATGAGACCGGACTATGGTGAACAGCCTCCGAGGTGAAAAGAAAACAACCTGAAGGTGCAACGTGAGTGGAGGCTTCTGCAACGTTGTTGGGAGGAAGTAACATGATTTCACTTCCTGTGTACAAATACCATTCGTGAAATCGCCTGGTGAATTTAAGTTAAGGTTAAATGCGGGATTCAAGAGTTCAATAATTAGTTTGGATATTTAATTTAAAAAAACAACCCTGTTATAGGCTTTTTAATTTCACAGTACAGTTAGACGCTATGTGGTGATGTACCTGCTATATTCAGTTTTCAGTTGGTCACATTCTTCGTCACTCGACAGGAAAATTTACACCTTCCATTTAAAGTCACAGTACGTACTGTATTTCTGTTGTCTCACTTGTGGCGATAAAACAAAAAAAAAAATGCTGCGAAGCTATTTCGAAGGCCGGAACACAATTTTACACCCACAGCTATTTCACTTCCATAGTATTATACACCACTGTCTATAATTATGTAATTTAAAAATAACTTGTCGAACTAATAATACATTTCCTTTTATGGCTCGTGAGTCACAGGAAGTGCTGAGCTTCTTCATAAGAGTAAGGGGTAATTACTACCGTAGTCTTTGACAGACTTGGATGCGTATATGTTTACGGACAAACAAACAATCACAAAACCTCACAATAGGAGCAAGTTCAATATTTCCACGGCTCTGACACTGCCACCTGACCAGTCTCAAAATGGCTCTTTTACAAGATTAATAGCATAAATATCAGAAGAAAATAAAACACAAAGTACAAAATAAGTTTTTGACACAAAGTACAAACACTGAAAATGTTCTTTTTCCCCCCCCACAAAATTAACCCAATTATTAATATTCACCTTGGAGCAGATCAACAATTCATCCTGCAGTACGAGGATGGATTTTCAGATCACGACTTCTAATTCTCTTGTTATGTTTTGTTTTGTTTATTTCCAACAACCTCTCTGCAGAATGAAGTGCCATCTATTGCGAGGTGCATTAATTTCCATTGCTGTTGCCAGAAAAATGTGACAAATAAGTCCGTCAGGAGTCAAAGTGGCTGCGTAAACAATGTCTCCGGCAAAGACCACTGAAATGACGAGACTGATTGTCAGCTCATTCAAATGTCAAAGATCTTTTTGTCTCTGTCAGACTCCCACGTGTAGAAGAAGCTGACAATATGAATAAGTCCACCTTTGACGAGATGAGGCTGTTGCTAGGGGTGACTAACCAGCTGACAGATAAGCTGATGTTTTGACCTCAGTGATGCATTGTAATCTAAAGATTGTGTGTATCAGCAGCTGGTGGAATGACTGTTGGGTGAACTTGACTCTCATGTTCAAGTATCAAATTGAATGTGTAAAATTTGATTTTTCACGTATGATCCATTTGAACTTTTACAGATGGGAGGTGTTCAGCGCAGCCGAGAAGCTGCAATGAGTTACTCACTGGGAGCAGATTGGATTTGGGGGTAGTGTGTGTTTGTGGGTGGGGTGGACATGGTTGCCTCTACACATACATGTTCACAGATGAGTGGCCGCTTGGCCATGAGTAATACATGTACACTATACATATATAAATATAACAGTACCCCATAGTACCTTATGCTATTAAGCGATATGTTACTTCAAGAGAGTTCAATGATGGTTAAAATAAATTAATTAATAAATAATGCTGGAAAACATTGCAAAACAAAACAAGACCAAAGCGAGTGTGAGGACAAACCAAACTGATTTGTTAGACCTCAGAGATGCACCAAATGCGTTTTGCATAAAACACGCACATGGTACACATAACCACTGATTGTTTTCAGTGTTTGTTGGGAAACACAGGTGACTAATCTGACCGAAACAGAAGGGCGATTTTATCAAAACAAATGGTTTCAAATTGTCAATTCCTTTTAAAAGCATGGCTCCTTCATGGTCTGCTCTCGGAATCAATATGGATTCGTTCGAGCATCTTAAATGTCGCTGCTCTTTATTTAATCATCTAAAAATGTAAAATAACAAAGCAAAAACTCAATCATAATCCTATACACACTCGCCGTGTCTAAACAGCCTTTTCAAAACAGCATTCTGTCTGTGGTAAGAAATCATCTGTGGCAAAATGGTCATGGGCATCATGCTGTTATCCATGTACTGCGAGGACGTATGGTCTTGTGGGTGGGAGAGTATACGCGCTACATCACTGTGGTGTGAATGATGACCCATTGAGGTTCACACGTGCGTGCTCACATCGCACAACTACCAAAGAATATGAATCATCATCATATACTGTAGATGGAGCTGCAGTGTGTGTGCGCGCGCGTGTGTGGGGGGGGTAGGAGGGGGGTAATGTTGCATATCGGATCAGTATGTGGTGCCACTTTGGAATGCCTCATTTCGTAACTGCAGTTTGAAACACTTTTTATTGTAGGATGTGCGCCGTACCTTAAGGACACTCCCACACACAACCGCAGCCTCACACGTTGGTCTCACAGAGCCAGATGGTTTTAGGACAGATAATCCCCAGCATCAACTCTGCAGTGGGGGGAAAAAAAAAACAGTGACTGAGCAGGCCTGGATGTACAAACCTCTGTTGACACACGTAGCCTGAAAATCATCGGACTGTTCAGGGCACTGCTCGGCACAGACAGGCTGCAGTTATCTTATGACCGTTTAGGGAGGGTGACATTTTGGAGGTAGCATCTCTATGATTTCCAAGGTGTCAGCTACATCCTGTTCCTGCCTATAAAATTTTAGAAGCCATTACAATTGGAAAATGTACCATATCCCACTCACTGAGTAATATATGCACATCTGTGCATATTTATGAGGGGGGGTGGGGGGGTAATCTCATTATATACAGTGTCGCTTTGCTGAAACCTATTTTTGATGTCAAGGGCCAAATGTATCAGGATGGAAAAATGACACTAGGCAGACGTGGCAGGCTTTATGTTAATGATAGCATGTTCCCAAATAAAGCGTGAAAATGTTGTATAACGATTTAGTTCTCAACTCAATTAGAACTCCTGGGGGACGAGTCGAACTCCAAACAACCAAGTTGGTCTCTAAAGAGAAGCACTTCAAGTTATAAACAATACTGTCATTATTATTATTATAATTTGTACAATTATCCGTTTTATTGGTTGAAATCACTGCATTGCAAAGCATCGATTTCCTGTGCATAATTTCGTGTGTCCCACATTAACATGGCTAACCTATAGCCAACATACTGTAAAACACGAATAACTTTTAAGCGCCATACATTGATCTTTTATTTAATAAAACTTGTAATTGCCTCATTGGTCTTTTACATTAACTGTGGATTATAATGTCTAACTATAGGCCCGCCGGCACTTGCAATGACGCACGTAAAGCTCCACAGAGCAGCAGGGGGTTGGCAGGCTGATGGTTCCCAGGCTGCAAGTGGTCGTCTGATTTTTAAATCTGACACAAGCTATATTCATTCACCACCCCAGACAATGTGCGTAAGTGTGAAATTTTACGGGAAATGATGTAAAAATGTGGGCTACATTACTGTGGTATTCTTGGCTGCAGCAAATCTCTTGGCTGGAGAAGCCAAGAGACACTAAATAGTAAACAGGATGGTTCATCAATTGGTGGATGACACACAACATTCCTTTACGGAATGAAACTCTGCCATGTATTAAACTTCACCAAGACGCATGCAGTTAAAGGTTGAGTCACTTTTCCACCGAGTAGGAAATAATAGCTGAGAGGTATAAAATGAATTGATCTTTAGTGTGTTTGTTTCGTCAGAAAACTTTATCAAACTGTACCAAAGTCATTCTCCATGCAAGTTCTCCATAAATCACCAGGACCATGTATACAACATATTGTCCAATAGCACATTCACATCAAACCTGTGCACTGGTCTGAATGCTAATGATGAGGAAATGGTGAGTGACCTTTTCAGTAACCCACACAAACTCCTCAGATCCTCCCTCACTGATCTCGCAGTCCTCCTGGTTTCTCCTCCCTCCCATCCTTCACCCTGAGTGCTGCGCCCTCACCGACGGAGCATTGTGTTTCCCCCGCTTATGACTCACCACGTGGCACAGTGTGCGAGTGTGTATGAGTCGAGGGTTTGCATATGAAGTGTCTGCAAGTCCAAGCGGGCGCCCACGCTTTGTTATCATTTGGTCATTTGTTGACCCTCAGGCGGCCTCATAACTAACAGGTTGTTCTGTAAGAGGCTCGGGCACGGCGAGTGATGCTGTGCGTAGAGAGCAACAAAACAAAGTGGGGAAGATGACAGCATCAAAAGATTGGTCGAAATCGATGTCACACAACAATTGGGTGGGGGCAGGAGAGACACAAGATGTTAGTCACTCGCATGCGCATCATAATGAGTTGTGAAAATGACATAATGTGTACAAATTACTGAGAAATAATTCATGTAACCCAATCCCACGTTGTGCGTTTGTTGACCAGACACAGTGATCACAAAAAGATGAAGGCTGTGGGTTAACAAGGCGTGGGCCTGGTCTTATTTATCCAAGACCCACCCAAAGACTTTTTTTCATGTTAATGATATTTAATGTGCTAATCTCTGCGTTATCATGGTGCCGTTGCTTGTCAACTAAAAGCTGCATCAGCGTATATAGTCGTTGTCCTTTTTGAATTGATCAAAGCTAAAGCTAATTAGCCACATTTGCATTTGAACATTGTCACCTGACGCACGTAAGATGCATCACTTGTGCCAATGATTAATGAAGCTGTAAACTTGGAATTGGAAAAAAAAAAAGGATCCTGGATTAAAGGTGGGGTAAGCAATGTCAGGGAATGATGGTTGATTAGTGTACGATTACATTACACTGTTTATGACCCTTCACATAGAAACAAGCTGCATTTCAGGGACTTCGATCTCACTCCCACTTGCCCCCGAAAAACACCCTCCATGTCCCGTCGCTTCTGATGAAACATGGAGGTCAAGCGAGTCAGACATGGGGTGTAAAAATCCATAGTTTAGGATGAGCGAGACTTGAACTGCGACTTAAAAGTGTTAGTCTGAGGGTGGGAAGGGTGTTGGTTCTACGAGTGAGTGTGAAAGGCGAGCACAGAATATGCAGTGATGCTCTGGTCCTCAGGCGGAGTGTGAAGGTCTTGTGGGAGTGTCCAGATGTTACTGTGAGAGACTGGAGCCACCCCCCCAACACAGACACACACACTTGTCTTGACATTTACAAGAAATTAAGTCTTGCATGACATTCAAAGGTCCAATAAGCATTTCTCAAAGGACGACTATTAACACATTATCCATTCCAACTGCCTGGATGATTAAGTCTATATCCAGCACAATACTTTAGATAAGGGGGGATCTAAGTCCTGCTTTGGTGCACTAAAGGAAAACAGTGCAAAACTAAATTCACAAGTTTATAAGTGTTAAGGTTGACATGATATAACATGCATCCTTGTTTGCACATATTCAGTAGAATTTGCACACACACACACACAGCAATGTTGGCATGAGATGGAGTTTAGCTGATGAAAGGTTTAAAGTTCCATTTGCACCCACTTACAAAGTAACATGAGCAAGTCAGGGGAAAGTATTAAAAAAAAAAATACTGTTACAGAATGAAGATATTGTCATTTTATCTTTAAGAATACATACAGAATTCATCCACCAAGGAGAATGTCATCAATCAGCTGATCAGGGATTAGCCGAGTTATTTGTTATTGATTACGTTTGTGTCTGCAGCAGGCCACGATGGGTCGTCTGAGCAGAACAGGAGCCTGTGTCATATCCTGTTCCTCACACTAAGATCATAACATGACTCAAGCACAAGGGCAAGCTTGCCTTTGATTTACAGGGGAAAAAAAAAAAAAAAAAAGTATTGCTGCGAGGCTCAGGGACTTGGTTGACGCCATTGCGACGCAGGTGCATGGCGTTGTCATGGAAATAAAGGGATTTCCTGTTCATCACTCTGAGCACAGCACATCTTACTTGTTTAGCTCTGCACCTCCACAGGTGAGCCTTGAAATCACTCTGCCTATGTTCTCACGCAGGGAAAAAAAAAAACAACAACAAAAATAAAAAATAAAAAACGACCTCCGGCGGATGGGACAATCCCAGTTAGTTGCCATGGTTCTGCTGCTGCCACCGAAATGTTTTTCGAGTGCAATACTTTACCTCCTACTGCAGCTGCCTGTTTCATTGTTCGTTAATAAAATATTTATTTGCCAGCTTTGCTTTAGTCATTTCACCTCTCTGCTGAAAAATAGTTATTATTCTCTGAGGAGGACTGTCACGGCTGGAAAAAGTAACAGGAAGTGCGTTAGTCGGCTCTCCATTTCAAAGCCTATCACAGCATTAGGTCATTTATGCACTAATAGCCAGTCGGCAAACTCACATTCAGAATTCAGTGTTCAGATCCCTCTGTTAGCTGATGCCACATCTGGTAACCACGTCTTATAATTATCACTTGTCTGTGCAAAGCCATATTTTCTGCTGCCGCCCTCATTTTCCGACATGCATTAACATTTAACCGGGAGGAAAAGATCCTCTCTTGACATTTCGAGGTATTATGTCAGTGTGCCAAAAAAAAAAATTTAAAAAAAGGTGCATCTGATCAATTGGTGTTGACCTGGTGCCTGTCAGGACATGGGTGTTAGCAGGATGCCTGGTATTCAGAGTATCTGTTTTTCTTATCGAGACAATTTATGTTACAAACAGAGACAACTAATGGCCTGTCAGAGACGGGTCTCTGCGGGACTGGGATGTTCTCATTAAAAGGCCTTTTCCTGTTGACTCGGCCTTTGTCTCTTTATAACACGATCATCCCTTGTTATTTCCTCACAACACTGCGCCAACACTGTGGGTGGGAATAAACATGAAAAACTTCATAATATGTTAGCGCTGTCCTGCTGGTTCAGCAGAAACCCAATTGAAGGTTATGTAACTTTGCTTTATAGCTTTGAAGACCAAACCTTATAGGAGGCTGTATATCAGAAAACAATATCCTGGTTAGCAGGAACTCTACAATCCGCCAAACCGAAATTTCAATTCAGTGCAATTGTTTACTGTATTGTCTTTATCCATATTTGTGATTGGAATAAAGTGACTTTCCGGCACATCCGTCACTGTGTAACTGAATTGCAGCTATATTCAACATGTGACAGAGAATATTTCAGCTTTCAGCACTCTCATGAAACCGTCTCCCAACTCTGATAAATACTGGAGACTCACAATTAGCACCAAACACTGGACAACAGACAAAATTGGCAACTAACTGGTGAACATAGGGGCTAATCTACAAGCTATCAGGCAAACAACCTCCTCAGGACACATGGAGGTACAAAAACAAAACACACACACATGATCCACAGCATCTTTAAATAGGACTGTGTGTACAGCACATCATTCGGGCCACTACCTGCACGTTTATCATTGTCGCCCCTTGTTATTTTGACAGGATACGATTGGTTTGATAACCGGCGCCAGACAAAGCGTCATGTTTTTTTGTTTTTTTTTTTAGAAGTAAACTTTGCTGTTCCAGGAAGCTCTCCTGCTGATTTATCTCGTCATCAAGTTTTATTTTTACATTATTTTTGTCCTGGTTGGCTTAGCAACTGGATCATGAATAACATCCCAGCAGTTATTTTTAATGGACTTACCCCAATGGCATTATCGTGTTGCCTGGCAAGAGGTTTATAAAAAGGGCCAGCGAATCATTTTTGCCCAACAAATGAGATCTCTCTCAAGAGTCTGAAGTTTCCAATTGATAAACCTTTTGTGTGTGTGCTGATGCAAGCTGTGTGAATAGAAAACCCCTCAGTCGTAACGCTTTAACGCGTCTAATTTCTGCAACACGTGTTTGTGTTTGTGCAAGTTTATGCGCTAAATCTTTAATAAAATTGTACAATAAATGATGCTGGTGGTAGGGTGACTCAGCAGTTTTTGCCTCCCAGCAAGAACTACTTGTAGGGCGACTAGAATCTAAAGCGCGTCCTCCCCGTCTGAGGCCCAGGAGATTTCATCACGATGTTTTCATGAATAAGTCGTTACCATCTGCACTCTGATGTGGCAGAAACTAATTTACAACAAACTAAACATGCAAATAAACACTGGAGAGGTTCATGATGCCCTCTAACAGATATGCACAGCAAAGGTCTTCTGGCCATTTCACACCATGGAGCTTGTACGTTGCCATGGAGATGACACTGATAACAGATATCAGATGGCAGCAAAGAAGGATATTATGAATGAATCACAGGAAGCTCCTGATCAGTTGCGAGGTGTAATGTTCCAGTTGCTAAGGGGCAGCGCTGTGATGTCATTGAGGTCGATGGCGTCACCAGGAGATTCCTCGACGAGCGGAAAAAGGTCATCTTTCACCCCCACTCGCTCTCCATCTCTCTTTCCCTGCTTCAAGTCTCCGCTCCTGATCGCTACATGTGAACCGACTATACATCTGTCATGACCACACCCCTGACAAAACCACTCGAACGTTGCATATCTGGTGCAGGAAACACAGGCAATCTTAGAGCACCTCCTGTGCGCCAGTTGACCACATCACATGACCTCTTTCCTCCACTTCTCCTCCTACCGCTTCAACCCAGGAAGCCTCTGCCCGCCCTGACACTGCGTAGTGGGCATCACATGAAGGAAACCCACACATATAGCACAAATATAGTTCGCACACATCAGTGATCAGAAAATATGAAGGCACCTCATGATAAATGCATGAATGGAGGAGTGTGTGAGATGTATCACCCCGCGATTGTGAAACTGATAAGGATTTGTGTGAGCCGGATATCTCTTTGGATGACCCGGTCTCCTACACACATTCTGCTTTTAAA
Source organism: Trinectes maculatus (assembly GCA_016785345.1). Lineage (NCBI taxonomy): Eukaryota > Metazoa > Chordata > Actinopteri > Pleuronectiformes > Achiridae > Trinectes > Trinectes maculatus. Next base: position 228,782 of record JAFBJQ010000514.1, on the reverse strand, counting down.
AAAAAAAAAAAAAAATGACTGTGTGTGTGCGTGTGTGTGTGTGTGTGTGTGTGTGTGTGTGTGTGTGTGTGTGTGGGGAGGGATTCCTCAGTGGCTATTTTAGATGTATGTATCACATTCAGTCATTCCTTTTTGGAGTTGCATAAAAAACACAAGCTGGCGAATGTTATGTAAAAATGATCAAATGAGCTACAGATGGAGTGGGACTTATGAAAAAAACATAAATTGTACAGATGGCCGTTTCTATCACAATGGCTGTGATTCAGGAAAGTACAGGAATCATTCCCTTTTTGTTAGGGCTGGCTGGTTTACATGGTTAAACTTTACTTTTATGGCATCGCTTTAAAAAAAACAGACTTTAGAATTATATATAATTATAGATAGTATGGTATAGTTTATTTGTCGATAGTTTGTATATTAATTTTCAACGTCCATGATAATACATGTACAGTCAGACCCATTGTGAGTAGTTTACCAGATGCACCAGATGACGACCTGACCAGCACAAATGAATTCAGTCTCATTAAAGGGGTGACACACCATGTTCTCATGATGCCACAGTCTGCAGTGCACCGTTGATTATCGTTGATGGGTAACGTTACTGCCAAACTGAGTATTTGACGCCGTCAACACAGCTGATCTCTGCTGCTTAATTCAGTTTAATGGAATAAGGCTTTTATGCATTAATTTTTCACGCTTCCCCTGCGACCCATTCATGTTACATTTTATTTTTGTTGACATAAGACCTGCTGGATTAGGGGAGGCAATGTATTGCGTGGAGCACTGTCATCCAGAAGCTAATAAAAACCCATCAAAGGCTCACCTTTGTGTTTTGGTTGACGTAGGTCTTCACAGCGAGGCCATGCAAACCAAGATCTGTGTCTCATCAGGCGTCTGAGGAGTTGCAAAGATAAAATACTGTTATTTCACAAGAAAACACACACAGCAACACTGGCAATATTAACTCAGGTTTTTAAAGTTGGTGATAGGTTCATGGCTTAAGCTTCATATATACATCCGTGTCTCTAAACTAACTTTATTCAGGATCAATTAATAGCTGCCATACATAGAGTATATACATAAAACTAGTATTAAGGGTTTTTTTTATTGAACCCCCCCCAAGTTGGGTTCATTTCAAGCTTGATGTTAAGACAGGTTTATTCTCCTCAAATCTGACATGGAACCAAATATGAGTCAAGGTTCCTGAGACGTGAATGACTCAATGACTCCAGTCAGTAACACATTAGAATGTTTACTTCCCTTGGTCCCTTCATTAGCTCCTATTAGGACATAGTTCTGATTGGACCAATCACATCGCTGCAGAATAACAGTGGTGTGCATCATATATTCAGAGTGTGGAGCAGTTGTGGAGCAGACTAAACCAACACTATACGCAAACAAAAGATGACAAAAAACTAAAATCTAAGGTCATTGAAGACCACTGTCAGACATCAACTTCCCCTCGGATAAGTGGATCGTGATTCCCGGTCGGAAATAAGCAAGTCCGTTACAAAAGGAGCGCGGGGGCGTCACAAAAAGACATAAGTCACGAGTCAGGGAAAGAGTAGGTACCCAGGTTTCAAGTCATTACAGGTTTTGATATCTGCACCACGACCTATAATTCAGACACACAAAAGCTAAATCATTACAGGTAATATGCAGCAGTCGCCCTCGCAAGGTCCCGAATCCACAGACTTGTCCGCCCGGAAAATATGGGTAATTATTGGTCCTGCGGTTATTTGGAGCACCAATTATTTTGTACTGATGAAAATTCTGAGGAAAATAAAACACCTTATTTTTGGGGCTAAGTTTTAAACACAATTCAGTTCCTCAGGCATTATCACCTGAAGTGTACACGTATTACTCCTAATGTTTTTAATCCATCCCTCTGTTCCCCTGGGAATCGAATGTGATTGTCTTTTGTTGGGGAAATGAACTTAACATCCACACTTGCATTCTAATTCTTGGAGAGAGAGAGAGAGAGAGAGGAACACAAGAGACACAGAAGAAACAGAGACAGAACAAATAAGGGCAGCCACCTGTGGAAGAAGCCAAAGGGATTAAACAGATTATGTTAGTAAGCTGAGTCCAAATGGCGCTTTCCAGCATCGGCCTTTCAAGCTCCACGTTAGTACTTATCAAGAGTTTACTTCGTACATTGTGTGCAACTGGTTACTTTAGCGGGGGAACGGTGTAGAAGATACAGGGCGTGCACAGACAGGGGTGTGCAGGTGTGTATGTTTAGTTATTGGAGTTTTGTGTTTATATCGACAGAACGTTCCGTACTATGTGCAATCAGGGAAAGTTCTACAGTGCATCCGGCTCATGTTCCACGAGTTGACCAGTGGGTGGTAATTGAATAAACCTCCCTCATATCCCCAGACAACATGCAGGTTTGCGCCTGCATCATCGCCTGTCCTAATATGAAAAACCGTCACGGTCAAGTAGGTGGCTCCCCGTGACGTATTGTCTGCTCGAGTCCACGGTGGAGCCACTAATGGCGATGGCGTGGGCGGGAGGACCTGCCTCTGTCAGCCAAACCCACTCATGATTCAACCCTCATGGCGCTCGCCACGAGGAAGACGACCAAGCTGGACTCCTGTACGTTGTGTTTGCGGACCTGCCAGTTATCACCACACTGCTGTGTTCTGGGCATTTGGCCGAGTTCTCCGTCACAGACCACGTGCTCGGTGTCTGAGTTGCCATGCGATGTGTCATGCGAGTGGTATCCTGGCTGGGATGGACAGTAACGGTTAGGCCTGAGCCCTGTGTTGTGTGGGATGAGAAGTAAACCAAATCATTATTAACGCCCCACTGTGGTGTTTCGTCAGCACGCACAGCTTGCAGGGCAGACGCCTTCGTCACCGGCAGCCTGAACAACATGGCTATGGGCAGGTTGTTATTTTAGGAAGTGACGGGAGGATATTCCATTTACATACTGCACAAACAACAGCATGGGGGAGGAGGGATAAACAGGTTGCCTTTGTTGAAATTTATATTTTAATAGTTGTACTTCATTTTCTTTGGTCCATGCCTGCAGTGCACAGAAACATTTTGCGTTGTACCACTTACAGTACTTTTTGAAAAATGTCAATCTTCAAACATACCAGTTCAAGTGGGTTCAAGATATGGTTTACTGGTTATGATTATGTTTTTGTTAAGGCCAGGCTTAGGTATTAAGTCAAGGTCAACTGCCCTGACACAAACACTCGCACTCAGATAGCCGCCAGCAGAGCAATCACACAAATCTAAATTATATGACACGAGAAGCGTTTTACTTTTCTTTTCTTTTTTTTAAATATATATTACGGCTGCAAAAAAGGCGTTGGGAACAATTTCTGAAGTGTGCCGTGAACCACCAAAATAGCCCCAAAGTACTCAACCCCTGACCGAGCTGTGGGTGATTGTTTCCCTTTTTTCCCCTCGTCCCTGCAGAGAGTCGGGCCTCAGCTGATTGGAAATACTGAGGCAACCGAGCCACGAAGAAGAAAAAAATAATGAAACAACATGAAAAAAAAATCATGTGATGAAATGTTGGTCCTGTCACACTCTGAGACAGTTATACATTCTATTGCATTGCAGTTACAAGGAAAATGCATCATAATTGATGTGTTATGACCATTACAGTAAATCTGTCTCATCTATGTAGTTGCACACACGTACGAGAGAAGAAACTAAAGTGAAAGTCTACAGTAGTTACATGTATCGATAATGAACATTTCATGCACAGAATGTACCAATGCAGTAAAATGGGAGGTTTATTTTTTTCACTGCTTATAGTGAGCGTAGGAAAACAGCTCAATACTCTAAAGTGGTTTCATTAAAAGCAACACACAGGCTTCCCTCTGAGAAAATGTCTGAATGATTGTGCAGTGGTGTTTGTGTATCGAACGCTGTGCTTTTACGAGCACTTAGAGTTAGTACTTACTAACCATCTTAAACTGCTTGTGCAAATACTATGGAATACTTTTTACTGTGTAGTCCACTCTTGTGTCCCTACTAAAGAACTACATTTGAAGAGAGCTCTCTCTCTCTGTCTGTCTGTCTGTCTGTCTGTCTCTGTGTGTGTGTGTGTGTGTGTGTGTGTGTGTGTGTGTGTGTGTGTGTGTATAAACATTGATACTACTGTTTTATTGATATATATATATATATATATATATATATATATATATATATATATATAATATAAACATTGATACTACTGAACCTAGCACTTCTTAAAATACTATATACTAAGTACTACTAGGTATTGTGTAGACACTGGATCAGTAGGCCTCGCCACCAGTCATACAGCTAAACTAATCACTATTTAAGACTCTGAAATCGTTATTTGGACAATTGACTATTTCATAATAATATGTATGCGCCTGCGTGTGGCGTGAGCGCACGTGAGCGCACATACCAAACACAAACACACACACACACACACACACACATATACATAACATTTCCCCCTTCACCCGCTCGGTTCGCACTAAAAAAAAACATTTAACGTGACTTTTATCCGCTTTTCTCCACAGTGTCACTTTCACAGTCGAGGCTGGAAACTATGAGTTTATCCTTTAATTTTTAAAACACGCAGACAAACTCACCATTTGTTGGAGCGCGAGCGATTTCCGCATCCTCAGTCACCAGCAGGTGCGTTCGGACCAATCAGAGGTCGATCATTTCCTCTCGTTCCACCGTTAAATCTCGCGTGGCTTTGTCGTCGCATTTTTGTTTTGTTTGTTTTCCGCTTTTTTGTCACTATTTTTTGATTGACTAACAAAACGTTACTGTATTATAATTCGATCTTTAAAACAGGCATGGAGGTCACGTGAGTTTACTGAGAAACTCATTCTGGTATATGAACTATGTTGTGTGTATATTTTATGTTGTTAATATTATTATTTTTTTTATTATTTTGGACTTTGGTGAAGAGTTTTGATCTGTTTTCACTCTGGGAAGCCATCAAAAAATATTGGATTTGAAATAATGCAGACATTATTCACTCGTCTTCCCCTGATTTCACTTGTAGGCAAGCTAATCCGCCCTTGATGGGATGTGATTAAGTCTCTGACGCAGATATCCAAGAACCAATGGAACCATTTAACATGGCTCAACATCATGGTGAGCAGCATCTGGCTGCTGAAGTAAATGTCCTCCTTGGCTCCTGTAAAGATGCTGTCATAGCGTTTACTGCTTCAACCTCAATTAAGAAAGTTAAAGAGTCGTAGCAATTCCCACTCTGTGCATGAGTGTATGAGCAGGGGAGACACTGGATGAATCACTAATGATGTGAGAGAGGAAGTACAGTCACCGCCGTTCTATCAAAAGGGAGTTTCTAATATTTTGTTCCTGCATGGGTGGACGGACAAAAACACCTTTCAATATAGTGACTGCCAAAACACCGCCACCATCAGTACTGTAGTGTTCTACGTTTCATACATTTGACCATAAGTAGTATTCATAAGGTGATTTTATTGTTTTAGTTTATAGTTATTTATAGTAACAACTGTGGTGAGAAGGGAACTCGTTCACCATTGTTCACAACAACAGAGGTAGATAGTGAAATATTGCGTGTTGTCGTTGTCACATCCATTGCTGGACGGTGTAGGAGACAGCAGAATTGTTATTTCTCCACTGCCCCCCCCCCCCCCCCCCCGTGTTTTTTTTTTACGCCCCCCCCCCCCCCCCCCCCCCGGTGTTTGTTTACTTGCTTTTTTGTGTGCGCTCTGTTTTTTCACCTCATGCACTGCGTCGATGTCCTGACAGATTTGTTGTTTTTGCATATTCCCTGCAAACGAGGACACGTTAACCCGACCGAGTACCAGTTTCAAGTAGTGTGTCTGGTTCTGAGTAAGGCACACGAAATAACTGGATCACCGCCACTTTGTGCAGTCGACAAAAGTAATGCAGCCTTTTGTGAAAATAGATGAAATTGCAGTGGAACATGATGGCGAGCTGTTGGCTCAAGGTCAGACAAGTTCACTGTGAGAGAGGTAAACAGGTTCAAGTACGTTCAGTACCTTTCTCTTATATGACTTTGTTTTCCACATTTAAATGGTACATTGTATACAGGAGTTTTCTCCAAATCAATACACTGTTGGTTTTGATTTGTGGATTTGAATATAGAAAAAGTATTTACAACTTCCTCCATGGATTCACACCACAAAACGTTGTGATAAATGTGCAAGTTCATTTATGTCTCTGTCCAAAAAGGCAAGGCCTCAAAGAGCTTAGTGGATAAAAGCATGTGATGTCAAATGAGTGAAGCAAACGAAGCAGGAAGTCACGATGACAATAACCCAGCTGAGCAGTGGAAACTAATGACAACGAAACACAGCGGGGATGAGCGAATGGAAAAAATCCAACTGGGGGCCATTAACTAAATAAAGTCTGGCTCGGTCTTTTCTTCTTCACCCACTTCTCACCGGTGTGTGTGAGTGGGTTCTGCTATTGACCCTGCTAACCGAATGGTGTCTTTCCCACACAGGTGCAGTATGAGCCGACTAAATGTGGTACAGTGTCATTGAGGAAAACAGAGCTGTACATAGTAAGCAAATGGACCAAACCCAGTGGTTTAGAAGAGGTGACAGTTCTAATACTGACTTTAAAAAACAGTGTTTTAACATATGGTCCTCATGTACAGAACATGATCCTCCACTAAAGACCAATATGTTTATATCAGCAATAGGTCAAAGTACCTGTGTAATGTAAAACGTGTTTGCTGATTGCTGTTTTTTTCCTAACAAAACAAACCGAGATCAACCCGTTGCACCCTGCCTGCTCACCGCCTAACAACAGACATGCACAGTCAGCAATTAGCTGAACACACAGATGCGCTGTCTGCTACAGAGCCAAACAGTCCGCCATTTGGAGTTAGCTGGAGAGCAAAAAAAAAAAAAAGAAAAATTCAGAAGACTGTACATAGGATATGGCAATCCTTGATTGTTCTCCCTCGTCCTTACTAATTATCCCAGTTTGTCCACTAGCAGACAGCATAGCTCTGCTACCTTTTAGATAAACACTAAATTGTCAATTATTCGCAGAGCGAACTGTAATATGTCGTTAGGCAGTCAGCTCAGTTAATTAAAGAGTGAATGTAGGTCTTTTCCACCAATTTAAATTAAATACGGAGTGAAAGAGCACTTCATTCTAACAGGGGGATTAATCCATCCCCTGTAGAATATAAATGAGGGGGGCGTGAAATCAATGTATGAAAGAGCAACCGTTTCTCTTCCTCTGAGATTCATTTATTTCATTTTCATGTCATTTTTGTTCCTGTGCAGGATGATACACACACACACACACACATATGGGCAACACCCAAAGAAATACACCGTAGAAATGTAAGATGGAATAATAAGTTGCATCTTAGAACGTGCATTTGCATTTTCCTCTTTAGTCAAACACAGATTCTGTCTGCCAGACGCTCCAGCTGTCTGTACCTGTCTGCAGGCTGTGTGACACAGCATCAGCTTGTCTCCATGGAGCTTTATGGTGAGGACATTTGAAAGCAGCTGGGAGCTGATGGCCTGCAGGAAGTAGGGCAAACCTGCGGAGACGCCAAACCGAGAAAGTGCATCTGATCATCTGGTCAAGCATCATTCAGACACGGTGTCCCCGGCAGACAGCAGACACAGGGAATGTCAATAGTCTTCACTAATATCCCGAAGGTGTAAAGATAACAACGTTGGAAGGGGACTGGCGTAAGGGAAAAGTACGTCCTACATTTCCTACTACTATTTCCTTTGTCCTCTCATTCTTCTGTGCTCCAAACACAGGTACCATTACAGTACACAGTATAAATACCAATATATCAAATGTATCAATCAAACATGGTTGATTAAAAGGGGGAACAGTGACGACACTGTTCAAGAGCTCTGTTGTATAACTGTGTGTGTATGTGTATGTGAAAAAGGGAAACAAGCATACACGTCCATGCTAGTTGCGCAAAAACAACTAAAACGGTTCACTGAATAAAGAAGCATTTTTTGAAGCACCCTCAATGCAACTGGCAAAATATTTGTCCGTGTGATGATGAAGACGCCACAGTTCTCAAATGAGTGGTTTCTGATCTGAAACATTGCACAGAAGAGAAGAGAGGGAGCAGGAAAGCTCATCATGTTGTCGCTACATTGTCTGTTCCTCTCCACTACACAAGCGCAGGGAGAAAAAAAAAAAAAAGAAACGGAGGATTTCCGGGCAGCCCAAATATGGCCAGGCAAACGATGAGGTGTGCAACAGATGAGTCATCCTCCAGACTCCCACACTCGCTAGTCTTACATGTGTGCAAGACAGAGAGGCAGATACGACAGAGAGAAACAGCGAGAACATAAAAGCACTGCAAAAAGGGAAAAGAAAAAAAAACATCTGCATAGAGATAAGCTGCAAACCAAGTAATGGTGATCCCATTATTACATCCAGCCAGTTCCACTGCGAGAAAAAAACAATAAGCCTGGAGCAATAAGAGCGATGACTGTGCACAGCGTTATTCCCTGCATTCTGTGATATAAGCCCCCCTTTTCTTCTCCTCACATCTCAGTGCCGCTCCTCCACAACCGGCAGCTTCCTTTTCATCCGGCGTTTGGCTTTTTCCATGCTCTCTGCAGTGCATGAGGATGCACAAGCAGAAACATGTGGATTGGAAAACAAAGCTGCAGTGAGAATGCACGAATAAATCACTTTTCTTTTCCAGTCTTTCGCTACCTTGCCCTGTTATTACCTGAGTGAGTTTTGCAGAAATTAAACAGTGATGTGCAAATGCAGCAAAACGCTCACGTCAGAGGTAATGCAGTGTTGTGGAAATGCGCATAAACAGCCCATGCCCATCAACACACACTCCCCAACGTCGCTTCATCCACCATGACGCCATGCACGTGTTGCACATCAAAATGCTTACAATTTGCCAAATCTCAGCTTTCATTCGTTTTAAGTGAACAATTTTAGAAGGGAAAAAGTAAATGATATATAATAAATAAATATATACTGTACATACATTTCATGGCCTGTACATGTAGGTGCAGCATCTCTGGGATGTGAAGTGTTGAACCAAACAACCAATATTTCTGTTCTTAATTGAATGGTCGTTAAAAAAAAACCAACATTACGGGAATTGCCGCTTATCATTTTGTGCAGCTCAGACCCACATAATTTAACTTAGCGGACTTGTCATTATTCAGGACAGAATGAATATAATCCCTTTTAAGCCAGAACAGTCTGTCTCTCTGCTTGGTCGGCCAGAAGACAGGCTTTATACTGTTACCACGGCGTTAACAAACTGGGACATCTGTCTGTCTGTCTCTTCCAGAGACATCATTTGGTTTTACATTCACATATACACACATGCATTTCCTCTGCTGTTTTCCTTTGCCTGGGATTCACCGGACCGATCCTCCACAGGTAAAACCATGTATGTCTTTCCTGTCGCCGTGTCGGTGTCTTCCCGGGTAACCTGTTGTGGAGAGGCCTTCCTCTGGCACTCGGAGAGAAAAACTCCTGTGAGTCATCCCGCTGCGTGCCTCCACCGCTCACACTCTGCTGTTTATCAAATTCACACCACCTGCCCCATCAATCCCTGTCCTAATCAATGAATCACGGCCTTTTCATATATGAGTAAGAGCAGTGCACCGCAAGCTGTCGGGTTTGACTGTTGCGCCTGTCGCTTCGTTTCTTGAGAGTGATGAACAGCAGGGAAGCCGCCAAAGGATTAAAACCGGCTTTGTGTTCTTGGCAAGAGAGCCCTCATCTCCCTGGTCTGAAAGAACACACACACAGTTCAAAAAGAAACATGGGTTGGCACATAGTGTGCCACGCACTGTTTATTTATTTATTTACTTTGGCATGGACTGCGCCTTACCTGTCCGTCCCAGCTTGACAGCGCGTTGTTCCCACTCCTGGTTTAGATCAACTCTGCTGGATGTTGCATTTGAGAAAATCAATCGGCCCGAAATCAAATGGCAGTGGGTTTTTTTTCCTCTCTTTTTTTCTTTTCTGCGTCCATATTGATCCCCGCAACCACTTTCACTAGTTGCAGCACTAAATGGGAATGAGAGACAGAAGCAGACGAGCCCTGTCAGACATCGATGAAAAGCCCCATATCATTATGTTACCTGCTGAGTCTGAGCTGTATGAGTTTCAGTATCATCCTTGGCACTTCTTAAAATGTTTTCCTCCTTTAAGTCTCAAAAAAAATTATTATTACATATGTAGCAAATGAGGATATGAGGAGAAAACAATGCCACGCGGATTAGTTCCTGAGAATGTGTTGTTAATGAACATTTCAGATGAGTTGCTCACAGCATTTGGGGACAGATTAGCAAAATATCTCATTAGGCAAATGAAATCCTCAGCCTTCCGCTATGACTGTCTCGTCTCTCCATGGAAAACAGCAGCAATTATCTTTTCCCCCAAAATGACATTTGAACGTCATTTGTAAGGTCCAAGATCAAACATCTCAAACTGATGAATGAACCAAGGTCACCATCACTCACAGTTTCATCCAAAGTAAATAAAGTCCAGGATTAACACTGTGCAAAACAGCTGCAACAAACTTGTTTCAAACATCTGGTTGCAGTGTGTTTTTATTTCAGCCATATAGCTGAGGTATCAGCTATATTACAGCTCCTGTCATGTGTGACTGTGGCAGTGTGACTGACAGGCGCCAGTCTTTCTTTGAAGGCTTCGTCTGAGAGAGAGAGAAGGGAAGTGCGATGATTTCTGGGCAGAGTGTTAGAGCCCCCAACCCACCCTGAACATCAGGAGCATCTCTTCCCGCCTGTCAATCACTGCGTGAGGGCAGAAGGACAGAAAGACCCAGAGAAACTAAAGAGGGAAAACACAGGCGTCAGCTGGTAAATTGAAGACACGTTTGCAGATTTTCTTTTTCTCCCCTCCTGTTTTCCCTTTTGTCGTTTGAACAATGCTACCACGTTTAAAAAAGGAAAAAAAAACCCTTCTTTGGTTTCTATTCGAAAAAAATCATTTTACAAATTGTACAGCTCTCTTTTGTTTGGCATATCAAGTGAAATCATATAACTGGGTGACCCTTCCTCGCATTCTGCACTTTCCTTTGCTTTCAGCAGGGCTCTTAACCTGAAAGGCAGAGACAGGGCCAGCCTGTCCTCTCAATAACACCTATTAAGCCATTACTCGAACCCGTGCCACTCATGAAGTGGGGTGAACGGTGGACGAAAGAGCACAAGCCAGCCACTGCAAGCTGAAAGCCACCGTTCCCACGAGTGGTGACTTTATAACAAACGTTCCAGGCTGGCTCCAGTCAAAGTAAACCAAGTTATTTTAGCAGAAGTGAAACGCGTGCCAGGCGAATCAGCTCGGATGACGAAGGCATCGCCTGCGAAACGCCCACGACGATGTTCTGTTTTCGTCTTTTTGTTTCTGTCCCGAACGGTTGCTATGATATCTTGGCCAGCACTTTGCACAAAATCGCAAAAAAAATAAAAAAAACAACACTAAATTAACAGTAGCACGTGTTGCACTGACTGTTTGGATAGTCTAAAAAGAGCTGCAGTTATATAACGTTAAATGCACATAAACTTGTTATTATTCTGCAGATAAGTTGTTTTTAGTGGAACTACTCAGGTTGTCTAGCCGAGTACTTGTCCAGGTGAGACAGATGAGGAAAGACTCTGACACAGTGCCCTGTGTGTGTCTGCAATGAGCACAGGTCATTGCAGACATGGTGATTTGGGAAATCACCAACCTGGTCCTTTTTTTTTTTTTTTACATCTGATGTGTCTGCCCTACTTCTGCTCGAAAATCTGCTGTGACAAAACCCCGGAAGCTACAAAAACAGAAAAAAGGTGTTAAAATAATAATAATAATTTAAGAAGAAAAACAAGCGATGAACCACTCATTTCTAAAAAAAACAGCATGAAATCGACAAAATCCGATTCAACTTGATTTTTAACAACCGGCTGATTGTTCAGCACATCACAGACAAGTGCTGGCACAGATGACGTCGTCATACAGGTGCCTGTGGGAAAGCATAGCCCGAACACCTGTTAACATCACAGTAGGCGACAACAACACCGAGGCTTCAGCCTCTTCAAGCCCCTTTTTTGTACCTTACCCAGAATGCAACAGGGACGGATTAAAGTGCTCTTTAGCACGTGTAGCCGCCTGACCGACATGTGCATCCTGAAACACATTTGGCAACCACACCAAAATCTGCCATACGGCTCCTCATTGCATTAACAATGCAATGTCTTATAGTGGAACCTGCTAAATAATGTAACCTGCAAGTACAAAGCCCGTCAGTAAATCTGTGTTTCATTAATTACATGCTGTGCCTTGTAATTAATTAATTATTCACCTTTTTAATCTTTTATTTAGTCATTGTTTATCCGGCAAATTGCTGATCCCTGATCAGTGAACCCACATCTCGACACAACCTGCTGCAGCCTCTGGCCCCAAACAGTCGGCATCTGAAAACAGCACCATCTAGAGCCCACATGAACTCATAACTGCAAGCAAGGCAGTGCATCAAGGTGGAACGGCAGCATCAGGACTTGCGTCAGACACTGTGGTGCAACCCTACCAGGACTGCTCTGAGTCAACGACTGAGTCAATATGGGAGGAACAAAAAAAAAAAAAAGCTCAAATGATGGGGGGAAAGAATGCATGACTTTCACTGTCACTGTTTGAACTTTCAGAAATTGTCATAAAAGAAGCCTGCTCCAGCATTCGTGCTAAAATCAAACCGGCCGGCGAAGGGGTTCCCTCTATTAGAGAGAAAAGTGCATCCTGTGATTCAGCCTTCTTTTAAAACATGGCACCTCTTTCCCTGAGTGCTTCATCCTGTGTGTAAGCAGTGTGCAGCCTGAGGGCTGTCCTGACTCCTGTGAAGAACACACAGTGCAGGTGATGGCTGAAGAGTGTGTGTGTGTGTTTGCACATGCCCTTTTCTAAATGAGCTCTGGCAAACCAGCAGGTTTTGGTTCATATGTAATTATTGTTGTTTATTTGTTAATGACACACACATTGGCTGTGGGCATTCGCCAGCTCTGACCACCTCAGCTGCTCCGGCACGGTGTCTGGAGGTTTGGTAGACTTGCTTTAGGGGCAGGTAGTCAACACAGAGACAACAAAGACACTCCCACACAGGTGTTGATGTGTTTATCCAGTCTGAACATGGGTTCACCATCGCTCCTGTTCCCTTGTGCCCAACATCCCCATCACACATGCAGAAGGGGAGGAGGAGAGGGGGAAGTTGTCCTCGACTTCTCTCACGCCAGGCATCAATTGGTTCATTTGAGTACACAGCTGGACCTGAGTCATGATACGTCGATGGAGAAGCTTTCTGCTCAGACAGCGGCGGGAATGCAGCGTGCAGCAGGAGCTGGAAGATTTCCACTTGCAGCCCCTGCTAGTTTGCTGATTTGACCGACGTAATTAAAACCTGCTTACGGGTTAACCTGACATCACATCTCACCGCTGATACATGACTACACGACGGTGTGAAATTTAATTTAAGACACATTTTCAACTGAAATAGGTTTGAATATGAAACAGCCACTCCAATCAACAAGTCACCTGTGGCGTGAACCATGACGAATGCCGATTACCATTAGAATGAAGTAGAAAGGGCTGTAATTATCATACAGCGTATCTTTTAATACTTTACATATATTCTGTATGTCTGCAAAGTGTGGAAACAACAAGTTTTGCTTCACTTGATTCAACTGGCCAAAATGTTGCTCAGCGTTCAACACAGGGAAAGACTGTGTTTCAAAAAGGATTTTTTTTTTTCAGTGGCACTTTAGTAACCGCCACTGAGTTCAGACGGCACAACCGTCGTTCCCGTCTGTCCATCTCTCCCAGGAATAAAAGGCAAAAGGAAGTCGTTCGATAAGTTATATGATTCACCTGCACCACACTGTGCAAACTCACAGGTGTCAGCACCACAAGCAGGCAATAACATTTTTTTAGAAAACGGTCATGAAAAACGGTCTCAACAACTGTAAGGTCAATCCAGCTCATATAACCAGGGTTCATTTATTTATTTATTTATTTATTTATTTTCACCAAAGTCAAACGGGACATCTCAAATTCAAGCTGTCACCGTGCCGACGGCCCATGATGCACATATCGATTATACAAAGACATAAACGTGAATAATCTGCACCCTGATTATAAAAAGCTGAATACTGACGACTGATCTGGCACAGATTCAACCGTCAGGATAAAGGTCTAAAAGATAGAGCAAAGTTTCCACTGAGGTTTCAGGCCTGTCGGATCACCTCGACCTCTACACCACGGGGTCAAGTTAGCCTCTTAGGCTCCGCAGAATACAGGCAGTACTTTAGTGCTATATTCTGCTGTTAAGTACACAGTAATTTCAGCCAAGAAGACGTGGGATCTAAAAATTCTCATGCACAGCAGCGTGCAGCGTGACTCCTCACTCCCACCAGGCCCTGCTGGGATGAGGGAAAACCAAAGGGACAATGCATGGGGAAGGACAATGACTGATAATCACACGGAATCGCCGCCCTCGGCTGTGACTTCCTGATTCATCTTGTTTGGACAGTGTTTACTCATTCACTCGTTTATTTTCTCCCTTCTCTCTTTTCCGCAGCCAGACGAGATGAGACTGTACCAACATGACACCCACGTCAGGTTCTCCCTCTCACACTCGGAGAGCTACCCCAGATCCACCCACACCCCTGCAGACAGGCTGTGTGAGGCAGAGGAGGAGGAGGGAGGAGGAGGGAGGGATGCTGATGCTGCGTGTGTGTATGTGCATGTTTGTGGGGTTTTTTTTTTTGGAGAAAAGGGAGAGACAGATAGACACAGAAAGAGAAAGGGGGGGGGGGGGAAGGGGGGGGGGGGGGGGGGGGGTATTTCCTCTCCTGCATTACCACATCGTCTGCACCTCACCTCCACTTTTAATTGGTTGTGGAAGCATCCTGCATCCTGTCACTATGACAGCCGCCGGAAAGGTGTGCGCGCATCAGCCTCTCTGCACAGCTGACTTTACCCAAGCGCCTCATAACTTTCCATTAACCCTTTAAAAAACAAAAAAAAAGAAAAAAAAAAGTTGATTACCCCTTTATATCCAAAACACAACCACCGATTGTTAATTAACGAGTTCATATTAATGATGCCTGATTGAAAACGTCATGACACAGTCGGTGCGTTGTCATCATGCGGTTCATTCCAGTGCTGTAACGCTGATCCTCTTTCCGGTACCTTTGGCTCTGCGTTGATATCTGCGTAGTTCTCTCTCTCTCTCTCTCTCTCTCTCTCTCTCTCTCCGCGCGCACACAGCGCTCCCTCCTCCGTTGCGCTGACACAGTCACAGTCGCGCACGCGCGCGCTCTCTCTCACGCACACAAGCGCCTCTCCCCCGCACGCACGCACGCACGCACTCCCCTCGTCTCGCTGCTGTCTCATTCACTCCAGTGCGCCATCCACGCACTGACTCCGCGCCGAGGCGGGGAGGGGAGCGGGGGGGGTGGAGGAGGGGGGGAAGGCGGGGTTCGGATATATACCTCCAGGAGCAGGCCACGAGCGACACTGAGACTGGACCGGACTTGCAGTGCAAAGACCACAAGCAAGAAGACTCCGAAGCCGGGAGTAGAAGTACCAACATCCACCCGGAGCTCAGCGAGGGGAAGACACGCGGATTGTCTGCCGGAGCTCCATCACCAATTTGACCCTACGCTATTCGCCAGTATCTCTGGACGTATAGCCGCCAAACGACGTTGGTAGTAAACTCTTTGGAGTTTGGTAAGAGTCGCTTTATTTTTTCTTTGCTTGTGAGAGTGGACTGCACTGGAGCTTGGGGTCGCACCCCGCTGCGGTCGGGCTGGGACCTGCTACCTGGCGCATCTACATCGGCCGGAAGCGCAGATCTGAAGACTTTTTGAGTTCCGCTCAGCGGCTGCTACCCGGACTCGGACCCGGACCCGAAGCCGGCCACCGGATAGAGAGCCACTGACGAGGCGTCAAAGAAAACGCACTTCCAGGTGAGAACAGCCCTGTGTTTTCTATTTGTATCATCATCATCATCATTATTATTATTATTATTATTATTATTATTATATACTATTCATAAGCTGCTGTCAGAGCTGGTTCTAACCTGTGTCATCCAGAGTGAAGTGGTAAAGTGATGATGTGATGAAGCTTCTGAGTCTGTCACAACTTTCTGCTGCATGGGTCACCTGTTGATCTTCACCGTTTGTCCACCAGCACACTGCTGTTTGTGTTGTTTACTACAAGTGCAGTCACACGCTGCTCATCCCTGGGCAATGTGCTGCGCGTGAGCTGCGGAAAAGTTGAAGACTCTGGCAACAAAGTTGCCATGTTGCTAGTCTGTCAGGTTGCAGAGACAGGTGCGTCCTACAAGCATCATCACCACGGCCAGCGCGCATCACCTGCTGCTGATGCTTCTGTAAACGTCACATAAAGTTGTCGTTGCTGTTTGAGCTTGAAGCAAACTCACTCTTCTCTGATGCTTGCAGTGTGTGTGTGCGTGTGTGTGTGTGTGAGTGTGTGTGTGTGTTTGTGTGTGAGTGTGTGTGTTTAGTTTGGCTTTGAGTTGCTTGCAGAAACGTGCAGGTACCTGCTGAGGGTACGGAGAAAGAAAGAGAGCGCGAGCCTGTTTGTGGATGAGGAATGACTTTTCCAGTGGCCACACACACACACACACACACACACACACACACACTGCTCTTCAGTTTGCTTTAAGGAGAATGAACGAGGGCATGAAGGTGTGAGCATAAGTCCATCATCAGGATAAAACCTCTTAATGAAGAACAAGTTAAGAAATGATAAAGAGACATTCCGTACTATATACTGGACAATCATCAGAAGCCTCTGATTTAAGATGAACAGTGTTCAGATTGTCTTCATTCATATCAGCTTCTGTGCAGTATTGATATATGTCTTTGCTCTTTAGTGTTACTATGTAAACTGCCTTGCATGATGCAGCGCACACTCATCTGCAGCCTTTTGTAAACCTAATAAGAGGTTTACAACAGGAGGCTACTACACAACTGCACTCTCACTGTTGTTCACAACTGCTGCACAAAAAAAAACAAAAAAAACCCCATGCCGTCTCCATAACAACAACCTGCCCGCTCCATAGGCAGAAATGGTGTTGACGACAGCAAATTTGCAAGCAAAAGAAAGGGGCGGCGGGGAGGGAGGGGGGGGGGGGCAGGCGGGGGGGGGGGGGGGGGGGGGGGGGGGGGGGGGCAGGCGGAAAGAGGGAGAGGCTATGTCGACCACTCTGAGTTGTCCTATGACAGCTGGACCTCTTTCTTTTCACCGTGTGCCTCATCAGATGCCCATTCACAGAGCTTCCGGTTGAATGTGGGGAGGGCGGGGGGGAGGCGGTGCCCACCCTCACAAAGCAGAGGTCTTTGCTGTGTTGCTCTCAGTGAGGCGAGGGAGGGCGAGATGTGAAAAGACGAGTGCGAGTAACGTAATTATGAAGCGCAGGTGCCTCGCAAAGTGATCGTCACCAACTGCTCTGCCCCTCTCCTCCTATATAGTTAACCCTTAGTCACACGCAGCAAATCTTAAGTGGCCTAAAGTAACACCTTACGCTTTCTCCATGCAGACATTTACCAATTCCCCTGTACAATGACTGTGATTAGGACGTGCACGGTCGGTTCGACGACCGAAGGGCAGAGGTGTAGCTCTGAATTCCTGGGGAAGATGTTGCTGAGCAACAGTGAGTCCTCCTCTCGCCTCGGCTCCAAGGAGCATCTCCCGTTACATCGCCAATGACGCCGCGCTCTTTCTGCAGGCACAGTTAGTCATTCGGTTGCACAGGCTGGAGAGCGCACAAAGCAGTGCACGGTCCTGACAAAGCGTGGTCGCTCGAGCGGCAACTCCGTACTATCGCAGATTAGAGAATTCTGCAGCTGCTTCGTTTGAATGCACGCAGCCAGTCTGCAGAGCAGCAACACAGTTGACAGGATGAAGATTTAGAAATCGTCAAGTTTAAAAAAAATCTGCATGCATCTGCTATAACTTGCATGCATTTGTATCAGTATGCAGGAGCGATTGTGTAGGAACATATTTCTTGACACTTTATGCTTTGGCATGTAACACAGTCGGCGAGATGCCTCAGCAGGGTATGTAATCACACTTTGCCATGGACACAGACTGCTTCTCTTGTTTACCACTCAACAGGAGGAGTGTGGTGTACAAATAACGCAAATTAATAAGCGTCTGTGGTTGCCAGTGGCGATGCAGCTACGAACGTCAGACTGACGCACGCGATTCACAGATCAGTTCAGTGTGTGGGAGGAAAGAGCAAGAGCTCGGAGATACCAGCCTGCTGTGAAGGACTGTAATTGCTGTGCCAGAGCAATTTTGTCCCAGAGAACTATGCATTTAGATCATTGAATCTGCCCTGAAACACAATGATACTGATCATATGCAAGTCCCTGATGAATAAATATCATTTGGACAATGGGTCCGATTAAAATGCAGTGCATGAATATTGTGAACAAGTGCATTAATTTGGAGAAGGCTTGTATCCTGCATACTGATAATGGAGGTTGGAGCACTCTGACCATTTCCCCCCCTCTTTTCTGTTCCCTGTTTCTCTCTCTGCAGCACCCTTTCTGACACAGACATGACAGATTGTCTGAAGCACTGAAACCTGCCGGTCCATCACTTCTTCAGAGGGGTTCGCGAAGATAAGTCAGAAGATCTGAATCAAGTGCAGTAACTTGCAACAAAGAAGTCAAAGAAACAACCTGCTTAAACCAGTGATCGCAGAAACAAGAACATCAGCATCGTTTATCTAAGCCGACCCAATGGCGTGGTCAGCTTTTACCGGCCCTTGCGTGGCCCTCCTCCTTCTCCATTTCGGTTTGACCTCCAGCACTCCTTCAGGACCAGCTTCAGCCACCTGCGCCACCCTGGAGCAGAGCCGCTTCTTCGGCGTATTCTCCTCCACAACCACCTTACCTTCCACGCCCTGTTCCTGGACCCTGCAGAACCCCGATCCTCGCCGCTACACTGTCTACATGAAAATCACCAAGCCCACCGACTCCTGCGTGCCCCGCCAAATCAGGACCTTCCAGTTCGACTCCTTCATCGAGACCTCCCGCACTTACCTGGGCATGGAGAGCTTCGATGAGGTGGTGCGCCTGTGCGACGCCTCGACCACTGTCACCTACCTGGAGTCAAGCAAGCAGTTCCTGCAGATGCGCAAAGTGGCACCAAGAAATGGGCTGGAGATTGCTGAGGGACAGAATGATGTCAGTGATTTCAAGGCTGAATTTCTGGTCGTGGGGAAGAGGAACCCAAGTATGCCTGCCTGCCAGATGCTGTGCCAGTGGCTGGAGAAGTGCCTGTCCAGTAGCACCCACGATTACCCCTGTGGCATCATGAACACCCCCTGCCAGTGCTGGGAGGCCCCAAAGAGGAAACCAGGAAGCTGCTACAGGGGCGGCGTCTACGTCGAGAAATGCCTTCCTCTTCCCAAAGACAACGGACGCGATGCTGAGATCATCAGTAAGTGTTGAGTAAAGTAAAAGTAAAAGTTTTCCAATGTGAAAGAGTGAAAAACAGAACCTTTCACAAGGTTTATCGGCACACCTGACCTCAAATGAAAGAAATAAAAACAATGTGATCCCCGGGGCGTGTTAGGTTGCTGTGTAATGATGAGGGGAGATCATGTTCTCCAAGATCCCACAGCTCAGCTGGGCCTCTAATCACTCAGTGTTTGTGTCTGAGGAGGTGCTGAGGTTAACGATCCGTGCCTTCAGGGCGGCGGCACAGACCCAGGATGTGCACTCCACTAATGCAAAGCAATGAGAAGTAAATCAAAGGTGTTAGAGAAATTTGCTGGTGCATCTTCAGGCCTAAGTGGCAGCACCAGCTGAACCGCACACATCACTATCACTCCGGTTCTCTGAGGTAGGCGCCTGAGGCTGAACTCCTGGCGAGGAGTTGGGCTCCGGGGAGAGATAGAGGACATGTTTGTGTGTTAGGTCGAGGGGGGGGGGGGGGGGCGGGCAGAAAAGAGCACAAAGACCTCTCAGTCAGCTGGCAGCGGAAATCGAAGTGCAGCACTTCGGGTCGCCATAGCAACCCGCCTGTCGGCCTTACATCCCGCTCCGCCGTGGTTCACACGGTGAGTGGTTAAGCGAACAGTCACCATTTCGAATGGAATACCTATCAGCTTAAGTGCACGCTGGGCCTCACAAAGACTCGTCCTCGCTCATTGTCTGCACATCAAACCAACATTACTCGCGTTCTGTTTCGAAAAATCAGTTACGCTGAGGGATGTGTACCGCGTTTATACAAAGATATGTGGAATATTAACTTTTACACAACATAGTTTGGACTGCATCCTACAATGCCAGTTGTTAATCTTGCTCTTTTCTCATGGCTTCCTCGCAGAGGGCTGGGCTGGTTGGGGCCGCTGGTCCGTCTGCAGCCAGGAATGTGGCGGCGGAGTCCAGGTGCGCAGCCGATCCTGCCAGCCCGAGGATGGCGTGTGTGAGGGAACAGTTGAAGAAGGCCGTGCCTGCAACCCTCAGCCCTGCATTGGTAAACCCGCTTGCCATTTATCCGGGAGCACTTGGTTGCAAGTGGCTCAGATTCAGTGCAATGACAATTTTTTTTTTTAATCTCCTCAGGCAAAGACCGCAACAGAAGCCAGGGTCTGCGGGCCATCGTGGGTCTGAAGCGAGACAGCACTGCCACTTCCAACCAGGGCGTTGTCGCAACCCAGACAGGTGAGAACGACAATGTTTAACAGTAAATTGGGTTGTTTTGGTATGTTTTTGTAAAAGTGACTTGACTTACTCCAAAAATACAACTTCAACAAGAAGAAGCTCGAAGCTAATTAGAGAATCGTAACCTCTGCTGATGCTCAAATACCTGTTTTTTTTGCCACAGTAGATGCTAAGACAGATGAGTGGTCCTCCTGGAGTGCGTGTTCAATTACTTGTGGGGAGGGCTGGCAGAGCCGCACCCGCGTCTGTGCTACTTCCTCCTTCACCACACAGTGCACTGGGCCCCTGCGCGAGAACCGACCCTGCAACAATACAGTCGTCTGCCCCGGTGAGTTCCCGCTGCCTCCTCCCCCTATGTGAACGTGACAGAGGGAGAAAAAAGGAAAGCAGTGTGAGTCAGAAGGCATTATTACCTTTCTTGGCCTATTTGAAGTCAACAATGGAGGGTAAAAAAAAAAAAATTTGTCCCCGCATACAACCTAAACCAGAATGGGGGGAAAAAAATTGAAATGACAGGCAGGAGATGTATTTTTGAGCTTTCACACAACACAAGATTCAGTTTGTAGAAAAGAGGCTGTAATTGAATATCAAATGAGCAATTTTTTTCACACAGTGCAGTGTCTAAGGGGTTGATTGGAGGACTGCCCCACCTAGTGGAACCTTTACAAAAATGTCCCTGTAGTTTGTCATCTTTGAAACCTCAAACTGAGCCACAATACCAGTAACACAGTTTTCAAACACGCCCTAGCTTCCTGCATAAACTTATACCCGTTTGTCACCCATGTGTAGTGGACGGCGCTTGGGATGAGTGGACCCCCTGGAGCCTTTGCTCATCCACATGTGGCCGCGGTTACCGTGACCGGACCCGTACCTGCAAGCAGCCCCAGAACGGAGGAGAGCCTTGCCGGGGCCCCGCCAGACAAACCAAGTTTTGTAACATCGCTGTCTGCCCAGGTGAGTCAGGGACATTACACAGATGTTAACGTCAAGTTTTGGTGTTGACTCACAATTGGATATTTGGACTAGTATTTTTTTCCCCCATTTACCACATACTTCAAAATCCATGAGGAGCGTCTCTGGCTGTGACACTAATTAGTGTTTCATGATTCACGCTGTATAAAGGGCCAATTAGGGATTGTATTTCAGTGGCAGGTCACAAACAGCAAACTGCAGCGGCAGGTTGACATTACATCTGACACATCGACAGAATAAAGGCCACTGTATTAGTCAGTGGCTTTATAATAACCGTCAGTGAGTCACACTGTGCAAATGGTCACTGAATACATCAGGAGGCGCTCCTCTCCCACTCTGCCACCTACACGTGTGCTGCTGAAAGGATTTCGCTCTTTACAAATTCGGTGCCGCAGTTTTGCGAAGCTGCTGCTTTTCCCACCTTGTTCGCACAACGCTCGGCGACTAACAGCTCAAGTGAGATCCTTGTTGCCGTTGCATGTTGCCGTCAGCAGATGTCCCTGTGCACCACGGCTCAGTTAACTGCCAGAGTTGCAAAGTCAATATTTTTTTGTTTCTATTTCGGAGGTGCTTTAGTTCCTCATGGCTGTTACACCCCGAATTTAGAAATGGAACATGAAATGTGTTTCCTGTTGTCAACGTTGTCAACGCTTCTCACTGTGACAACAGATGGGAGAACTAACTTTAAATAATAGGATGAAATGATGTGTAGTTTGAAGGATGGCACGTGTGCTATCTGAAGGAGATCCTGACCTCAGCTAATAGCATCAGTAATTGGTGCTTGAAGATCTGTCTCGTCTTTGCACCGGCTATAACTCTCTTGCATATACGTGCTCCTCTGTCTCCCTCTAGTGGATGGATCTTGGAACGAGTGGTCCGCCTGGAGCACTTGCTCGGCCTCCTGCTCCAATGGCACCATGCAGAGAACCCGGGAGTGCAACGGGCCGTCCTATGGTGGCTCCGAGTGCCACGGCAGCTGGAAAGAGACAGCCAACTGCTTCCTGAAAGAATGTCCCGGTAAAACTCAAACCACACTTCCAGAATCCCCAATCACTGTGGAGACGGAACGCCGGTGAATTGCACACAACACAACCTGTCAGAGTTGACGGTGTGAAATGTTCTCCACCTCTAGTTGACGGACGCTGGCATCCGTGGAGCTCCTGGGGCAGCTGCAGCAAGACTTGTGGCGGCGGCGCCCAGCAGAGACAGAGAGTGTGTGAGGGGCCTTTCTTTGGTGGAGAACCTTGCCACGGTGAAAAGGGAGAGCAGAAGCGTTGCAACGAGAAGAGATGCCCTGGTTAGTGACTTGAGTAGAAATCAATAACGATCACTGTAATAATTAGCAACGAGTTGAGTTGTCATCATGCATTATTCCCGTGTCCTTCCAGAGCCACATGAGATCTGCCCTGAGCAGAGCACCGGAGATGTTGTGTGGAAGAAAACCCCCGCTGGAGACATGGCAGCCGTTGGCTGCCCAGCTGATGCCTCAGGTGCAGTGGCGGCGCAGACAGCGATGTGTTTGACCAGCTATGTCAAACTGTTTTATTATGTCCATCACACCGACTATAAGTGCTGTCTCCCATTAACAGGTGTGATTCTGCGCCGCTGCACTCTGGACGCTGTGGGCCTGGCATCCTGGGAGAGCCCATCCCACATCAAGTGCGTCTCCAAGAACTACGAGAACATTCAGATGCTGGTGAGCCAGGCAAAAAAAAAAGCACCAGGATTAAATTATGAAACACCGCGTCAGTTCAGAGATTAAAGATTAACCACGTGAATCCCCCCCCCCCCCCTGTAGTCCAGGGACTACATCTCCAAAGCACAGATGGGGCAGAGCGTGGACGGGGTCGCCGAGGTGATTTCACGTCTGAGGTTCTCCTCCGATGAAGGGACCAAGTACAGCGGCGACCTCTTATGTCCATCACACCGACTATAAGTGCTGTCTCCCATTAACAGGTGTGATTCTGCGCCGCTGCACTCTGGACGCTGTGGGCCTGGCATCCTGGGAGAGCCCATCCCACATCAAGTGCGTCTCCAAGAACTACGAGAACATTCAGATGCTGGTGAGCCAGGCAAAAAAAAAAAAGCACCAGGATTAAATTATGAAACACCTCGTCAGTTCAGAGATTAAAGATTAACCTCGTGAATCCCCCCCCCCCTCTGTAGTCCAGGGACTACATCTCCAAAGCACAGATGGGGCAAAGCGTGGACGGGGTCGCCGAGGTGATTTCACGTCTGAGGTTCTCCTCCGATGAAGGGACCAAGTACAGCGGCGACCTCTTGGTCATTATGGAGATCCTGAAGAACACCACCGAGCTGTACAAGGGAACCAGGCTGAGGCTGAGCAATGCCGATGTGGCGGTAAGGTGACATCTCGTTAGCTAACAAGCGAATGGAGTCTATTTTTCCTTCAGTGTAAACATAATGTCTTGTCACAGTCTGTCTCGTGTTCCTCTGACCAAAAATACTTCCTAATTAAGCTGGATTTGGTATCTTCTTACACCTCTGCCTCCATTTAATGATCTGCAGAACTACGTCCAGACCATCAGCAACTTACTGAAGGAGGAACATCGTGACAAATGGGAAGAAGTACAGCTGGTATGTGATAAGAGGGTGTATATATGAGATGGGGAGTAAAGGGGCTGTTATGCCAGGGTTCTTGTGATGAGGAGTTGTCTGCTGCACAAATAATTAACACTCAACACCCAAATGCCCTTTGACTCACACTGTCACAGGATGCAAAAGTAACATGACGTCAAAAGTAGCTCAGATTAGACTTGTGCAAGATGAATGTCATTAAATGCATAGAGCCTGACTTATTACCAAGTACCTGCTTTTTAAAATATATATATATATATATAATCCAATCTTAATCCTACCACAAAATAACCATGAGCACCTGTTGACATTAGCTTCCTGCTTTCATGGCACTCACTCACTGTTCCTGCTAAAGTGACCACTAATCGAAGTCCCCGTAAAAAAAAGAAAAAAGATGAGGGCACTGCAGAAAAGTTTTCCGACAAACAAACTACTCTCCCACTGCGGAGAATAAATTTGTGTGTGCGTTCTAAACGGGATGTTGGAATACAGAGGCTCGGGAAGGAGTGAGACTGAATCAGGGAGAATCGCGACGCCCACTCTGCAATCTGTGTGCGTCTGTGCCAGCGTACATATCGGTGGCATTTGTAAAGGGACACAGACAGCGCATCGCATGCAGGCACACACCTTGCGCCCACATCACTGCAGTTCTGCGTCAGAGACACGCAAGTCATGCAGCCCTCCCTCTCACTGACTGAGAGGGAGAGGACGAAAAAACCCGAGTATGAATCAACAGCCTGCCCATTTATGGCCTTAAGGAAGTTCTGATGTTGCTATAGCAGCAGGAATTTTTTTTCCCTCACTCTCTTATAAAACAAATAAAACTAACACAAGAATGGGAAATGCAGATAATGGGTTTCATTAAAGTGCAGGAATAAAACAACTGTGTCAGTGTCATACAATGAAATGAGATGAATGTGCCCCTGACTTTTCCTTCCTCTGTTTTTTTTTTCCTTCTTCATCCAGATGGGTGCCAGCGTTAAAGAGTTCTTCCGCCTGGTCGAGGACTTTGTGAACATGCTCGGTTTGCAAATGAGCGGCTTCCAGGACGTTTACGAAGTCACCGAGAATTTCGGTGAGTCGCCGCTTCCTCGCCAGGACGACGCGTCTTTTCTCCGGCCAGATAATGCATCAGTCTTAATCCCGCCCGAGTCCGCAGAAGCTACACTACATCAGTCGTACCGTTTTCAAGACGTTTCGCATCTAATCATCAAGTTTCACGTCGCCTGACGCGTGGCTTTCACTCAGACTTATCAGCCTGTCAGATACTGTACACATAGCTGTAAATTTCACACACATTCAGGCCCGTGAAGGTGACTTCCTCACAGGATGTAGTGGGGAAACGACTAATTCCAATCAGACGCCCGAAACAAGACGTGTCCTTGGCGGCGTTTATTGGGGAAAGGGATCTGTGTGACCTCTGAGTGCGGTTCACTAACAAACGCCTCTGCCTGTCAATCTCTCTACCCGTCTCAGTGCTGAGCATCCACAAGCGACCCGCAACCACAGACTCCAACTTCACCTTCCCCGTGAAGGGCTGGAGGGGGATGCTCGACTGGGTCAGGACCTCGGAGGAGAAGATCTCCGTGTCCCGTGAGGCTTTGTCCGTTAAACCGTCCGGTAAGTTCAAAACAATAGATGTTTTTTGTTGCACAGATCATTTGATGTTCAGTCTGATGTTTGTGACTCTAAGTGTGTATTTTGTCCCCCGCAGACGGCAATGATGCCTTTGTGACAGGCATCGTCCTCTACAGAAACCTTGCAGCTCTCCTGCCCTTCCAGAGGTAACGCGCTTATGAAACTTGCCCTACACTGTGTAGTATATCTTGCCGCCACAAGATGGCGCCGCGAGCTGAAAGACGCGCCGCCTCGACATTAAAAATCTTGACCCGTGTCCGTTCCCTTCGTTCACAGCAACACCACCCTGCTCAACTCCAAGGTGGTGTCGGTGATCGTCAACCCTTCAACGACGTTCCCGTCATTCCCTGTCGAGATCGAGTTCCCCCACCTCCACAATGTAAGTTACACATTCTAATGGAGTCTTACATAAAAACCAACAACAACAACAACAAAAAAAAACACCAGCTTCCCCCCCCGCGGGTGTTTGCTCACTGCAGTGTGCAGAGCCTGACATTTTGTTGACATTTGCGGCGGCGACAGTGCGACTTGTACATAGAGTCATGTCAGTTGAAAGACCGTGGCGTAACCGACTGGTCAGTTGATGGTAATGACGAGGAGAAATCTTGCAGGGTAATTAGTCTCCACAGCCGCCAGAGAAGCTGTTTTTAGTCTCGCTCTTGTAATACGGGGGAGGGCGGCGAGAAATACTGGCAGGTGGCTGATGGCAAGCTGTTGCATCTCACACGTTCATAGTACGCTGTCCCGGCCTACACGTTTCCCTTTTCTGCCGGGACTCCTCGCACTGACTCCTCCATCTGCCCCTCTCTTGCAGGGAACCATGAATGAGACGTGCCTCTCCTGGGACGAGAGCGAAACGTAAGTGTCGACCACGTTGTGTTTTTGTTTTTCGGAAATGTTTTGTCCAGCCGCCGCTTGCGTAACTCGACAACATGACAGCCACCAAAGACGGACAGTGACACTTCACTTCAATCTCACGCTCCACGGCATTAAAAACATCCCGAGGAGGAAGCAAAACACGGGCCACACTAATAGCCTCATTACATCCACCAGTGAGCAAATCCATCGCTCCTTCCCTACAGCTCATACCTCAGAGTGTCAACCTAAAGACACCAGTAGCGCCCCCTTCCCTTTCCTGTCACTTCATATGTCACTGCAGCAGTTAGTGACTGTGACACACGCAGGTTTTTGAAGTCCAACCTCAAGAATACATACACAGGTGGACCATTTGCATATAGATAGATTTGCCCCCACACAAACACACACACTTACACACATAAACCATAAGGCAAAGCATAAAAGCAAAAAAAAAAAAAAAAAAAGACTCAAAGGGGTAAATGTGATTAACTCATGCTCTTCCGGAGGGATCCGGTCAAATTATATTTGTTGCAGAGATTGGAGATGGGAGAGGAGGAAGTTCTGGCTGGGAGGAGAGTATGGGGTCAATGCCTGTTTGCAGAGCTATGTTTTGTGAGATCAGAGGAAGTGGTTGATTAGATCCCGAACATGGACGCAGGCGGATAATACAGATAATCCGCTTCCTTCTGTCACATACAAACAAAACATGGGAAGCAAATAATGGGAGCATGCATCCTTCTTGCAGCCTCCACTTTCTAATTCGCCAAATCATCTACAACTGATTTTTTTCCCCTGCTCATTCATTTAATTGTGGGAGTTAAATCATAATTCCGATGATCTTCGAATTCGATATCCTTTTTATTTTTCAAAAAGGGGGAACACATTGTCCTTTTGTCCCCAGAGCATCGGCCAAGTGTCGCCAATAATCTCACGTCCACTGAGGAAAGACTGAGCATAATTGGGAACGATGGAGATTATGCTAACATTGAGATTTATGAGGGCCTATCACCATTCATCGTGGCACAGGTGGCTATTAACCATGTAAACGTGGAGGCCATTACCGAAGCTTCCTCAGATGCCATAGAGCACAATGGCTATAGAATAATAATAGTAATCATCATATTTGATTTCATAGAACTGATACTTGTGTATTTAAATGTCATATAAAATGTGAACGCCTGACATTTACATGTATGTGAGATCAAATCAGATAAGATTTTTTTTTTTTTTAAATATTTATGTGAGGGGGGGGGGGTTAAAAAAACGCATGATGAGAGATTTGTCAGATCTCCCCTCTCCTAACCGTCGCTGCCTTTCCCATCCCATCCCTTCCCTTCCCATCCCTCCTTCCTCTCTGTGTGCAGATCTTCTCTGCTGGGCTCGTGGTCTGCTCGGAGCTGCAGATCGGTCCCCGTTCATTCATTCAGAACCAAATGCGTGTGTGACAGCCCCTCCACCTTCGCCATTTTAGCGCGCGTCAACTTGGACTCGGTAAGTCCTCTGTCTTTGCGCAGAGCTTGTGCGCGTGAATGTGTCTGTGTGTCTGTGTGTATGTATTTGGGTTGTTTTTTTTTTGTTTCCCGCACCATGCATGTGGAATGTCTCGTGCAGTGTGTGATTGCCATGTCTCATTCCGGGACTTGTTGTCGTTAGTGGTGGTGTTGATGTTGTTGTGTGCGGGGGTCTCTGCCGTAGCGCAGCGCCTCTTTGTCTCGTGCAGGTCTCAGAGCCTGGCTGCGTTTTTTTTTTCTACTCGAGTTAAAAAAAAACCTTAAATGCACGAACTGCATTTAAGACTTTAAATGAAAACGTCAATGAATTTGCATATTTGCATCTCGATGTGGCACGCGCGCGTCAGTCCGGTGCTCATTTGCTCGCAACCAGCTGCATAGTTGGAAAAAAAAAACATTCGCCGATTGCTGCAATAAGGGGGAAAAAAGCTTCATGTACATGTTTGCATGGTAATTACAATGATAATTATGTAATGAGATTAGAGGTAGCATTCCATATGGGATTATGTGTTTTGAATGATATCTGGGTAGAATAGGAATGAGCAGAGTTAGTACACAGAAAGAACCTTATGTTGTTGTTAATAAAAAAAAACGAAAACAGTCGTTTCTTGCGCAGAGACAATGTGTAATTCTCTGTGTTGCCTGAAAAGCTGCTCGCTCTCCAGTTGCCGTGGCAACGGCTTCTGCAGGCAAACTGGGCCTGTGTGATTTTTGATAACTGAGATGCTGATGAAAAACACACACACACACACAAACACACAGCCCCCACCTCCCTCCTCTCTTCCCTGCACAGCCCCCCAGGACAGAGGAAATGGCCTGTCCATCTCTGCTGTGCATCTGACTACTGCTGCACAGTCAACAGATGATACAGTCGCAAGATATTTACGTTCCAGATAAGATTTCTCTCGCACAGGTCGCGCACATCTCCCTCGACAGCGAAAAACACGCCATCTGCCGATAACCGTGAATTCTCGATCACCTCCGCCACCATCACCCCCCCACCCCCCCATCCCTTCCCCCCTCTTTCCTCTTCGGCCACAGCAGCAAGTCTTAAAATGTCAGATAGCCGGACCAATGAGAGATAGACGTCTGGTCATGCATTGATGGTTCCTCAGCACCCACCCCAACCTCTCCATCCAGCCTTTGATGTGTGCCGTGGACAATTTCAATAACATCTTCCACAGGCGAGATGCAGGGAGGAGGAGAAGTGAGAAGCAGCCACGTACTGCAGCTCGTTAGCTCCCCTTGGTTTGGAAACTCCATTGGCCTCATGTGTGTTGGAAACATGATGGTTCACGAGGGAGCAGCCCACATAGCACAGCAGACGCCCTTCACCACTGGCGTAATCGAAAATGTAAACGTTAACAGTGTCGCTCCGTGTTTTTTTGTTTTTTTTCCACCTGCAACAGTTCTGCTCAAAACTAGGACACGTGATCCAGTCAAGGACACGCGGAAGACAGGCTTTTCCATATTTAGGTCAATGTGTCTGTCTGGGTTTCACTCAGAGGCCCATGGTGCCGGCATCAACCCAGATGGAGAGATCTGGAGGAGAACATATTGTACCCCCACCCCCCTGCAGGCAGAATTAGAATCTATGAACATTAGAAATCAAACAAAGGCCGAACCAGTCCCGCCCCCTCTCGCTGGGCTAATTTGATACCTGCAGAGTTATTATATTTATATTTCAGGACTTTTCACACTCTCTCACCCCGTTTCCCTTCAACGCTCTATCAAACTTAGCACCGCACCGAGCAGATTCGATGTTTCTCACGCGCTTTGTGGCGACGACAACGTCGTGATCAGACGTGTTAAATTAACTTTAAAACTTAAGAAGGTGTGAGACAGACAAAGATTATGGAGGCAGTGAAATCACATAATTAGCTGCTGGGTGGGAATGGCGAGGGGGGGGTGGGGGGGTTGTTGGCGTGTTTGTCGAGCAGCGAGGCTTTTGTGAAGTCTCAAGGAGCTAAGATGTGTGTGCGCACCAGTGACCCGTCAGAAAGTCGATCCCCTCTCTGGTTCCTCCACCAGAGGTCCGATGCCAGGGCTGTTTGAAGCGTGGCCCAGTCAGCGCCGCTGGCAGCGGCAGGCGCTGAGCTCCTGTCAGAGATCAGAAGGGCAGGTGGCGGCAGATTAATGCATAAGTGATAACGGTCCACCTGTTCATTCATTCATGCTGCTGTTTGGCACAAACATGGTGAAAAAATGCCAAAAAAAAAAAAAAGAGCACAGGCAGAGCGAAGAACAGCTCAGGATGTCTGTCGATGGTTCGACAATGCAACTGCTCCTGGGAATGGACCAACCCCACACCCCCCCCCTCGCTCAGTGAGAGAGAGCGAGAGATGTGCAGTAACCAGCTCGCCTCATTTGCTCGCTCAAAAGCTCAATGGAGAAAACGCCGTGACCCTGAACATTTGTTTCGTTTGCCGCTCCATCTTTCTGACACGTTCACCTTGGGGTCACCTTGCCTCATCCGTGGCCTGATTGTGCCATTCAGCTGTTTGCCTACAGGGAGCCGTCTGCTGTTCCAGATAGCGCACACCCAGAGGCTCCGCTGGTGTGTGTGTGTGTGTGTGTTAGTGTGTGTGTGTGTTGGTTTCTCCTGTGTATGAATGAGTATGTCATCAGGTCTAAGAGGTGTCTTTTGGTCTTGTCTCCTCGCTCCGCAGATCATGGACAAGACACTGCTCCCGTCCGTGACTCTCATCGTCGGCTGTGGGGTCTCCTCTCTCACCCTGCTGCTCCTCATCATCATCTACGTCTCCGTATGGAAGTGAGTAAACCCTCCGGTCAAAGTCCGCACTGTGGTTCAGCTTTCCTCCACCTACACCCTCGAAACTCATTCTTCTCTCTCCCCCCTCCTTCTTCTCAAAACCTCAGGTACATCCGCTCCGAGCGCTCCGTCATCCTCATCAACTTCTGCCTCTCCATCATATGCTCCAACGCCCTCATTCTCGTCGGACAAACCCAGGCTCGCAACAAGGTAAGGCCCTCTACCAGCCAACCCCGGCCCCTCCTTCAACCTCTCTGAGACTCACGGCTTTGGGGACTCGGGAACTGACACAGACTTTCTCTTCTCCCCCCTCTACCTCGACCTCCTCCTGGGCTCCCACAGGTGGTGTGCACCCTCGTAGCTGCTTTCCTGCATTTCTTTTTCCTCTCCTCCTTCTGCTGGGTGCTGACAGAAGCTTGGCAGTCCTACATGGCTGTCACTGGTCGTCTGCGCAACCGCATTATCCGCAAGCGCTTCCTGTGCTTAGGCTGGGGTAAGAGTCCCCTTTCGCCCTTTCTCCTATTCTCCTTTTCTATTTGCATCACACTTCTTAATATATATATATATAAATATATTTATTTTTAAAATCTTTTTAGGCTCTAAATTTGTGCACGTTCTATCTTGCAGGGCTTCCAGCACTGGTGGTGGCCGTGTCAGTGGGTTTCACCAAAGCAAAGGGATATGGCACCGTCAACTAGTAAGTCTGGCCCTAACCTCTGTTCTGTCTCTTCCCTCTGTGATGATGCTGAAAACCACGTCCCTCAGCTCAGGAATAAATACCCCACCCTTTGTTTCTCCAGCTGCTGGCTGTCTCTGGAGGGCGGACTCCTCTACTCCTTTGTCGGACCCGCCGCCGCCGTCGTTTTGGTGTGTATTCTGACTTTGACTTCCCCGTCCATCAGTGCAACAGTCTTGTTTGGAAATGCGGTACATATTCTCATCCACCTTTATTTCCCCCCTTTTCCCTGAAAACAGGTGAACATGGTCATTGGTATTCTGGTCTTCAACAAGCTGGTGTCCAAGGACGGCATCACTGACGTGAAGCTGAAGGAGAGAGCTGGGTAGGTCTTATTGATCCTCCCTGTACGCCAGAGTGTTGCGCTTATCTCCCTCATCAGTCCCATTACAGATGTATCGACGATGTGCTTTGATATCAAGGCTCACAATCAAAACGAGGGGAGCCGCGATCTCCGCCTGGAGAGAAACGTGGCAGTGACACCTGTTGTTTCTCACCCTGCAGGGCGTCACTGTGGAGCTCCTGCGTGGTTCTGCCTCTCTTGGCACTCACCTGGATGTCTGCTGTGCTGGCCATCACCGACCGCCGCTCCGCACTCTTCCAGATCCTGTTTGCCGTGTTTGACTCCCTGGAGGGCTTCATCATTGTCATGGTTCACTGCATCCTGCGTAGAGAGGTAAGGAAAACATTTGGATGAGATCGGGTACAGAAAACGGAAAAAGTTACATGAGTTTCACGCTGTATCTTTATTTTCCTTCCTCTCCTCTACCCATTAGGTTCAGGAAGCTGTAAAGTGCAGAGTGGTCGATCGTAAGGACGATGGCAACGGAGACTCTGGCAGTTCCCTTCACAATGGCCACACCCAGCATACGGTAGAGTTCTTGGCTTATTGGCTTTTTAATGTCTTGAGTGCCTTTTTTGTTTACTTCTAAATGGGTATGTGTGGACATGAAGCACTGATAGAACATCTTTTATTCCCTTATCAGCAGTCTGACAACGAAAAGGATGGAGATTCGAGCAGACAAGGTAAGCCCCCCCCCACATCACTCACTTCTAGGCCTTAACTGTTTTTCCATTTGCACTCCCCTTTCTGTTAGCCCTGCACTTAAACCATCTGATCACGCCTATAAAGAGAATATATTTATTAAACCAACGTTTTAGATGTGGCCTTGTTTTTGATTTGATTTGATTTTTTTTCAACTCTTCTGCCAGGAATGAAGAGCTCCTCTGAAGAGAAGATGCCTCCTCCACAGTTACCTCTCCCCATGGGCTCCAACTTCCACACCCTGCCATCCAACCCCAGCAAGAGCCACATGCAGGCGGTTCCTGAATATTCCAGCCACACCCTCACCCTGAAGAGAGAGAAGAGTCGACTGGCGGGTGGAGTTGACCCAACCTGCGGGAAACCCGTGTACGTCTGCGAGGGGGAGATCTTCAAGCAGCTGGATGCCGATCTCGCTCGGGCTCAGGCCGAGGGCAGCATGTCCGATGGCAGCGGCTACGTCCTCATGCCCAACACTACCTCCACCCTGAGGTCGAAGCCCAAAGATGACCCGACAAAATACAACATCAGCGTGGAGCAGCTGCCGCAGGCCAGACTCATGCACCTCGGCGGCCCCTTTGCCGAGCCCCAGGCCGCCTTTGGGATCAAGTCGATCCCTCCTGACCAGGTCAGCGTGTCGTATTCAGAGAGAGACTCCCCCATCCAGAACATCCACAACATGTCCAGCGAGTCTCACATCACCCACAGCAGCCTGGAGAACACCTTCGAGTCCATGAACTCCATGATGTCCAAGAGTGAGACCATCTCCACGCTCTCCATGAGCTCCTTGGAGGTAAGATAGATAGAGCCTTGTGATCTGTTGCCAAATAGTTGCTCCATGAATTCTTTTGTGACATTTCCAATGTTCATCTGATTAAACCAACCTCCTTTGTCTGTCTTTTCTTTGCAGAGACAGAAATCCCGTTATGCCGAGTTGGACTTTGAGGTGAGTCCTAATTGGATACAGTCTGTTCTAAATGTTAGAAATGACATTTAATATATACTGTATGTTAAATTGTACTATATCATGTATAACCTTTGTGTTCTGTAGAAAATAATGCACACGAAGAAACGCCACCAGAACATGTTCCAGGACCTAAACAGGAAGCTACATCACGCTGAGAAAGACAGAGAGTCACCTGCTTCTGACAGCAAGGTAACATATCGCAATAATATCCTCATCTCCAGTCTCCATTCATATCAATCTCCGGGCAATGACGAGCAAACATGAAAAAAAAAATCAAGCAGAGGCAATTAAAAAAAAATAATGCTATTGATCTAAAAATGACCTAATAAACAACCAGTGATTTGTGTATTAACCCACGGTTGTCATCACTTTGAGGTCATTTGGATAAAGATATATTTTCTTCCTTCCTTCTTCCAGTCTGTGAGATGGAGTGTGTCTTCAGGAGGAAGTGACAAAACGAACCACAGCGTGAGTGTTTATATACAACCTCACACAATCTCAAATTCCCTGCCTGTAGATGAGACACACCATCAGATAGTGCACTTGCCTCAGGGAGGAATCATTTCCCCAAAATGACAACACGACTTCCTTTACTGGGGGAATCACTTTTGACATAATGAAGCCCATTACGTTTTGATTAAATCGGGAATGGCTCGGGGCTAATGGGAGACACCAGTGCTAAAGTGGCTCCTCTTTGTGCTCCAACAGGACAAACAGCAGGCTCCAATGGAGAGGCCATGGGAGGGAGTCCGGGGAATACCACAGTCACCCCCTGCATGGGTGCGCAAAGACCTGGAGCCCCTAGCTGCCTCACCTCTGGAGCTGCACTCTGTGGATTGGGAGAAAACCAGCACCACCATCCCTCTTGTGGGGCAGGACATCATCGACCTGCAGACGGAGGTCTGAGGGGGAGGAAGGGGGCAAGCGAGTCCACCTGATTTCACCTCAGTTACCTTTTTGGTTTGGGAATGTGATCCTTATAAGGATAGTGAAGGGGGAGCCAAGACAGGGGGGGAAAATGAGAAAGTAGGCCCCAGAATCAATGTCTTCAAACCCTCAGTCAGAGCAGGGAAGGAAGGAGGAGGGGTAGAGGAGTGGAGGTGGTGATGGGATATTTAATGTAGCTTCTCTGTGTGGACTTCTCTCGTGTCAGAGTGCTCTGAAGGGCATAGGGTTAGTGGAGCGATCAGTGATTTCCACGGACCAGGACTGGTTGTGGTTCCGCTATGAGTTTTCCTGAACCCTTCAGCCTGGGATTCAGAGGATGTGGTGGACATGTCTGTGCTTCTTTTTTTCCTTCAACTCAACTTTGGAGAAAAAATATTTTAATGATTTTTAAACGCGGCGTGTCCTCCCTGCTTCTTGGGAGGAACAACCGCCGAACTCCTGGCTGCTCCTCCATCAGCCGCTTTGCCGTCCGAAACAGGACACGGCATGAGAGACCAGAAGGGACCAGTTTCGCGTTCGGAGTCCAACACTCGGCACATTGTATGATGGGCACACACATTCTGGCTTTGTGCCGTGGGTTCTTTTTTCTTTTCTTTTCGTCTGTTTTTTATTTGTATCGCTTCATACTGCTACAACAACAAACTAAATACGATATTGTACTGAGGAAATATCATGCTGATACTGCTTCTTTCTGCTGGTACCACCAAGGTTATTGTTATTATTATTCCAATGGTTATTGTCAGTGTTAGAATTATTATTATTGGCATTATTGAGTACTAGCTTATAGTTTTAATTTGTTCATTTCTCTCATAACTGTCAAGCACAAGTTTTATTTATTGTTTTCTTTTACTGAGACATCACAATATTAGGCTCTGTGAAAAAAGAAAAACTAAACCGATCCAGTGTGTCTGTAATGTGTTCTGAGCTCATGTGGACTGCATCGGGACAAACAGACGGAGTGGTGATGGGAGGTTGTGGTTAGTTACCCAACATGTCCTGGTTTCTCCAGCATTTTCAGCATTTTGCTTCTATACCAAAACACCAGCACCAGGATGAACACAGACTCTCACACAGGAAGAGCAGTGCACTCTGGGAAGCGCTGGGTGAAAACGCGAGGGGGGGGGGAGGCCCTCCCCCGCTCAGCTGGCACAAGATGCAGGCTCTTCCATGTCGTATTTATGGATTCAAGGGGTCAGCGAGACCTTTCATCATCGCCCTTTTGTTTCTCAGCCTTGCAGGACTCTTGGACTGAGCAGAGGCTACTGGCGCTAAAATGACTTCAACACATTTGTGTTTTCAGCCATCAGTGTGAAATAGTGCAATATGATGGGCGCTTGATGCTCAAGCAAGACTGATATTATGATTTAGGCAGAGTTTTTTTCCTACCGATGTTTCAAACTTTTATACCATCTTCCTCATATTTACAGAGCATATAGATGCTTTATGAGAATACTGTATAACAAATCTGTATTAGTAATTCAAGGAATTTATTCGCTAGAGATTTGTTAGCACAAGACTCCATATTTGGAGCTGTGACGGATAGATA
This sequence comes from Trinectes maculatus, assembly GCA_016785345.1. Lineage (NCBI taxonomy): Eukaryota > Metazoa > Chordata > Actinopteri > Pleuronectiformes > Achiridae > Trinectes > Trinectes maculatus. The sequence continues at coordinate 192,482 of JAFBJQ010000514.1, read as the reverse complement.
ATTGTACTTCTATAAAGTCAACATTATATTGAGTGAATGATGATGAATATGAATATCTCTGTGCTTCGGGATATTTGTTATTTGCTCTCGCGCTGTGTAGCGATGAGTAATTGAACCTCATGTCTTCTGTAACAGTGCGTTTTGATAACCTTGTCAGTAACTCAACAGTATGTACTACCAGCCAATTACCTTGTCCCCACAAATTCGTCCGTCTTGCCCACAGCCTGATTCATACCTCGAGTTACTTGTATTGAATACCCATTTGTATTTTCTTGTCACTATGTTTTTATGTTTTGTTTTACCTTCTTGTAAATGTACAGTTTTCACAGCACAAAATGAATGTGACTTATTTCTAATAAAAGACATCTATATTACATGAAGGATGTGGTCCTCGGGTTATTGGCCAGGAAATCTAAAGCGAGGGAGCAAATCAACACCTAAAAATAAAGTAAGGTAACTAACAAACTGAAAACGCTGCAACATGTAGAGAGTGAGACAGAACGTGGAGAAATACATTTTGAACTCCTGCCACATTAAAGAGTTTGGCAAACACGTCCCTCTAAATATAGAAGTGATTAGCAGGACAGGAATCAGCAATCTGTGATGATGAAAGTGCAGTTGTCTGTTCTATTTCCAGGCCTCTCAAGGAGGCGAACCGCTTGAGGAAAATATATCTACGGAGTTGAGTAATGAGAAAACAAACAAATTTGACAGGGGCCAGAATACGACTCCGACCTCTTTAAAAATAGGAAATCATCTTAGTTTAAATTTAGTTTTGGCGTCTTCAGCCACAGTAGTGACACCGCCTTTCCTCTGCGCCATCATCCGTTCTTCATTTTAATTGAGCCAGTGTGCTGTAATTCTGCTGCAAGGCATTAGGCAATATGAGATTTACATCATCCATTTGTTGAGCTCTGCTAATTTTGTGAGGTCACTTACAGAGCAGGCTAGATTCTGTGCAATGGGGCTTTCCTATAGGTGCCTGTCTTTTTTTTTTTTACAACATTTCATATTTGTAACCGCGTCACATGATATGCTCCATTTTTCACTGTAGCTTATGAATAATTTTTGCTTCGTGGAACCTTTTGTGCTAATTTATTCTCACACCAAGAGTCGTCTGTGCAGCATCTGCGCAGTCTGCCAGTCCTTTCAAAGTTACAGCATCTGAAATATGACTGAAGATATAAGGCACTGTGGCCACTGTGTATTTGTGTTTGTATGACCAACACCTAGATTAGCAGGACTGGCTGAAATGTGGAAAGACACATTGATTTCAAACGATACTTGAATGAATGTTGAATGACAAAAATGGCAAACAATATGCTAATAACATCCTTAGGCTGCCAAATCGCAACCCACCCCCACTCTCCAACACACACATTAATGTGAGCTAATATGCATATACACAAATACTACAGTGCTAAGTCTCATCTCAACCCCTCAACCCCTCCCAACGTGAAATCCAGAATCAATTAGCACCTTGCTGACAGGAACAGCAAGGTCTTGGCTGTCTCTTAATTGAAGGCTGTTGCTATGGAAACAACAGATGCTAATACATGCAATGGGCAAAGAGAAGAGGGTCTTCAATATCCAAAAAAATTAAACAAAAGTTGCCTTTTCTTTCTACTAATATCGTTTAATGATTTTCTGCAGGACAGTATCTTTTTTAATTATCAAGCGTGAGGCAGCAGAAAGGTTAACGCCAAATTGTCTTAATCTCCTGTAATTAATATTTATATTAAGCTTGAGGACATTAGATACATTGAAATGGATCTTGTGTAACCTTGTGCTGAAGTTCAGAGTGTAAGTTAAAGGACTGAAGAACTTTGTGGCTCTATTTGAAACACAAAGGACTATGCCACAAATTACCATGCTGGTAGGCAGCTTCAGCCAGAAGCGAATGAGCTCTTCAATAACACATCCAGCAGCAGAGCTCTGCAGCTGATAATGTGCTCTGGCGTCCCAGTGGGGGGAGTAAGACAAAAAAAGCAATTTACCTTTCCTGACGATGATATCCTGATGCAGCTCGACATCGACGGAGATGCAAAAATCCTCACGTCTTGTTCTTCAAGGTGTCGGTGGCTCTTTTTGCGGTGCCCACAATATTCTACTGTAAAAGGGGAGAAAAGAAGATTTGCGTGTCGAGATCTGAGGTTTAAAATCTGTTATTGAATAATGGGCACGAGAATTCATTGCAATAAACTCATCACAGTGTGTTCAGTTGAAGTTACAGTGGTGCATATGCTACAGAACTGTTCCGGCTTCCAGTCAATACTGGGAAACAAACTTCTGCTCTGAGGATTAGCCCAATCTGTTGTTTTCAGCTGTGACACAGCATGGCCTAATGCCAACATGAAACTCCTGTCTTCCAGAGCGTGACAGATCTTATCCGGGATTCTGAGACGTTTAAACCCCTCGCTTGTCTGCTTCTGGCGGCTGAATCTCTTTTGAATGTAAACACAGATTTAACGCAATCACAGTCTCCTCCGATAATCAGCACAGGGAACAACAAGAGACGGAGCAGGGGTTGTTATTATGGTCCTGGCATAAACACTCACACGTAACCATCCAAACAGTTTTTGTGTCTTTGTCTTACAACATTTTCTCGCACTTTTCTGCCTGATTGCACTTGATAAAGAATCGCTCTTCCGTGGGGAAAAAGAAAAAGACCCCCCACATGCGACTCTTTTACCTCTGAATGACTAAAAGCCCAGATGTGGCGGATTGCGGCTGTGCATGTGCGTCATAGCAAAATGCCAGTAGTCTCTTGAGAATAGGGTATAACCACTTGTCTCACTTTCCAACTATGTGCTAACCACAGGGGTTGACTGGACTGGGAATGGCTAATGACCGTCGTGATGGAATGCAGAGGGCTGTAATACTGAAGTGAAAAGGACATTTTGTACAATAAAATCAGTCGGAGAGGGGGCACGTGGTCACATACGACTGACGAATGGAGCAGTTGCCATTTAAATGGACAGACAACATGCAACAGATGACAAATTCCCATTGCTTTTGATGGAATATTCAGACATGGTAGATGCACGGCTCTGGCTCTGGGGAATATTGTTAATGACTGTGGTCCTTCCTTTAGCACCATCGTCAGGTCGACTACTACGATCCTTGTAGGAAATATGTATCATTTTTGATGATCCCCTAAATTTTCATGGACCCCAACACAACCCTTACATGAAAGCAAACCTAAAACCCCACAACAGTAGTAAAACAGGTTCAGGCAAAGACTTGTTAACTGGTTGTTTTGAAAGAAACAATTAAATTCCCTGTTTTAATTATTGCCAAGCTAGTAGTGAATCCAGTCGGTACGGTCTGTCACTGTTCCTCATCTGAAAAGACCTTGTACAGAACATAACAACTCAGAACCCCTTTATCAGTCCTGATGGTCACTATGGCAACAGTGGCAACATCCAGGCACTTCTTGTGTTCCGTTAGCAGCAAGAGATTTCAGCAACAGCAAACACTGAGAATTATACAGAACTGTACTATGCACTAGAGTAATTTGCATGAGAACACATTGCTATTATCATATCAACATGCTGTTTTTCCTCCAGAGGTAGGCATTGGTTTCAGAACTGAGCTGGGAGGCAGATTTTTATGCTGGAAATCCAAAGATGGATTTAAAAAAAAAAAGAAGACTGCACCACAGAGTCATGCAAATACTAGTACTTCAAGTTCATAATTCATAATTAATTTAAAAATACCAAAAGGATATCTAAATGACCCTGTAAGCAACGGTTATGAAAATGGTTTGTTCATACAGGAATGCTGTGCCACATCTTGTTGTCTGCATGACCTTACTTTGTCTTTGCTCAGGTTAATGCTGTTGCCAGGATACTATTTCCTATGGCAACACTTGAGACAGCGAGGTGAGCAGCTCTGAAAGGATCCAGGTAACGGGCTGCTCTGTATCCTGTCGACCGGAAGTCCATACATGACCATTAAAAAAAAAACCCCACCATGCATAAGCACACATTACCGTTTTTTTTTGTTTTGTTTTTTTTTGCTCACTGAAGTAGCTGATATTTTCTCCCCAGACACAGCAAAATATCTTCCTGTTCAACTCAGCCATGATTTATTATTTCCTCAAACAAAATGTCACATTAGGTATTCACTAGGGGTTCTACACTGCGACAGAATCGATGTGACTGCAAGCACATTATCCTCATGACGCTTACATGTCATGTTTTTTTTTGATTGACTGATCAGTTATCAGTTGACATTTGTCATAGCTTCATCAGTAATGATTATTATGGTGCCATATGCATTTGTACACAAGAACCTGGAGTTCTGTCCCAGTGTCTTTAGCACTTGCTGTCATCCATTACACGGGAAGAGGGGCTTGTGAAATGACTGGTAGAACATTCTTATTCCTTTTTCATTGCAACATAGCAGCTGCTCCATGTGTACGAGAGCATACTGCCCCCATTTGTTGCATGAGTGTTACTACCTCGGCTGAGAGGACATTTCTGCTCTGTCCGTCTAGAAACAGAAATCTGAAGCTGCACCAGAACTTAGCAATAGCCCATAGCTGAACACTGGAACAAACAAATCTCCACCACTGCCAACTAACATTAACTTCCTGAACATGACATGAGCATGACAACCGGGTCACAGCAATTCAGCGACCTTCACAGTCACCAGATGTGACTCCAGCACAAGAACTTTGCAATGTAGAAAGCCATGAAGAATTTAAGCTGTTTTGCAAGGGGAAGAAGGATGTACCAAGTTTTCATATCTAAAACTTGAAGTGCAAGTGATCTAGTTTTCTTCAGAAAGAAACTGCATAAATGTTTCCACGCTGATCCTGATCGCCAATCTCTTGAGTCCCCTCTGCATTTACAGACCAACAAGTCTGCATTCTTTCCTTCTGCAGGTACTTCCAGGTCATCAAGGGCAATACAGAACTGAAAGAGCTTGACGGGGAGAAGCGCGTCATCACAGCAGCACAACACCTACGCTGTGCCACTGACCATCAACACTGCTCTGCTCAGACAATGAAAGGGGAATGTCAGGGACGGTGAGCTCATGCAGCACAGCTGGGATGAATACTGTCAAGCAGGGAGGGCACTTCATCAGTGGGACTCCAACATGACTCATCTGTTCTACACGCCCACTGGCTCCGTTTACTGTGCAAAGCTTCCCATTGTCCTGCTGAATGCGTCTCATCCAGCACTTGAGAGATGAGCGCTGGGTTTCATCCTTTTGAGTAAATGGTCCACAACACAGAGCTGTCTGTAAACAGTGCTTAACAAATGTGAGCAGCATAAAATTGATCATAACTGCAGATGCAACTTTGTATACTGTGGTCTGGTCTCAAGCCCAAGAGGTGCATCATGCAGATATGAAATCAAACAATATCAATTATATATATATATATATGTGTGTGTGTGTGTGTGTGTGTGTGTGTGTGTGTGTGTGTGTGTGTGTGTATTTTAGGGAAGGTTAAGGCTACTTAAAGAGCAATAATGTGTATGAGGTCGTCACGACCCCAAAAGGAAGGTGTGGCACATTAAAGCATCATTAGCCACATTGCCACATTATAGGTACATTATTATCTTCAAAGGAAAACTAGTAGCAAATAGTACAGCTCTGACCCCACCTCACCAGACGGTGGCAGCAACGTGCCCACATGTGCCAGAGGTTCATCTCTCCCCGCCCGCGTGAGACGTTTACTTTAGATTTCCGCATTTTCGGGTTGGACAAGTGGAGCGAGGCTAAATTTTGTTTTTCTATTTTTTGTGCCGTTTCATTGAGTCAAAAAACATACGAGGGACCATGTCCAGGTTTCTCCTGCGGGCAAACCTGAGGAAATGCATCGCCTCACAGATTAGAATGGCATCTGATCAGGTAAACTATGCTGGGGCTGCTGACAAGAGACGTTTTTAACGTTAGCATTAGCTCGCTAACATCGGCAACTTCACTGAGGACGAAGCCTATTGAGGCTAGCAAGCTTCGCCAGTCGCTACCTAAGTTAGCAGTAAATTACCAATGACTCGATGTAATGTAAATGTTGAACAAAACAATATGAACTAAAGAAAGGTAGTTTTGTCAGCGGATAGGTTAACGCCTGTTTTTATGTAACGACATTGACAATGACAATGCTTTCTCTTAGAGGACAAAAGTCAGCACAGGGGATAAATAACACAGCATGTTGGTTAGCACCCGTAGCATGTCACTTACTCTGGACACATTAGACAATTCATTAATAATAAGTGATTGAACATGACAGTGGCTTCACTATTAAAGTTTGTACTCATGTCATTTAGAGTTTTACTTAACACAAACAACAATTAAAAGCAAGTGCAACATTGATTTGTGATATAATAACATTTTTGCACAATGGCAAGTGAAAAGCTTACATACAGGGCCATTTCACATTTGGACTTTGTCTGACAAAATGTGCTCTGCTTACCTCAGCTTGGTGAGTTGGGCAAGGGAGCAGGCAAAGGTGGCGGAGGTGGAGGCTCTGTGAGGGAGGCGGGTGGTGCCTTTGGAAAGAGAGAAGTAGCACAGGAGGAGCGGTACTTCAGGTGACAAGCATGTCATTGTATGAGCACTCAAAACACTGGAGCCCTTGGTTTTCCACAGGCCTTTAACCCCAAATTTCTTTTTTGCGTTGTTTCCACCTGCAGGCAGAAGGAGAAGGAGCAGTTGGAAGCACTGAGGAAGCATCACGCAGAGGAGATTGAGCACCACAAAAAGGAGATTGAGCGCCTACAGAAGGAGATTGACCGCCACAAGGGCAAAATCAGGAAGCTGAAACACGATGACTGAACCAGGGTGGCCGCCCATCAGTTTGCTTCCACTATCATTGCAAAGTCAATGATGAATGGATGATTGATTGATTTACAGCTGGTCAAAGCAGGTCCTGTCCAACTTAATACTGATGGTATTAAAACTTTAAAAAAAACAATAAAGTACTTAACTATGCATAGACATTGGAAGCGTTTAGATATGTTTGAGTCCTTGTATCTATCTCCCTCCTATCACAAGTCTACGTTAGAATAACTTTGTTAGAACAATGAGGCAACAATCTCTGCGTTTGGATAAGTGATGGTGAGGCGCTTGTTTTGTTTCACAGCGCTGCCCGTTGAGGTCTTACGAGCCGCTCTTATTGCACAACAAATCCACGAGGCTGGGATTTAAAAGTTTTGCTGCTAATGAAACTAAGCTACTTGTGCACCTGTAAAAGAGAGGGCTATCCATAAGCTTAAGTTAGCATTACCGAGCTGTGCGGAGACGCTTATCCCGAGCCGACATATCAACACAAACACACCCTCCTCTCTGGGCGTTTTTCCCCCCCGTCCAGATCTCGCGATGCTTCCGGGGCCGTGGCGTTGTTCGGGCGAGCCGACGACGAGACCGTAGCTGTCTGGAAATCTGTCCTGTGGGTTAGACTGAAACGCATTCTTCATATTGGACATTACTGTACGTCCGACGGGTTCATCGTTTCACTCTTCAACACACGCCACAGTCAGTTTTCTGAATTAAACCGGTAAGTTGCGCTAACTATCTGTTAGCGGCTAAAGCGCTGGATTCGTATAATGTGTCTGCACGCCGAGGCCTTCGTATAAGCTCGTTGGCTATTCGGCAAGCTAACCTATAACGCTGTCAGCTCAACGCCATAAACTGTTTTTTGGGGAAATAGTTTTGTCCAGATAAATGAAAAAAACACAGTCAAAAGGGACCGTGGTAATGACCCGTAAAGTCATTATGTTTGTGAATATAAAAATAAAAATGCAACCACCTTGCTAGCAAGCAAACTGCATGTGAAGGGGGCGGGACGGTGGTTCCCTTAGGTGCCCGTGTTTTGTTACTGTTTAGTTATCAGATTGTTAGCAAACCTCCTTTAAACCTTCACACAAACAGCAGGGATGTAACGGTCCCCGGCATCCCCCTTTACTACTATCTGAAATAAAAGTATTGTTTTTTTTAAAGGTCCATAAACAAACTAATACATTGAGTCACTCGGTGCATTGTGGTGGGTTATCTTCAGCAAAAACACGATTTCAATTTGGGAGAAACTAAACGTCTGTAGATTAACAAATGCTGATTAAGTTGGTTTATTCTTATGTCCTTATTGTTAAATAAGAGAATGGCTGCCGCTGAGGTGAACGGTAGTTCTGCCCCGGTAAAGGAAGAAGAAGAGCCCATGGATGTAACAACACCACACACAGAAAACTACCAGACGCTCATTGATGCTGGGCTGCCCCAGAAAGTAGCTGAAAGTCTAGACAACATCTTCCAGACAGGTGGGTGGGAGTCTCTTTGTCTCCGGTTGTAGAAGGTGGCCTGTGTATCCGAGTCCTAAAAGTAACAGTGCCTTGTAAATGCAGGTCTGGTGGCATATGTTGACCTGGATGAAAGGGCGATTGATGCACTGAGGGAGTTCAATGAGGAGGGAGCGCTCACTGTGCTGCAGCAGTTCAGGGAGAGCGATCTGTCCCATGTACAGGTAACCACCTGTAATGGATGGTTTTGTTTTGAATCCTTGTTGTTTTGTACAGTTGGGAAAATAACACCTCTTGTTTTATATTGTAGAATAAAAGCGCTTTCCTTTGTGGAGTCATGAAAACATACAGACAGAGGGAAAAACAGGGAAGTAAAGTGCAAGAGTCCACCAAGGGTCCGGATGAGGCGAAAATAAAGGTGAGCGTAACGTCGTGTTGTCGAATTTTGTCGTATAGAATGTCAGAACTGATACTGTATATAAACCAGCCTATGCAACCATAGAGATCAGGTAATGTCTTGGTTTTTGTGTTCAGTCTCTGTTGGAACGGACAGGATACACCCTGGATGTCACAACAGGACAGAGAAAATACGGAGGCCCGCCACCTGAGGACATATTCAAAGGAGTGCAGCCAGGCATTGGAACGGAGGTAGCTAAATCGTCAGCTGTCAGTGGGACTCTGCTGCTTTATATGGTTTAGAGCCATTACAAATCCTTACATTCGTCCACCCTGTTGTCTCTTCTTCAACAGGTGTTTGTTGGAAAAATCCCCAGAGATTTGTATGAAGATGAGCTGGTGCCGCTCTTTGAGTCTGCTGGTCCAATCTGGGACCTCAGGTTAATGATGGATCCTCTCTCTGGTCAGAACCGAGGTTATGCCTTCATCACATACTGCAGTAAGGACGATGCACAAAAGGCTGTGAAGCTTGTAAGTGGTCTGGCAGGGTAGTAGCATCAGTTAAAGGATTACATTGACATTCTGTAATTTGCTGTCAATTTACAATGTGTGTTACACAGTTGTTGGCTTCTCCTTTGTTTTTCAGTGCGATAACCATGAAATCCGTCCGGGCAAGTACTTGGGGGTGTGTATATCCGTTGCAAACAATCGCCTTTTTGTCGGATCAATTCCAAAGAACAAGACCAGGGAAAGTATACTGGAAGACTTTGGCAAAGTTACAGGTCCGTTTTAAAAGGACAAGGATGAAATGTGTCAGTGAGGAAACCCAAAACAAATTTGAGATGTTACTGTCTTTTCCAGAGGGTCTTCAAGAAGTGATCTTGTACCACCAGCCAGATGACAAGAAGAAAAATCGTGGCTTCTGTTTCCTGGAGTACGAGGACCACAAATCCGCAGCACAGGCTCGCCGCCGCCTAATGAGTGGCAAAGTCAAGGTGTGGGGGAATCCAGTCACTGTGGAGTGGGCTGACCCTGTTGCTGAGCCAGACCCAGAGGTCATGGCCAAGGTTGGCAAATCATGTTTCCTGTTCTTGCACACCTGAGAAGACCACAACCACCTTCTGCAGCACTCCATATGGTAATCTGTTTTTTGTCTACATAGGTGAAGGTTCTCTTTGTCAGAAAGCTAGCCACAGCAGTGACGGAAGAGCTTCTTGAAAAGACTTTTTCACAATTTGGAAAGCTGGAGCGAGTAAAGAAACTTAAAGACTATGCTTTTGTCCATTTTGAAGAAAGAGATGCTGCTGTAAAGGTGGATTGTTTTTCTTTGGACCAAGTATTTTGCATGTCTGTTGATATTGTGTTGTCGTAATAGAATAATCTGCTTTGTTAAGGCTATGGATGAAATGAACGGGAAGGAGCTTGGAGGAGAGGAAATTGAGATTGTTCTGGCAAAGCCCCCAGACAAGAAGAGGAAAGAGCGCCAAGCAGCTCGGCAGACCACAAGGAATGCAGGGTAAGTCGGACCGAGACTTGTGTTTGGCCAGCTGTCTGACATATTCCCAAATATGGAATCATAAAAGTAACTCTACTCTCCTCACAGGTATGATGACTATTACTACTACCCACCGCCACGCATGCCGCCACCTGGCAGAGGTAGGGGCCGTGGTGGCCGAGGGGGCTATGCCTACCCCCCAGATTACTATGGGTATGAAGACTACTACGATGACTACTATGGCTATGACTATCATGACTACCGTGGTGGCTATGAAGACCCTTACTATGGTTACGAAGACGTGTATAGCATGAGGGGCCGTGGTACTCGTCCCAGCAGGGGAGGTCCTCCTCCACCTAGGGCTCGCGGAGCACCTCCAGCACGAGGCCGTGGGGGCTATGCCCAAAGAGGGCCACCCCTTGGTGGGCCGAGGGGTGGCCGAGGAGGGCGAGGAGCCCCTTTCCAGCCGCAGAGGGGCCGTGGTCCTCGTGGGGCCCGAGGCAATCGTGGGGGAAACGTTGGCGGAAAAAGGAAGGCAGACGTGTTTAACCAGCCTGACTCCAAACGCCGCCAGACCAACAACCAACAGAACTGGGGGTCCCAGCCCATCGCCCAGCAGCCCCTGCAGCAAGGGGCCGACTATTCCGGTAACTATGGTTACAGTAATGACACCATGGAGTTTTCACAGGATTCTTATGGGCAGCAGTGGAAGTAGATGCACCAAAAGGTATTTGGCAAAATAACAAAAAAAAACAATAAAAAAAAAAACAAAACAGGAGATTGGCCACAATTTTTTGAATCACTTCTTATTCTTCATTCCTCATGAAAGAAAGTCTGTATATATCTCAGAAAATGGACAGACCCAGAATTGGCTCAAGATGATTGGCAGGAAAGCCTTTTGGCTGAAGAAATGAACGTAACCGTTGTGATGAATCATTTGTTACTCCTGCGGTTACATTGGGACATGCGTCTTTAAAAAGAAAAACAAACAAAACACTTTTATTGTTACTTTGTGTTCCTGATTCTTTTAAAGCCAACAATGAACATTTAAGAAAAGTGGACATTCATTCTCAAAAGTCTGAGAGGACATTAAATAATATTGCCTTGCAGGAGGTTTTTGTCCATACCCCCCCCTCCTCCCCTCTCCTACTTGTACTCCCTTTATTTGTGGTTTAACATAGTTGCTTAGGGACTTGCTTGTAAATAAATGCATATGGTTAGAGCTTCTTACTTCATTTTTTGCAATGGTGGAGAAAAGAATCCACAGGAAGGAAGAAATCAAGTTTTGTAATGTTTAAAGTGTATGCCTAGCATTTCTAGAGTTAGACAAATTGTGTTTTTAAGATTGATACCATAACTTCCTATGTTTTCTTTGAACTTTCCCTATAGGATTTGGTTTGGCTTACCTTAAAAGCCATAGCGGTTTGTTCTTGATGGTCTTTGTATTTATAACTTTTACGTTTGTTGCGTTTCAATAAAACTCAGCTGAGCATCAGTCAATTGTCAGATACTCAAATTCAGTGTTGTCATTTAGTACTTGATTTGATTTTTACCTCAATTCTCACATTTGGATGGAGATCATCTTTTCCAAGTCAAATTGTCTTGCCTCAAAGGATAATCACAAAAGGCTGACAGGTCAGACAGCGGGACAAGAGAACTCGAAATGTGTTTGGAGGATACAAATTTTAAACAGGATTTTAACCCTTTATTTTTCAGTGCCTGTCACATTGGACTAGATAGTGTATATTGCAGGAATATACCAGCAAATATTAACGGACCAAACAGTGTCAATTCAATCCTCACCGTTGCCCAAGATTGTGCTTATCTTTTAATGTTTGTGCTCAGGTAATCAGTGTATCCTTTAGCAAACTGCCTGTGACAGTGATGACTGCAAGTGTCATAAAACATATGCTTAATTTTCACATGAAAAATGACTGTGCTTTGCAGTTGCAGTACTATGTTTTAACTGACATGCTATTGATTCAGAGGTCACATCTATTCGATTGTTTACTGTATACACTTTTACACAGTAACTTGTGTAAAGATGAGGACAGTCTTGGGTATAGGTGAGATGTTACGGGCACTGATGTGGTCTTTACACTGACGTCTTTTTAACAGTTAGAGCAACACGTCTGAATGATTTGTACTCGTATGCTGAGTTGTCTCCGATTTACTTTTTTTTTTATTTCCGAAATCTGCATTTCAACTCCTCTTTTCTCTGCTTTTGAAGACACCAAGGATCAGAACATCCAAAGGGTTAAAATTCTAAGAATGTGCTTTCTGCCATAGCAAGTGATCACCTGTCAGGCTCTGTTTGTGTTTGTAGCAACTTGCCATGGTATCATTATATTTCGTTTCATGTGTCTGTCCTCTTATTCCAACCTGCCTAGGTGGAGAAGCAATGAGGGCGGCACCACTAGAATGAGGAACTCACCTGAACGGTACTCAAGGGTGAGCTAGCCTTGCACAGAGTACTGTCTCCTCTCCTCTAGCTAATTGTAATCACTGGAGAAATATTAGCCATAATTATCCTCTATTCTTCTTATTGTTTCCTTACTAATATACTGCAAATCAAGCTGCTTTTAATTTTGTATGAGTGTTATTTTCCCCCCCAGGTAATGAAGAATACACGTCACTTAAGTTGACTGTAAAATTATTGGGAAAAAAAAATTAAACTTAATTGTGTTACCATTGTTTTTTTGGGATACAAGTACATGAATGCAAATCTAAAGTCACGCACACTATTCAATGACTGTTGCTATAGACAGGATTTAACAGCCACAAGGCAGACAGTCATGGATTCGGTGAGCACTATGAAACCTGCAAGCACCTGTTACCTGTCTTGATTTACTGCACAACAAGCACTTCAACTGGCTACACACACATTCACTGAATAAAAGGGGGGGTGGGAGGTGGACATATCCTCTCCTGTGCCACTAGAGGTAGCAGTTCATCATTGCTCCATTGTTCCTATACACGATGCTGCATTTATTGTCCATTTTTAGAGCTGCAAATGTGTTAGTTAATAGGTAAATATGAACAAAATTAGCTTTTTTTAAAATGTACTCAGATTGCAGTAGGAGCACTGGACTAAATACTGTTAAAATTGGCTGATTTTGGAACAATGGATGCCTCAAAACTAATGTATTTACCCTTTGGCACCACAAGATGGCAGTAGGAAGGCTACATGTGTTTATGTTGCACAGGTAAGACTGAGACAAAGGGACCACAGTAGCACAGAAGCAGATAGTATGAATTCTCACACACGTTTGTAATTACGTGCCATCAAATGCTGGAGTGTCTTAACAGCTTCTCATGTCAGAACTGTCTTTATATGTTGCCTCTTGTCACCAGGCAGTAAAGGAGCTGCCCCCATCCATGTGAATGAGTTCACACAAATGGAAGGGACTGATTGGTAAGACTGTTCATTATCTGAACCACCTTTCAGAAAGTCTCTCTGTGTTGCTGTTTTTTAAGTTTTGTTGTAATTTAAAAATAATGTTTGGTGTCCTAGTTTTCTCTTTATGACCTACTTACTTCCCAGAGTAAGTTCTGTATGTTTTCAGATCAAGTTCCAAAACTGGCAGTATTTAATGTGCTTAGAGACAGACTTTAATTAACTAATATCTCTGTGTGGTCCATTTCTAGCTCAGACTCGGGAGACAGTACTCCACGAGGTGCATTTCAAACCCATCACTGTGAGTCACATCGTGCAAGGATGATGTACTTACATTTGTTGTCGACCATCCGGGTGAACGTGAGCTGATGTCCTTGTTTACAGCGCAGCAGGTGACAGAGGTGAGAAGTCATTGTGGGTTAGTGCAGCTACCGTGTGCTCTTCATATTGCCTGAAATAACGTCACGGTGTCAGTATACACAAATTCCACATAAATTTAAATTGATCAAGCCCGTTTATCACTGAAAATGACAAGTTATTATTAACGTAGCCTATACGGAGTAGTGCATTTCAGTCAGTTTTAATGCAGTACATTAGTTTGGAGGAAAAACCTATATTCTAAAATTAAATGTGTTTTTACTTACTGCAGATGCGTAGGATACAGCTGCAGGCAGGCTGTGATCCAGAGCTCCATCCAACAGCCTGATGATTCCTCATCCCCTTAGAAGAATCATTCATGTAAAGGAAAATCAAAATTGTTAAAAACATTGTGTTTTCCAAGTAAAATTGTGTCTGTGCAAATCTACAGTGTCTGTTTATGAGTTATACTGTACTGCCATCTGGTACTTAAATTTAAACAGCTTTCTCCTTCAAGTTTAAAATGTGAAAAAAGATAACTGTAGGAGCAGGGCCATAAGGTCTGTCCTCAACTCTAGGGGACATTTCTGCTATAACAAACCACAGGTTAATGATTCTGTAAACCTCTGTTGTTTTCTGCTCCTCAATATTAAATCTGTCTCTGGCTGTAAATAACGGTACGTAATCACGTTGCAGTGTATTTCCGTTCTGGCTTTCTAAAGAAATATTCATGTCTATAAATATCTACTGTGAAACCACATCAAGAGTGAATCTCAGTCAATGCGGAAGTTAAGTCGATCACTTCCCGTCTTTTCAAAACAAAAGACAATAGTTAAATTAGGTTAAAAAACTCGTCTCCTGAAATCGACCCTTACTTACGTCCATTCGATATTATAGGTGTAAACTTATAACGTAGGGCCACATACAAATAGATTTGGGGTAACGTCATTTGAGTGGCCACGTGACTCTACTACGTCACATGTAAACCAGGGGAAAGATGGCGGCCGCCGGAGGAGAGCCTTCTCATATTGTGTCGGACGATTTATTTCAAAATTTTTACGCAGAGGTACGACGAAAACTCGTGTTAATAAATTGTGCTTTCATAGTGTCGGTCGTTCCGCGCACATCGGCTATGGTCTGTAAACGCGGTGATGACGTTTCATCCCTTACGAGGCCGTACAGACGTTGGCGTCGGCTAACAACAAGCTAGCACTCGTCGAGCAATATCATTTAAATGTCAGCTGCACATCGTTAAATATAGACTGGCGTATTTAGTTTCCTTTAGCTTACAATGTCTCATTCATGCTGGATATTTTAAATACATAGTACTGTCCGCCTTCCGTCAGGTGGCGTTACCAGCTACGGGGTGGTGAATGCTAAGGCTAGTCATATACTTCACATATAACCTCCCAGAAAACGTAGATTTGAACCACGATTCGTCTCGCGTAAAAGATGAATTTCTATTTACCAGGTGAAGCAGATTGAGAGGAGAGACTCTGTGCTCACCTCCAAACAGCAGATAGAAAGGCTGCTGAGACCCGGCGCATCCTACTTCAATCTCAACCCCTTTGAGGTGAGTTTGGACACAGATAACGAATGCACCGTACATACACGTTTCTATCACAACACGAGAACGAGGCCATCATTCAACACCACACAGTGTCCTGTCAATGAAAACACAAATCGCACCAGCAACTGGCAGCTACACAATGTTTTCCTGGACAGCTCAGACATGAACCCAGTTCAAACTAAGGTCATAATTCCACATTGCTATGCAAACAGCTTTTTCTGATCACCTTACTGGGAAGTCACGTGGCATCATAGGCTTCTATAGTAATCAGACTCTTGCTCTATTCAATCAATTATTGTGTATGTAAACATTGTGGCTGTAACAAAAGCCCAAACAAACCAACAGGTGATAATGAAAGGAGAGATTTATAATGACAGGAAATGGAAAAAGGAAGCAACAGATCTTAGAATTTTTTTCTTTTAATTTGACACTTTGGTGCTTTAGAACAAATCTAAAACCAGGAAAATGCCGATTTCTATTTCAGGTGCTACAAATTGACCCAGAGGCAACAGATGAAGAGTTGAAGAAAAGATTTCGAGCGGTAAACAAAATATCTGTGGACAAAGGGTTAGTACGATGATGTTTTGGTTATATGGTCCTAATATTTTGTCTCTTAACTGTGCAGTTGTCCATTTTGGTTCATCCAGACAAAAATCAAGATGATGTAGACAGAGCACAGAGAGCCTTTGAAGGTAAATTCTGTCTACATCCATTGAAAAACATGCTTATCGTTGACAACATGATTAAATACTACATCACGCACACACTCCTTTTAGACAGTCTGTATGTAGTAGTTTGATTTCACTCAATTATTTCACTGTGTTCCAGTTGTGAACAAGTCATACAAACTCCTATTGGATCCTGAACAGAAGAAGAGAGCTGTAGATGTGATCCATGCAGGGGAAGAATACGTGGAGCATATGGTGAGTTATCATTACATTCTCTTATCTTTCATTTTCTCAGCACTCCTGACCAGTATCTTTTGGGTTACATTTTATTTTCTGTCGTTCTGTGTTTTCAACAGGTAAAGGAGAAAAAGAAACAGCTAAAGAAAGATGGGAAGCTATTAGATGTGGAGGAGGATGATCCTGAAGTGGTGAGTCAAATGCAAGAAATCTGACCAGTAGAGAGCACTGTAAGCAAGACTATTATATTTGATGTGATTTGAATGCTTTACAACTAAGGAACAATTAGCAAAATTAGCTCGTAATAAGAACAGAATGTATTACCAATATCTTTTACCAATATTTGTTGTGCTAATGTCTATTGGCTCATAATAGTTCTCAATACACTCACTGTCCTCCAGTTCAAGAAAGCAGTGTATAAACAGACAATGAAGCTGTTTGCTGAGCTTGAAATCAAGAGGAAGGAAAGGGAAGCAAAAGAAATGCATGAAAGGTAAACAGCACATGGTGTGGTTACATGTTTGTTTCTTTATACACAGACATTTTATATTATATATAATGTTATCCTACTCAACAAGTCAGATTTCCATATTCAATTACCAGTCATTAAAAGAGCTATGCTAAAATTAGTGTTACCACATATTTTACCATGAAAACAAAAAAGCATAATCAGTTGAAAAGTCACGTACATCCTTTTTTTCCCCGTTAATTCACCAGAAAAAGGGCAAGAGAGGAAGAAATCGAGGCAGCAGAGAAAGTAAAGCGAGAGAGAGAATGGCAGAAAAATTTTGAGGTGCGTTCCTAATCTTGCTGTATTTTTAAATATATTTTTAAAATGATGAAGATTCTCGAATCACAGTTTTTAAAAAATTTCTTTTTCCCAAGGAAACAAGAGATGGTCGTGTAGACAGCTGGAGGACCTTCCAGGCCAAGGGCAAGGGCAAGAGCAAGGAGAAAAAGAACAGGTCCTTCCTCAAGCCCCCAAAAGTCAAGATGGAGCAGAGGGAATGAGGCTGATGATGAACTTCACTAGATTAAAACCTGTTTATCCTCACATCATCTACAGTAGTCGTGTATTGCCATCAGGATACTTGTCAAACAACCTCCTCATAGTTTTGTATCTGGATTTCTAATGTACATATTTGTGATCGGGACCCAGAGATCATACCTGCCTCATTTAAGAGAAGTTAAGTGATGCATCTTCCTTCCTTTCTTTAACCAACAAAAACATGTGGTCTGTCCTTAGTTTGCTCTTTGTCCATTATTTTTAAAAAATATAATAAAGCTCGGTCGTAACAAGCCTAACTTTCAAATGTGAGTCTAAAATCTTTCATAAAGTAACAGGTAAAGCTGAGTTCCGGACACATAACTAGATGTACATTATTACTTCAGAGGATTGTGCTTGTTACTATTGATCTCTCCACAAGTAAATACAATACTGATCAGAAATATTTCTGGACCAGCTACCTGGTCTAATGTCAAATGAATCAGTTTCGAACCTTAATATATCATAAAAACAAAGACTGTTCAACACCTCTACAATATGTTGTCAATCAATAAAAAGCACCGTCGTTCTGAAAGCAATGCATTTTCTAATAAAATATCAATCAAAATACATTAACCTTTCCCCCACAATGTTTTTTAATCTTTTTGTTTTTTCAACTCAAATCACTTTTCTTCCACCAACCCTTTTGTTTAGGTCCTTATGGTACAAAGGTAGATTAAACGGTCTGACTGTCGTCAAATATTGAGTCTCACATGACTTTACACTGATCTCCACCTGCAGCAGGTGCAGGAGCAGCAACAGCAGGAGAACCGTTAGAACTTCCAATCAAGACTGAGGCCCTGGAAGGCTCCAAAAAAGGAGTCATCCTTTCCTGGGGGTGGTTTTCTAGCTGTGGTGGTCTGCTGCAGATGGAGGACAGAGTGAAGAATGATGGATTTGTCTCCAGCTAAATATGTTTTTAAAAAAAACATGTCTGTATCACCTACCTTTGGGAGGCAGTGATGACTCCTGAAGTGAGTTCTCTTGACAGTCCTCTCTGCGTTCTTCTTGGCCAAGATGGCTTGCTGTCGTTTCCTGCGGCAAATAACACAGGGTGACATTAGGAATGCCACAAGGGCAGGCAGCTTACCCCTACATGGAACAATCCTATCCCCATTAACCCAGGTCTGCAGCCAAGAGTCTTAGTTCAATAACAAGAATTATAATTGTTAAATGGCTGATCGCATTTTGAAAAACAAACTTATCTGAAATACCAGTTGAATAGTTAATATTGCTTGAACTGATGATCTGATATAATTTGAAATAGATCTACAGAGGAAGCGCACCTTTCTCTCTTCAGTTCGGCCTGGTAGACTCTGAGCCAGGAGTCGGGCACTTTCTGACTGCTGCAGGGAAGACTTCTCCTCCTGCTGACGCTCCGCCTGCGGGTGAAGCTGCATCTGCGGACAGACTGGCTCCTCTTGGCCCCTCGTTTGTTGTAAGTGTTATTCCCTAACACACAACTAGTGAACTGCTTCAGTGGAGCACCCAGAGACATGAGGGAATCCATGCTCAGAGCTTGTTGATCTTGTTGAAGTTTGTCAGGGTAGACGGTATGATACGCTGAGGTCTCAGTTGTTGCACTTATTCTACAACATCAAACTACAAAGAATAATTATTACAACCAAGAATAATATTATTTTTTAGTTCACAACAATTTCACAATAGAAAATCAAAAACATGTAAAATATTGCTCTTTGACAGGGTTTCATCTTTTCTAAATGTGCCACACTTCAAAAGTGCAAATAAACACAATACACCACACAAGCCATGACTCACCTGCAACTGGTGTCTCGTGTAGACACAATCAGCTGTTCACATCATTTCGTTCAGTATACGTCTGCTCTGTCACTGTCTAAATATGGGGCTTTGACTGATGACCCTGCTGGGCTTCTAACAAGATTAACTGCAGACGCAAGAGCTGTTTATCACATCAACAGCAGAGCAATGCCAAACCAACCAGCTCAGGTTTGTTGTTTACACCACCGAGTCCTACACTAAGTTTTGCTTGGAACATGTATTTAACCTATAGAAACCGATAGCTGACTTTAAAAAAAAGAAATGTGTTAAGTCTAAACTTTAGACTTTTCAATTATTCAATCATTTTCAGCCATTTACTTCTTTACTTAAGCCTCTAAAGTAAAGAGAGGCTGAAAATGATTGAACGAGGGCGGAGATTCCTGCATGTTTCCCTCCATGCGAGACAACATGTGGACGATCTTCTCACCTCTATTTCCAACTCACAGTCTCTGGTTAAGTAGCAAGCACCTAAGTTGTTGAAGTAACAGCTGCCAGGATAATTTGGTCTCAGACAGATGGAGGTGTAAAGCTTTTGACAGGAGGGCATCTTCATTGACTGGAAACTTTAAGCACTCAGTGAGGGCAGAGCTAAATCCAGGTTTGTTAATCAGAATAGCATCATCTTGTTCACATTTATCTTCTTTGACCAAAACACAGAGTAAAAACTATAATACCGATAAATCAAAGTGAAAAAGTCATAAGCAGTGCCATGCAGAGACAGGGATAATATATATCAACAATGAATTTTTTGAACAGTTCATTATAGACCACGTAACATAAAACAAATTCAATAATACATTTTAATGGCCACTCAAAAGGGCACTTTGAATTCAAAGGGGGAGGGGCTCAGGCACCTAAAGCACCCCCCTCTGCACGTGCATGGTAATAAGTGAGGTCAGTGACTTCCAGGGCTTAGCCTCCTTGTCAATGTCAAGCTCAATTTTAACTCAACAGCTGAGGACCCGAGTTGTTATATTCATATTCTAGTTTCCTACTGTGGGAAAATCATTTGCCAATTTCATTGCTCTAAAGTAATAAGAAAAAAGAGGGTTTAAAGATAGAACGCACTTACTATAAAAGAAGTTAAAGACGTAGTACTGCACATGTAGACAGGCATGTTATGAACAGATGGGGATGTGTGGCACAGCATCAAACACCTGTTGCAGCAGATCTTAGTTTCTCTCTGTTCCTGTCCGGGCAGCGTAACAGCTGAGCTGGAATTCTGGAAGGATATAAGAGAAATTAACACGAAATCAAGGATGAAATGAAGCAAACAAATCCTACATGTGTGACTGCAAAAGCACTTACCCAGGGTCAAGAGTAGTTTCATTTTAAAAATGTCAAGAGGGTTCCTGCAGAGATTTCATCTTAAAATAGTAAATGAGAGATTTGTTGAGCCACTTAAAACATGGAAACATTTAGAGTTCAGTTTTTACGATTCACCTGTTGGATCTCATCCTTGGTCAGAGAGGTAAGAGATGGACTCAGGCACAGGGGTGTTGTTTAAAGACATAACGCCTTCTTTGAGCTACCAGAGGCTCATATCTGATACTGAGAGCACCATAAACCTCTGGCAGCGAGGACTTAACTTTAATTCTACACAATCGTACATATATACAGTTCTTATACACTTTCATTTTCATACAAAAAACATGTCATTTACAGGAGGGGAGTGGGAACTGACCTATTAGAACTCAAAATAAATAGATTTGTATGCGCATTGGCTCATTGGCTACCACCAGAGGCTGTGTGCTTAACGTCAATGGAAGAGACTTCAGGTCCGACCATTATCACACATGGAACAAGGCAGTTTGTTTGTTTGTGTTTTTGTGTGTGTGTGTTTAAGAACGTAAATGAGGAATATTCCCACAAATAATGCTGAACTACTAAAAGGTCTTTGAGAGAACATTAATGTGAAAGTGTCAACCACTCTTTCCACACCTCTACACACTACAAACACTCAAAGACTTGAACACACTGAACATACTCGCATACATCCACACCCAAAAGCATTGCATAACATAAACTGATATATCTATCAATAAGACGAGCTTCAGAGGCCCGTGTGTATGGAGTGTCCGTCACCATCAGCATCTCATTGGCATATAGAAATTGGAGATGAAGTGTCTCCATATAGGGATTTTTTTATACATAAAATAAAACAAAGGAAAAAAAACACGCAATGCAAGTGCTCCACATACAAAAACAAACAAAAACCTGAGACACTCGCTTCTGTTCGAGACATCCAAGGAAATGTGATTTTCAATTCTTATGATCAGATTCCTTGTGTAACTGTTGGTGAAGACTTTTGCTGCATATACAGCGCCTACATCTCCTTTTTTACCCTTTCCTTAGACTTCAGATTTGGAAGACGTTTCTTCCCCAAAAACGGACCAACTCTTGTACAGCTTATTTCCTTCAAAAGCTGATTTTTTTTGTTTACATGCTAATAAAAGCAAAAGATGGATGAAAGTAAAGGGCGAGGGTGGTTCCGATGTCAAAAGGAAGACAGGAGCTGCATAGAGGGCTACTTTGGGTACAAAACAATCTTCCATGAATTTTGTCCTCTGCTGAGGTGTGGCCACTACAAAAGAGTACTCTTTTTCCAGTCAGGTGTGTCTTTTTTGGGTCCCTCTGCAGCAAAAAAGGGAAAAATAACATATCTCTTTTAGCTGCAGATGTGGACGTCAAAGGGACAGGATGGAGACGCAAAAGGTTATGTTGTCCATGCCTAGATGACAAATGACAGAAAAGATCCAAAGCCCTCGTTGATTCAAGAGTTCACCTGTACCACATACAAAACATCTCCTCTGTCATTCTGTCTTTGGAGGCTCGTGGGTCACCGGCTGATGTCTCTGTTGCCCTCCCAGTTCTTGCTGCCTGCTGCCTCGCCAATGCCACTATTCTCAAAAAAAGGGTGTTTGAGTGAGTCAGCCAGCACCAGCCTCTTTGACGGCTCATACTCCAACATGCTTTCAATAAGGTCAAACAACTGGTGGTGCTCCTCAGCCTCTGACAGCAGATACCGCTGATGAAAAAACAAGTGTAGAAGGAGAAATATTGAGTGACAGTCCAAAAAGATCTGTTGCACAAAACAAAGATTTTGTTCTTTTTATACATTGTACTGTACTACTGTTACCCCTCAGCACTATCATTGTATATATTCCTTTTCCACTCTACATCCCCTCTTACCCGCAGAGGTTTGCAGTTTTCTCTGACATATTTGCCCGCTGAGGAGCTCTCGTCCCAGTCCAGACGGCCACGGTAGAAATACTTTTGCTTCCTGAGAGGGTGCAGACACCAGGAGCAGTGTTTAACTGTGTACATTATAATGTCAATATAAAAAGGAATATAACTCTGGTGCTTTTGTGTGTTCTTTCACCTTGTCTTACGAATCATCCTAGAGGGCACTGGTCCCAAAATTCTCTCCATCATTGCCAAATGCTCCCTGTTGTCGTGGGTCTGAAAGAAGTATGAGGTGAGCGATGGGAGGGAAAGGGGGAAAGACAAAAAGCAAAAGACTGATTCAGAGTACTATCACAGCTTAACTATTGGTGCGACATACAGTGTTAGTCTGAGATCACACTCAAATCCAAAGGTTAACTCCCACTAAGTTATCAGATATACTTCTTGCAGCTGCTTGTACCCTGTACATGCATATTTGGTGAAGCACAAGTCTTTCAATGTCTGGCACAGAATGCACATAACAGAATATTGTTGCAGTGCCCTATTACTAAAATTGTACTATACCCTATTTTATTATTACAGTACTTTTGTACCTGAAACAAGGTGAAGCCCAGGTAATACTCAAACAGGATACATCCAATGCTCCATACATCACAGGGATGGCTCCATCCCAGTTCTGAAGGACAAAAACGCATGATGAAAGCATAAAAACACAAATTAACGTGTGGTATATCTATCAAGGTAATTTCGGACTAAAGCTGATTTCTGACATTATTTCTAAAGGAAAAAGGAACCAATTAAAATCTTCAGCCAATAAAATATTTTATGGTTTAAAAAGACTGGCCACCAGAAACTGGCACAGCTGCTCACCTGTAAGCATATTTCCCTGTTGAAGATATGCTCCTTGGTTTCACTGAACAACCATGCATGTATTTCTGAATAGTAGTTCCACTGAAGTCACAGCCAACAGATTACAGTCTCACCTAGTATGACCTCAGGAGCACGGTAATGTCGTGTGGACACAATGGTGCTGTGATGTTCATGGTCAAAAGTGGCACTGCCAAAGTCCACTACACGAACTGCCGTGCTCTTAACCGTCCGCTCTTCTCGTTTCTGTACGATTTAAAAAAGACATTTTTTAAAAAGGCCTATCAAACCTATTGAGCTTCAACTCATACTCATACATATTCTTATTAAAAACTCTTGGTAGAAGGTGTGCAACAGAAATTGCAATTTCACGTTATCAGCTTTCTCCCACCCCCCAATCTACATTCAAGGGTTTTCATTTCCTTTGCAGTTTATTGCCTCTTACCTTTTCTACATTGTAAGTCATGGTGAAGTCTGAGTTGACAAACAGGATGTTCTCAGGCTTCAGGTCTGTGTGTGTCAGCTTATTGTCATGGAGAACTATGGAGGAAAATGTCACTTAGTTAGTCTTACATATTTGCTACTTTTTCAATTTGTCTGCTCATTACGATGTGCTGACCTTAATTCCTTTCACAATGAACAGTTAAAAGAACAGACTCCATAAGGATACTAACATTGTTTGCAAGAATTAATTCAATAGTATTTCTTCTAGAATTAAAAGTTGCAGACAATTTGGAGCCAAAACGCCCTCATGTGGCTTATGTAGGAGACTGACGAAAAGACATGGGTGTGTCTTCAAGCTTACATTACATGCGTTAATATCTATCTATCTATCTATCTATCTATCTATCTATCTATCTATCTATCTATCTATCTATCTATCTATCTATCTATCTATCTATCTGAATAATTGCATTCGTAAAGCTCCTAATCATACAAACACAATGTTCTAAAATTAAAAAGAGGACATTAAAAAACTTACACTTCACAGCGAGACAGATTTGGTAGGCCATGTGTCTGACCTGACCAAGTGAGTATGGCAGGTAGTTGTTTTCCTTTAGAAAGTCGAAGGTGCTGAGAGCTAGCAGCTCAAAGGAGATACACATGTGACCATGGTAATCGAACCAGTCATACATCTGTACACACAAGCTGCAAGGGTAAAAAGAAAACAAACAGGTAAACAACAAGAAAATGTGTTGTTTCTTTACTGATGAATAAAGTTTACTGCAGTCCCAAAACTCACAATTTGTTATCTGGGTCCTTCTCATTGATCTTCTCCAGTACATTGATCTCCAGGCGAGCTGCTTCCTTGTATTTCTCCACGTTTTTGATAATTTTTAGAGCAACATGGGCACCTCCTCTGTAAGAGGTTCACAAAAAACAAAGCATACGTCACAATTATGTTTGAATCTACTGACGAGAAATGTTTGAGAAACAAGTTCCCTACTGGGGATTAGATAAGTGAGAGCCCTGGTTGATTGACAGGCTTAAATAACACACAAACACACACACCTGCGGTGGTCTATGCATTGCATCACCCTCCCAAAGGTACCTTCACCCAAAGTGCTGGCAATCTCATCTGCAACACAACACAGAGAGAAAAGGAAGAGAAAGGGAGAGCAGGGAAAAAAACAACAGGAGCATTAGACACATGGACTGAAGCAAAAGTACATAATGCAAAAGTGTTGATAGGCGTATCCATGCTAGCGCCCATCCCCATTGCAAATGGCTGCCTATTCAATCTGGAGGGTTTGAAACCATCAATGATCAGATGCACTGCTCTGTGATAAGGAGGCCACTGTAAAGCACTCCCTTCCTTTCATGACCAATTTGTAGCCATCGAAAAAGGGGTCACATCCTTTCAGGGTGTGGTTGTCTGTGTCCAAAAGGACACGTTGTGTGTAAAACTGGGAAATAATTAGCAATTCTACTAATCAATGCATGATCCTGAAAATATAAAAAGTGTTAGTATAATAAATATACTGTATGTAATACGAGGTTGAGGGTTATACTAAAAAGGCTAAATAAGTGATGAAGAAAAATAAACAAAATCCTGAAACCGTCATAGTAAAGAAAACTAAAAACTAGCTGAAGTTACAGATTTAAGTTTTTACCTAAAACACGCGGGAGACCAACAGCTGCAAATGGGATTCTATGTTTACAAAAATCGAGTAACCTGTGAAACATTGAAAATGCTCCACAGCTTCCTACAACAGAAGAGGGAAAAGTATCTAAAGTCCCTCCTAAAATCTTCAACATTCTTGCAATCCACCCTGCTATTTCAGCTACTACAGCGAAGAGCATTCTAGCAAGGCATCATCATCATCATCAGGCACTTCCATGTCATGTAAATGCTCTATGGTTTAATACTCATATGGAGAAGGGTTACGATAGAGTAGTGGCAGTGAGTACATCTCTCTTGCAGGACGTCCCCACTCCGACAGATCAGGTGCCCTTCCTCGTCGTCCCTCACACTCAGTGCCCGCGTCCGGCTGTCGCTCCGCTGTTTTCACACGACACGACCAAAGGGAACAGGGGGGGTTTCAGGGACAGCCGCAGCCATGGCGTCAGGCGGCACAGGTAGACGAGGAGGGAGGAGGAGGGTGGTGTTGGTGGTTGTTGATGTAGTTGTGGTTGTAGGTGGGTTTGGTGGTCATGGGGCGATTCACGCATGACACCACGTGAAGGAAATATATAACGATAGGGATATAGTGCAAGGGAACAAGTCAAAGATCACATGTTGTTCTCTGCTCCTCTCCCCCCTCTACCTCTGAACCACAGCTGCTTACAAACAAGGAAGCATCTGGCACATCCATTCATCAACGCAAAAACCAATCAAAACAGCAACATTCAAAACTTCTCAGGCTGACTTTTCAGATTAAAGAAGATGGAAAATAAAATGATAGGTCCATGTGTAACCAACCCCAAGATATATATTACTAAGTCAACCACTTGAGCTCTTAAACAAGTGTGGCCATATTTAAGCCACACAGAAACTGCATTCTAATGCATCTAAGAGGTTTCTGAATGCCACTGAATTCTAACAAAAATCTACCTTCAATTTAAATCTGAATTTAGCATATTTGGTTGAGCATTTTCACTTTTTTTCCCACTACAGTTCATAGGTAGCCAACCGCAGGCATTTCAGCCTTTGCTGGTGCTAATTTTGTAAGGCCCAGGGACTCAGGATTAAGTGTAAGAAAAGATACAGCTCAAAAGGTGATACAGCAATGGCGGATATGTATCTGAGAAGCAGTACGAATTAGTGGTTGATCAAAAAATGGTGTTTGCATAAAAATGAAAATGCTCTGCCAAAAAGAAAACCCAATTTAAGAAAAACATATATAAACAAAAAAAAACCTAAATCCCTCTGACAGGGAAAAAATCATAAAGATTTGACTACTTACCAATTCCAGGAACTGCAAAGAAGAAATGGTTACGGAGAGACAGAAACAGAAAGTGCTAAGGGAAAAGAGACAGAGAGGTGGAAAGAGAGAGGGAGAGGAGAGTTAAGACACAGTCGAAGGGCTGGCTGTACTCACCGAGGAGGATGGGCTATAGGACCTGGTTCTACGCCGCCTTCGTTTGTGCTTACGCCTGCTGCCTTTCCGCCTATACAACTCATCCCGTTCACGTTCCCTCTCTCGGCCGCGTCGGTAGTCGTACATATTTGGGGAGAAGTCGCGTGGATAATAACTTTCAGCTGCTCCATGTGGCTCCCTTTCTCTGTCCCGTTCGCAGTATCTTCGGTCAAATGGCCGATGCTCCGTCGATCGATTGTCATAACTACGACTGAAATCAGAGGACAGTCACATATTAAAATCCATGGCTTGTGCAATCAAGTAAATCTTCAGCATAACAAACCAAACAAACCTACCTCCTTGAGCGTACGTAGCTTCCTTCCTGTCTGTGTCCCCGCCCCCTTCTGTCTCTGTCTCTATCTCTGTCACTGCTGGAGGAATAAGTAGGTGATCTTCGGTGACGGTGTCTTCGTCCTCTGTCTCTGTCTCTGTCTCGGTCTCTGTAACGGTCCTGGTAGCTGCTTCGACTGTCTCTGTCCGAAGACGAGTAGCGTCTTGTGTGAGGCATCTAGTGGATTTTCAGAAGAACACATAAGGCGTTATTTGGAGTGCACAAAGAGGGAAGGCCAACATTCTATAAAGTTAATCAAAAGCCTACTCAAATAACAACCTAATGAAACAGTTGCAGTCAGATTTAAGAAACTTAATTAAACAAAAAAATAATAAACAAAAAAGAAACATTTTTCTGTCTGCCACATATTCTTGTCAGTGACTGCTTTATCATCAGAAACATCAGTTTCAACAAATCTACCCCAAAACTAACTGTATAAGTAAAAAGTTGTACATTTGCCCAGCTGTACGTGAGAATGTAAATGGCAAAACACAGGACTGAATAATAATAACAACAACAGTTGAGTAAACACACAGGAGGCCTAACCGACATTTGAATACAGCAAACCAGAGAAGCCCCACACTGCAACTCAAACGTGTGAAATGAGGAAACAC
The DNA here is from genome assembly GCA_016785345.1 of Trinectes maculatus. Classification (NCBI taxonomy): domain Eukaryota; kingdom Metazoa; phylum Chordata; class Actinopteri; order Pleuronectiformes; family Achiridae; genus Trinectes; species Trinectes maculatus. The sequence goes on along the minus strand of JAFBJQ010000514.1, from coordinate 164,689 downwards.
AACAACTCAATCTGTGCCAGGATGGTTGCAGCTAGCGGGACAACCGCTGAAACGAGCTGGATACTCTTAATCAAACATTTTGATAGCCCTGTTGCACGATCCAAATGAACTTCTAACCGGTTGTTTTTCAGACAGTGGTTCTTCACTCGCCTAAAAAAACATACATATTGACCCACGAATAAGAAAAACAATTCAATTTTATCTAAACTAGTGGTAAAAAACAAAAATACGGATACTCGTCTTACATACGTGGCTAATGTGTTTTAGTACCAAGGAAAATAAGCCCAGGCTAGCGTTTGAAACTGTTCTCTTTACGTTGGTTTCTGTTAGCACCCTAACATTATAAACTACACCCAATGATCTTAGTCGTTGTCAAATACCGATATATTAACAGAAAAGACACATTTGCGGTTGAACCACACACACAGCCGATGTACTGGCTGTTAGCATGCTCTGCTAGAAACATTAGTTGATGTAAATAATTTGACCGCCATCTTAGCTTAGCTACGTTCGCAAGCAAAACAGCTACTTGCGCTAACCGCCGTGCTAACAATTTGGCCGGAATGTGGCTACTTCAACGACACAACGGGATTAATGTGTTTGCACCGTTTACCGTTTTAGCAGCGAGACCCGTTCGCTTGTCCCACAAGAAATCCGTGGTTGCGTTACAGTTTTCACTTCTACCTTCCTGCTACTAGCCCGATAGCCGTGGCTGTGTCGCTAGCAGACGGCCACCTTTTCTCTGTCGGCTCAGTACAGTAGTGTGGAGGAACTAACGCCACCCTGCGACCGAAGTCTAGATTGTCACTACCTTCACGGTTAATTTTTATTGAAATATAACAATGTAATAATACATTACATTTACAACACAACGTTATAAATATTTTTATTATAGTCTTTTTTATATATATACGCTTATTTTTTGCATATGAGGCACAATAAAATGTGACAGAGATGGAGAAATATTTGTTTTTACAATTTGTAAATATCAGGAAAGCAATTAATAAACTCCAGCTGAATCTAGATACATCATGTTGTCCTTGCAGTTGCTTACAAACCAATACTCTAAATTCAACAATCATCAACTGATTAGCTGACTGACAGGAAATCATCATTTTCAACATAATGTTTGTAAACTTGAACAGCCAAATCAGCTTAAAGGAAAATAATAAGAACGGTTTTAATTTTAAAAAAATACTAAATACAAATGGACTGCTTTAGCAGCACCCACGAGTCCCATTCATGGTCCTACACAAGCCCACTCGAATATCAATGGGATGTGAGGCCACCTGTACCACAGTGGCCACCATCATGAGCCTGCCAATTCTGAAATACACAAAAGAGAAAAAACGTTGGAGACCAATTAGGAACAGGCAATAACTCAAATCGCTGCATATATTATTGACAATAATTTAATTCTCTGTGCCTGAAGTAGGTGTTTTCCTCTGCTCCTCCATCTTTTTCAACTCGATCTGCTCCCTCAATTTGATTATGTGTTCTAAGCGACTGGAGCCTCGGTAAATCCACTCCTCATGTTGATCCTCCTGAGCATGACAACACATCGTATAAATGTATCAAGATAAAATAATAAAGCATCCACATAAAATACATTTAAGAGCAGTGTTCAATGTACTGACCTGAAAAACAACTTGCATCAAGCTGCAGTCAATCTCAGCAACCTCACACTCCTGCTGGACGCCATTAAATTCGGCATTGACTACCTGTCCCTGGTGGTACAGCATCTTTGGCGCGTAAGGCCACATGTTCAAGTACTCCTTCATGAAAGTCCTGTGGCCATCATCTAAAATATCGTCCAAAGGGTTCTCCACTGTCACAAAAAAAAACAACATCTGACATTCTAGGTACCAGCAGTGAAACAGGAGATACCGTGGACAGGACAAGTGAATCAGCTAATGCAAAAAAAATATGGCACCACTTGCATGCAGACACCATATCATGCAGAATATGCGAGTTAAGATTTTAATCAAAAGGCAAATTATTTGGCTTCCAAAACAAAGAACTGTCATCAGTGAAAGAAATCTTGAAAAAAAGCTCTGATGCGTAAAGACCTTAACTTACATGGCTGGCACACCAAGTGTAAAAAGGGCAAGAGGACATAGACTGGAGTGTGATCATCAATAAAGACCAGGAACCTGAAAAATTAAAGAACACATTTTAAAAAATATCCAAAAATAATTTCGCTTAAGAGGATTTTATATTGTGAAAAAACATTTCTTGATAAATGGCATCAGATAGATTTATCATTAAAGTTATTCATTATTCAAACAGAAGCATGTACCGCAAGTTGTTTTTCTTGCTGGGGAGTTCTGCTATGACACCAGGGTAGAAGTGAGACTCGTCTGCTGTATGCTGGACAACAACACGACGACCAACAAACAGCTGCTCAACATCTGGCATATTGTTGAAGGCGATGTGGTGACCAGACACAAGGCTCTTTCCCTTCTTTTCAAACCTAACCTTGTATTTTACCTTACCATTTTCTGCAAAGGATGAGAAACAGATATGACTTGACACATTTGTTTTAATCAATCCTTATAAAATATATTTTTGCTACATGAAGAATAACTGCATAATAAAATTCATCCCTCAAGTGGAAAATAAATGTTTTGCACTACATTCTCTGTCGTGCCATTCTCCTTTTAAATTCTAACCTTTTCTCAGTATTTCCACAATTTTCCCCCGTTGCCACCACAAATGTCTCCTCCTGCCTACGACACGCATGTTAATAGTCACATCTTCTTCCTGCACACCAGTGGAACTGCTGGTGTCTTCATCAGAGGATTGGCAAAAAGCTGATACTATGCCCACAGAGGCTACTTCTGTCGTACAAAAGGAACATGTTAAGACATGTGTTCCAAGGTTAAGTAACACATTGATTATTTATAGAATTATTTACGGAGGCTTAAAGACTGTCCCCTGGAGGATACCAGAGGTACTGATTCTTATATACTGCTCTGTCTAGTATTACGGTAATAAATATTCTCAGTCTACGACAAATTAATCTCCTGTGCAATTTGTACACTGCTGCACGAGTCACAGATCAAATCTAAAACAACGTAAGAAAAATGAATTTCTTTGCTGGTACACTTTTTCAGACTTAAGGGGAAGATGTGTTGATGATATGTCCAGAAACCTAGACAACATTTGAGATTACCATCTGTCGTTGCTGGCAGCGTCTGTCCTTTAAATGCACCACACCACGAGTCAGGTTCAGTGGCAGCTTTGTGTCTTTCATGACTCCTGGCAAGTTCTTCATTTGACATCGGTCCTATTTTTCTCCTCTTTTTTGGCCTACAGTTCAAATTTGAGATTGAAGAATCTGAACTGCTTGAGTCCTCCGCTGGTGTACACTGGTTATCAGAATCTGGACTGCTTGAGCTTTCTTCTTCGCTGTAGTTCTTTGGACATATTGGTGGATGCAGAGATCTGATCATCGATTCAGGCAGTCTGGTCAATGCCACCACTGGTATTCTCATTGGACGAGGAAAACTTTTTGCATCCTTATCTCTGCTGAGATTATTATTGGCCTCTAACTTTGGTAACAGGGAAGTATGGCCAATATCAGCTGGAGAATGGCAGCTTTGACTCTTGGGAAGAAAAGTCTCATGTGGAGAAGATAAATCTTCTACAAAAAAATGGTAAAACAAACAAAAATTAATATAAGGCCAATTTGACTTGTTGAAAACAACATCACATATGTTGTGCATCTTACCACTGCTAGTGTCTTCATCATCAGAATCTGTGTCTCTGTATTCCCATCCCAGCAGTGAGTACAGTTTCTTTACAATTGCTTCACATGCTGCCACAGACCTGCAACAAATCACCAGTGTTATCGAAGAAAACAGGACGCAAGAGGATATACGGTCTACTGATCTGCTCTCTCAAACTGAAAAACAGCTGTGTAACTGTAACTGAAACTACACTGTGCTGTGCTGCGTAAAGTGTTCTTTTATAGAAATGACTCAAAGTTACTACTAAGTGTCCAACCCATTGACAATTTGTGTACATGATTTTACAAGACAAAGTGGTGCATATTGTGTGGCTACTTGTGTCTCATATGTTATTGGGGGGTTTTTACCCTCAGTTTGGTCTTTCCAGCTACATAAATCACAATGGGACTTCAAAAACAGACATGCAGTATAAAAAAGACACTGTCCACAGTGGTATCCAACCTAACAGAGTACACACAAGACTCACTCGCAGAGCTTCAGGAGTTGGGCAGCCTGCGTCTCCCTCTTTTCCAGCAGTGACTGTAACGCTTTACATTTCTGTAGCATGCCTGGAGAGATCATCCCTGTCGTCTTCACCTTGGCTCTGATCCACTCACAGAGTTCCTCTCTGCCCATCTCCAACTCATCCCCCTCCATACACACTACAACACACAGAAGATGTCAAATCACATGCAAGAGGTAATGTGTACACACATTGATGTGTAATGTGTGGCAAAAAAAAGTTTTTTGATGCAGGTGGGAACAAATCCCATCACACCTGAGTACACACAGCGGAAGGACCAGCTCTTTATTTTTCATTTTTACTGATCACAACGATAATTAGGTTCACATTAAGTTAAGCTAACTTCAGTTTTATGTCTGATAAGCAGCCTGGACCTGAACCATTTACAAGCACCTGTTTAAACACAGGAGTTCAAACTAGTCCTATCTGAAGAGACTGCTTTATCTGCTTTATTTACTCACTAACCAAACTTTGTTCCACATCCGCGACTATTCTTTAAGTGTTAATATTCATAATTTATTAATGAAGTGGCGTCGAAAACATCCAAAACAGTCTTACATCCTCGCAGCTGGTCCACGGTTCTTTCCGTCAACTTCAGATGCGGCGGTCTTCTTCGCCTGATGCTGCTGCAGTGACAGACTCACTGCTGCCCCCTGTGTCTGAACAAACCACCGACACGCATAAACACAGTCATGGATATCTGTGCAACGCTGTTTCCAAGATGTGCCTATTAAAGATTACATTTACACAATGTGCAAGAGATGCTGTAAAGACGTGGAAGTCGTTTTCAGTTTTAATATTTTTTAAAATTTTATTTGTATTTTTTTCTATTTTAACAAATCAGCAGACAATTATCCATAAAAACCAAGATTAACTGGAAAAACCAGGAGCTAAGGTCTGAAAACATTCAAAACTGACCACTCAAAACATCCAGCAAAGATCTTGATAAAGTTGGAGACATGTCCCCATTGTCCATACACAATTTTACAGCTGTGCAGTAGATAAATGTGAATTATGTCAATATAATAAGTGGATCGCGTTATTACAGGTCAAACAGAGGAAATAGTTTTAGCATTTTAAGAATTTAGGGTCAGTTATAAAATTATCTTGACCCCTGAATGTGAGACAAACAACACAGAGCTATGAGAACGTGTGAGTTTATTAACATCTCCTGCAGAATCCCACCAGTGGCAGATTTACGTCGCCTCCGCCTCAGGTGATCTGCTCCTCCTGGTAGGTGGAGGTGGAGATGGAGCCATAGGGATCCACCACGGTTTGGGCACATCGCACCACCGTCACCAGCAAGAAGAAACAGAGTAGGAAAAGGAAGAAGAGAGCGAAACCCAGGTCCACGTCCACCTCGAACTGCGTCCCAGGGCGAGATGCTTGGTCCATGTGGGCAATGATGACTATGGATCCTTCTATCAAATATTTCTTCCTTTCTGTCAGTCCAGCGACACCACCAGTTCACTGAAAGTACAGCAACGTGTATGTGTGCGCCTGAGGTGATGATGACTGAATGTCAGAAATATAAATCAGACAGACAGTCTGATGATCATCATGGGCGTCAGTGGTGTGAGACGTGTTCAGTTTGAAACTGAGCTCGGTTGTGTAGGATTCATTTCCCGACCATCACTGCCGTAAAAACAAAATGTCAGAATAAACACAATGTTCTGGAAAGTCTCGATATTGTTTCTTCTGTGACCAAAAGTTCTAAATCTAAAATCTGTTGTTGGAAGGACAGTTCAATTTTTCTCCGTTGATCCTTGCAACAAACGACAAAAGATATAAACTCACCATCTTTCCTGTGTTGTTGCCGCAGAGTCTCACCACCACATTATCATAACTCCGCATCCTGCTTCCCTTTAAGGCTGCTTTTCTTCTCTTTTCTTTTTTTTTACTGCAGTTACGCAAGACACTTATCAGTTTTCAGAGTCTTTACTGTTCCCCACTTGTCTCATGATCATTACAGAGTGAATGAGCAGCCCACAGATTAGCTGCTGCACACGCAGACATGCACACATGCACATGCATCCTGCAACCTCCCCCTGCGTGTAAGGCCTTCATTAATACTTGAGCAGGAATTGAATGACCGTCTACAAAGTTCACAGGCGTATCGAACACCCCACGCTTTTTGTTCTCCTGTCACGATGACCATCATCACTGTCACCAGTTAGACTTCACACCACCACCACCACCACGGCTCAGCCACCGCAGGTGATGCAGAGCTTATTCATTACACAGAGGAAGAACTTCACGTGAGAGAGGACAGGTAAAGATTTAAAGAGAAGGAGTAAGACAGGACACAGGTGGGGGGAAGTGGAGGGGGGGGGTGCAAGAGCAGGATGGAAATTGACCCTGCCACTTTAACATGGAGATTGTTACAGTGATGCTGCCAGTGACAAGAAGTGTGGAGGCTGGAGTGCAGGGCACAGAGGTAAAGTGATCCCACTCCATCATATGCAATTAACCAAGAAGGCCTTTTAAGCTGTAGCCAAGATACTGTGGGGGAGAATGGCAGAGAAAGGAAGAAGAGACAGGAAGTGGCTTCTTTCTAGGATGGATGAAAACCAGGATCCACATTCTCCTTACTTTGAGGCTTCGCGAACATGAAACTTTTCTCATCTGACACTCAGGATCATTTTAGTAATCACTTCTAATAGGCACTGAGACATTTTTGGCAACATCAGCCCCAAAGTGTGCCAACCAGGTGCTGCTCAGCATGTCTCCACTGCTCTGTGCCATCTGATATTCCAGTAGCTCCATGGTGCCTTCAAATCTAATCTACACAAGTGGAGTCGGTGTCTGATGGATGATACTCATGCCAAACTGTATTTTCTTGATTTGCACAGTGACAGAACGCCTTCAGTTTGGGTGTTTTTTTTTCATGAAGGTACGATTATTTAGAGGCAGAGTTCTCAGCTCATGAATTATGGCCCTCTTATTCTGGAGCTTCCTCAAAATAAATGACTTTTACACTGTCTGAATCAATTTACAATGCATGTCATCACATGAATGATTTAAATTCCATGAATAGGATATTCTATTGTAACAAAGGGAGCTTCGTATTTAAAAAGATGATGTTGGTTTCGGACTGTCAGCAAAAAAAGAAATAATTAAAAAATGAAAACATTTTCATCTAAAGTTGTGATGCGATTTTTTTTTTCAACCTTTATTTCTAGTTTTACAGCTGGTCAAGCCTGATGCAGTGTCACAACACACCACCACTGAAGTAACTTCTCATTTCAAATTCATGCTTTTAATTCATTCTGGTAAAATTCAAAAAGCATTATTTGGCAGTCCAAACTGCAACACACTGTCACTGCAGATTTAAATTAAAAGACAAGGCAAGCCTGCACAGAATAGTTATCCATAGTTATTTTTATCATCATAATCATCATCATTTTACATTTCAGCAACACACAATGCAAAACTAAAACACTTTCTATCGTATCAAAGCCCTTTAGAAGAAGCTGCAGCTGATTGTTGTGAGCTGAAGCATACGGTGGATGGAGTATTGACTGTTAGGGCGCAGATATGAAGACAACAAACATATGGATTTTTTGGTTACAGTTGACACTTGAAATTAAATGATGAAGGCACTTGAAAATGACCAGGTTATAAAAAACCCACAAAGTAAACCATATTTTGGTGTTTAATTTTTTGGAACTTTTGCAGTCCATAAAGAATTCAGTTATCACTGATTGGTTTGGATTACAGTGAAACAAACCGCTTACAAATTTACACCACTGGACTGAAAAAAAACCAAATGAAACACACACATTTAAAACAAAAGGACTAAAACATATTAGGCATAACAAACATTTAAAATGATCTCTGTGCATTCTGCTGCCAATAGGGCCTTAAGACACATTTCAACACACCTGGAAGATGCAGCACTTTCTCATACTCCGTCTCAAACTGTGTGTGTGTGTGTGTGTGTGTGTGTGTGTGTGCGTGTGTGTGTATGTATAAAAAACACAGTGACAAAATGGCAAGTGCAAAAATTAATTTGCACAGATTGAGTAGTCACTGACCCTCAGTAAATATTCTTAAATCAAATTATGGTCCATCGAAAGACACGGCCTCCTTCAACTCAGTGCTTGAGGTGGTTGAGAGTGAAAATCCGTCAATATTAAGTAAGAGCAATAATACTTAAAAGAGTGCTAGCTGACTGCTCTCTCAAAACACTCCCAGTCACAAAACATAAAGCTACAACCAGACAAACTTGGTCAACAGCACAAAATCCTGGCAAACAGGAAATTAAACCGAAGGGGAAGGAAAAAGGGGAAAGACATAACGAGAAAACCACTCTGCTGCTCAGATCACTGCGGTTCTCCTGTGCAGTCTTCTACCCTCTAATTAGTTTAATGTAATCCACAGAGAGGGACATTAACCGCATTAGACTAGTGGGATAAAGGGAGGGTATAGATATATGAGTGTGTGTATGTGTGTTGGTTGCTGCCCCCATGCCCATTCTTTGGCTTTCAGGTGAGAGCCACTTGTGAGGGCCCCTTGCACTCCTCACCTGGCCTCATCCGTCACTGTCCGATCAGTGCCTCTTTCTGTGGTTGTTGTTGAGCGGAGTGTGGCCATTCTGCATGTGGTCTTTTTTAGATTTTTCCCTCCATTCCACATCGGCGTCTTCATCTTCTGACTCGGTCTCCTCCTTATCGCTCCGCTCATCCTCGACAATGTGCTGTCAGACAAAATGAGACACGAAATTTGAGGTGGCTGCGTTACATGTGAGGAAAATGTAAGCAGTTAAAAGAGGTGGTTCGTACGTTTCGTGGCAGGAATTTGACGACCATCCTCAAGATGAGGGCAGCCCAGAAGATATGGAGACCCTGCAGTACAAACAGCAGCCCGTTGAAAAAGTAGAAGCCAATGAAGGTGGAGTAGAGGGTCAAGGGGTACACATATGTTCCATGTATGATCCTGGACAATAGAACAAAGGCAGAACAGAGAGTCCACTCAGAACCACCTACAGTCACATTCAGAAGCTCATTGAGAGGAGTCAAGGGTGTAGACAATGTCTGTGTTGTTGTGCTGCCAGGATAATGATGCAATAGTTCTAGCCACAGAAAACAGAGTACAGTAAATAAAATGTGAATCAGTCCATGCTTCAGTTATGTATGCTACATAAGAAGGCATGACCATATTGTGTAAATAAACTCAGCAATTCTGATACACATCATGGTATTTCACTGCTGCTTCCCAACTATGATACATAACAGTGTTTTTTTTTTTTACCAGAATGGGAGGATAACAAGGCGGGTGATGATGAAAACGGCAGCAAACACAGTGAAGATGAAGTTGCAGGTTTTACGCCAACCAGCGTAGTTGAACATTTTGGCGGACTGTAAAGAAAAAAGGTTCAGTGTGAGACATTTTCATGTGTTCTCCTCTAGAGGGCAGACAGTGAACCGTATGTGCTGTTATCATGAAGCTAAAAACCAACGTAAACGTTATCGGGTATATCAAACAATTAGTTGGTTATTAGGCTCTTCCACCCATGTTAGACTCTTGTCGTACCTCCATGAGAGAATCAGAGGCATCATGCACCAACAGGATCAAAGTCCCTGCCCGCAGGTAGTTGACCAGCCAGGAGAAACTGAGGAGGACGATGGTGGCTGCATGGTGAACTACCTGCTCTTTGAAATCCTGCACAGAGGGCATAAAAGACAGGGACACAAAATGTTTTGTCACTTATTGATCAAGATATAAAAATCGGTCACTAATCGACAGCGCATGTCTGACTGACGGTGTTTTTGCAAATGATTAACGCTCTGCACACAGCAGATGATAGCTTTTACGGGAATATATCGCTTTTAATGGCTGTAAAAAGGGAATGAATACACGAGGAGGGCAAAAAGGGAACTTAACAAAAAGTTACATAAAAAATCCTCCAATAAGAGGCTCCTTCAATATCAATACAGTGGCTCTCTTGTTTTGGATTTAAAAGATTAGTCCTTCACAAAGTTCTTGTAAATGTCTATAAACCAAGAAATGGGACTGAAGCCTTGCAATGTGCTGATAGACTTGAAGGTCCGTGACCATTTATAAGAAATTTCAGACCTATGAACTACCTATGGTTCTTGCATCTCTCCACAGCAAGACGTCCCAGAAATACAGTCACACATTAACTCAAAAAGCAACATCGCTGACCTGAGAGACACAGCTCAGTTTGCTGCTCACTTACTGTGACAATACCACAGTGCCAAAGTGTAAGGGATGAGTGGAAATGATCATTAGCTTTAAGGACATTCTGACTTCTAACAGCTCAACTCAATACAATGCATAAAGTCCAGACTTTTTAACAGAGAAATCAATATACAAACCTCAAAATACACTATCAACACAACAGATCATTGAGTCTCATTACTTTGTGCACTCTCTCAGTTAGTGCTTGCTTTTGATGGAAGGCTGCTGAGGGGTTTTATTGGAGAGCTAACAAAGTTACAGAAGCACTGCTGTATCACTTACCTTACGTTTGACATCCGATGCAATGCTAAAAAGCAGTGAGATATAAAAGCCTAGTTCGATCATGTAGTACCAGTATTGAGAAGGCAACAGTGGCTGGAAAAAGGGAAAAGACAGGTTGGATTGAAGAACAATAATTTTACTCATAATTCAGTCCAGCTAATTGTTAAACAAATTTGTAATCTGTGCAAAATATTTAAACATAAATTTAGCAGAAGAGACATTTCAGGTCAGAGCACTTAAGATTACCATTTTCGGGAAGTCCTCCCACATGAGCCTCAAATCATAAAACCATGGTTTCTAAAAGGGAGAGAGAGAGAGAGTGTCCAGCATAACACCACAAGCACTTTAATTTAAAACACAAAGAGGGAATACAGAGGGAAAACAATGTGTGTGTATAATAAAAGTGTGTAACATTCAACAACATCTCTGCTGTGGCCCTGCATTTTTGTATTTTAAAGTCTAACACTCAAAACAATCAATTTCTGCAAAATTAAGCAAACACTGATTTTACATCACACAGTACTCACATCAATTAGGACTGCCAGGCCAGCAATGAAAGCAAGAAGGTAAAAGGTAAATCTCCAACTGTAAGAGAATGCACAGCAATCTCAGAAATCACCTTGCATGGCACAAATAAATCAGCCCAGATATTAACAACACAGCACACAAGTAAATCCAGGGTTAAAGAAAAATGTTAGAGCTGGACATTGTCAGAAATCGCCATTTTTACTGACAATCCTCCATTAATTTACACAAGAAATGATAAATGTAAAATATTTCCAATCATTAATATATATCACAGGAATCCCTGGTCAAAAAGTCCCACGCATAGCTAATGGGAGACAGCTGGGTTACATTTCTGTCCCTTCTTGAACACTTCTACTATCCTTCCATCACTGCAAGGTGTTTGGCAACAGCTTTTGAGAAATACTTCTCAAAAAACGGATGATGAAATAAGCCATTAGTGGACCATGGCCCTTAAAACGCTTTGATGTTTGTCTGCTTCCTGGTTTAAAGAAAAGGGTTTAGGGTGTTTGTTTCTAGGGAGTTGACAATCTGCTGAAGATGCGTTACTACCTTGCTTCCTGAAACTTTTGGAGCTTGCTGGGCCGGTCTTGGTTTCTCCGCCGCCTGAACCACCTCTGAACCTGTCGCAGTGAACAGCCCGTCTGTTTACTTAGACTCTCTATGGAGCTCTAGCAAAAAAAGCAGAAAAAGGACAGGAGAGTCAGTGCTGTCTTTCATGTTTGGAGTCATAAAATGATGGTGGCTTACTGGACACATACGTTTCATCTGTGCAGATGTGTACCGTTTCTATCATGTCCATTTACAAACAAAACACAAACACACCAGACAAGCACAAGACAAGACAACACAGGCACAAGGATGCAGGATGATTACCTGTGTGGGTTGCTTTGATGTGCTGCAGTAATAGGTTTCCAGGGTGGGATTTTTAGGAGCATAAACACGCTGTTTGTCCTTCACTCCCAGCAGAGAGGCCAGCGGAATCGCTACTGCCCTGGAAAGAAAAAGAAAAACATGTAGAAAGAGAAAACGCTGTTCACACATCAACTTTTTCAAGAGGTAACATGCGAAGGACACAGGTAGAGAGGTGGTTTAAAGGCAGATAACTCACCTCTCAAATATCTGTCTGATCACCAAGAAGCTGAGAGCGATGGGGATAGAAGCCCAAAGATCCGGGGTTTTAGGGAAGACTACATCATCATGGTCCGTCATGTCAGCCCAGCCGTGGCCTTCAGGAAACCAAATCCAGTCGGCCCATATCAGCTCGCTTAGCCGAGACATCCTAAAAGCAATAAGGGGAGAGAAAATACTTTTTTCTAACCTCATGGCCGGAAATTAAAACAGGTATTAAAAAGGCTGTTTTGTCTCCTTGAAGATCTCCAGTCATTTTTCATTAAATAAATATAGGAACTCGCTACAATATCCTGAGAGGAAGGACAGGAAACAGGGGGCTGAGAAGAGTGAGTATTGATTGGAGGTGATTAATCTCACTGGGCATCAGGCAGCAGTCACCATATCTGGGCACTTCCTGCTCCAGATGGAGGGAGGATTTCGTTATGCTAAACAAGTGCATCATGTCGGGCAATAAGCCAGAGCTCAGTCTGAGAGTCAACTTCATTTCTTATAAAAGGAAAAAACAGTAACCATTGTCTGAAGCTGTTTTCTGACCTGATCCTTTGGGAACACCGTTGTGCACTGTGTCACAATGTGGAACAAGGGTGGCACTTTTGGACAGCTACAGAATAATCTTATGTGCAGCGGAAGCAGGGATATTTTGACTTTTAGCCTTGTATGGGGGAAAATCCACACACTGCATTTCCCATAATGCAACTCAAAATCATCTTCAATTACTCTCCTGCTGCCTGATAAATGCCATCATCTTATAAAGTCAAGGGCAGGCTTTCTTTAAATAGTAACGCATCTAGTCTGCGATTACCGCCAGTAGCCACCATATTGGTTTTATGCCCTTATGAGTGAGGCTGACAGTTTCAGGTCCAGTCAACAGCTGATGGCAATGCTTATTGAAAGCTAACAAAAGGCTGGGAAAAGCAACTATAAGCTACTTAACAGTGTTTCAAACTGCCGTGCAGTTTATTTGAGGGATTAAATGCATTAACACTTGTTTTCTGTGTGCTTCAAACAAAGCATACAACAAATACAAACACAGCATTATAAACAACCATAATGTTCGTTTCTCCAAACCTGTAGGTGTGGTTTTAAATACTCTGGACTTCGGACACAAATGAAAATGAGCTGGATCAGATACCTCACTGACTGCTGTTACTACAGGGCAGACATGGTGGCGCAATCAGCAGTCTGACCAGATTAGCAGATGTATAACATGATGATCAGACTACACATCTTTGTTCCTGCAGCCGTTGCTTTGCATAAGTAAGCAGAGTTGCGTATTTACTCACCCTATATATTTGCCATATCTATTTAACCTGCCCACCAGCTTATTTGAAGAGGTTAAAGCATCCAACTGTTTGTTGTTGGCTTCAAACAAAGCACACAAATGATAACAAAAGCACTGTAAACAACCACATTGTTTGCTAGTTCCTTCGGGACAACAACTAATAAGACCTAAAAATAATGTTTTATGCATGGAAAAAATCACAACAATGTCCATTTACATTAGACTTTAGTGCATTTTCCCTTAATTAAATAAAATAATGACAGCTGGCACATGCTGTGCAAGACTGTACGACGCTGTGATGTTGACGTATGTATCAGGTTTATTTGACTTGCCTATAGGACACAACGGAGGGACTCGTATAACACCTGTCTGTCAGTCAGAGTGTCTTTGTCTCTGGTGGAGCTGCAGCAGCTGATTTCAGTCGCAGCTTCCGCTGGGGTCGTTCCGGGTTTTGCGGTCTCGTGCCTGTCACAGCTGTCTACGCTGTTTGCGTACTCGTGCCGGGAGTGGCCGAGTGCGCGCGCATGGCGCAAGCGGGGTGTCTCCCGGACATAGCGGAACAGACAGACGTGAACTAGTGAGATGGAGCTTTGTAAAAGTTTAACAACACCGAACCACATCACATATTAACGTGCGGTTATTACAAAGAGCCACAATAACTGAGTGCTAACTGTGTTAAAAAAGAGGGGGGGGGGAGTGGATAACGTAGCATAGCGACGTCAGTTTACGCTAGAAAAACTTTTTTTTTTTTTAGCACTGAAATAAAATGCACCGAAAGCGGCATGCATGTGCTTAACTTATGAAAACAACTAATGCGTTTTAAGACGTCATCCTTTATCATTTGTTCTAGAAAGGTTTCTCGACCTTGTCTTATCGCGGTGTTCCTAAACAAACATCCCGATATGGGGACAAGCAAAGAGGCCTGTTAGCTAGCTTGAACTCTCCGACGAGCGGAACACGTTAGCGTCTCTCGGCGGGTGTCAGAGGGGGTTTTCCGGGTGAACGCTCCACATAACTACCCCTGGGGAGGATGGCTGCCCGGTTTCTGTCTTAAAAATAGCCCTCCGAGGTGCGTGTCCGAGGGGGAGGAGGCGGTATAGCAGCCCGCACCGATGTGTTTACAGTCTGGACAGACGCTGTAGCATCGTCCGTCGGTCGGTCACAGCGAGTAACGGTGCAGCCACTTACCTCCGTTCACCGAGCACTGTCCGGTAATGAGCTGCTCCTCTGGCCCTGTCGTGTCTGACCAGACTTTTTTTTTTTTTTTTTTTTTTTAATTCGTCCTCTTCATCCAACTCACTCCCAACTTGTTGATGGCTGAACCACAGAACCTCAGCTCCAAAACATTCTCAGGAGCCAAAGAGGGGAGAAAAAAAAGGAAACTACAAAAAAAAAACTACAAAACTGTGTCGCACTTTTTTTCCTCCAAACTCTCCCCCCTCTTCTGGACACGTACCAGGCTGGACGAGCGTGGGCGTGTGGTTAAAGTCGTATGAATGGACCTCTGCTTGTCACCGCTCGGCCGGCTGCTCGGGGTGGTCGGATAAAGTGGATATTTTGGTTGTAGTTTGATAAAAGAGCGCGAGGGCGGGTGGAGGCTACTTGAAGTGACGTGAGCTTGGCGTTGGTATGGGGAGTGGTTAGTGCCACGCGCATTAAGAGGCAGGGAGAAGCTCGTCTGATGTTGATGTTGCCCAGATGTGTTGGTAAAATGGTAACATTACCAGTTATCCTCCCAAAGTATGAAGCTGGTGAATTATGTTACGTTTTTTTTTGATTGTGTTAATGTTTTGTGTTTAAAACAAATATTATATAATATCGTGACCATACATGCAGGGATGTGAGATTATAACATTGACAGTAAAGAATTCACTGTAGTAAATGTATAAATGAAATAAATGTTTTTGTTTTGTGTCTTTCGGACACTATAAAGTGCAATATATAGTGGTTAGGGAGCGATTTCGGACACAGCCAATGTGTCTGTAACGTGGCTAATGATCCTTTGATGTGTGACATGTTCCTTTGAGGTCGTGACTACCTCATACACTTCACAGCCACAAAAAAGCCAACCACACAACAACAGGTATCGGTCAGGGAATTGTCCACCTGCATGATCTACTACAGCGATTTACTTACAACAGACATCAGCAGTGTTTTAGGTTCTTGTCGTTGTCAAGCTTATTGATAGGAAGGCTGTGCAAAAGTAGTGGTAATTGTTGTGATTGATGAACGTGTAAATTGGACAAATAAAATTGGATTGAACAAACAATGCTGCTGTAACAGCAGTGTCACCAAAACAGTACATTTTTTTCCTCATCCTGTTGCTGTGTAGCACTATTCACCCCTCATACCCACAGGCACGCTAAGAAGGGCCATTGCATGTATGGACACATCAGACCAAACCCAAATTGTTGTGACAGACAGATTCACTGCACACTTGAGCTGCAGTTACACCCACCTCTTCCACCTTTTACATCCTCTATGTATCTGAGCTGCGTATGAATGCATGAAGACTCATCTGTGGGAGCCTGGAGAGGAGGGATTATCAATAGCTTTCCACCACTCTGTCCATCTTTAACCATAATCTTTTATTGAAATAAAAAAATATATGATGTTTAAAAAAACAATAAATATTTCACACATTTCCCTCATTAAATTTTAGACTGTTTGCTCAACAGGCTTTTAGTGTATCGAGGACTTGGAGCCCACTTGGATGTTTTTTGCTCAGTTCCACTGCAGGCCTGTAGAGAGCAGCAAACTCGCCCACTATCAAACAACAAACCCTGAAGAACAACCTGTATTTATTTATTCTGACATGTGTGTAAACAACTGGAAGAAAACCATGGCAAAAATAAAGATATTTGGTAAATAATTAGATTTCAAGAAAAGATATCACACACTCACATTTTTTTTCTAAATTGTACTTTATTTTCTTTTAAAGACATATGTTTTAAAACAGCGATTGTAGAGAATAAATAAAGAAACATTATGTTTGTTTGTTTGTTTTTTTACTTCCATAGGTACATTTATGTAATTAAAAACTCTATAAGTGTGTTCACTGTCTTCTAGACTGCAGGAATCCTCTTTTCACCCCCCCCACCCCCACCCCACCCCCACATCTGATTGGTTACCAAATAAATTAAACGTAAAAAATCAAGATAGAAAATTTCACAGCCCTTCCTTCCGCTTTGTGAATTTGAAAAGTAGTGGCAGCAGAGAATCTTAATTTGTGACACTTTTAAGTCCTTTTGCCTCCATTTTTAAACCAAGGTATGTACAGCAAGAGGACATCCATTTCTCTTCCACTATAATTACCTCATGTTTTTAATTTACGTATAAATAATAAAACTAACTCTACATAACAATATTACCAACGGTAATCATACAGAATAGTATTTTCTTTTGCCTCTGACTGTAGACTGGCGTTCTGTTGACGCCATAGACCACAAATCACACTATACAGTAGAACCCTGTTCAGTAGAATAACATCAGTGATATGCTTTTTCTTAACACGTAGATCTTGTTGCCGACAATAGAGTATGTACACAATATAAATGAATTCAGCTGTGGAATGATACAGTAGGAACTCTGGAGCACTTCGGATATCGTAGGTTCTGATTCTGTAGATTGTTGCTGATATTACTGCTGTTGTTTTGTTTTGTAAGCGCCTACACGTCACACTGCGTATTGTGTTGCTCCTGTGCTATAGGGTTGGTCAAACAACCAAAAAAGGCTGGGACATCCCAAGTGGTTTCCGTGATTGAACTCTTCCTGGTGGTAAAGAAGAAAGGAGAGACAGAGAAAGAGAAAGAGAACAAAGCATTTTAAACCAAATCACATAAGTAAAACACAAACATATCAGACTTTGGAAGTGAAGTGGTGTCTGCAATACACACTGCTTGCACTGATGCCTCTGGGGGAGTCTCGGTCATTAACTAGTCCATGCAACTGAAATAGTGATGTCAGACTGTTGCAAGTCTATGCATGTTCTTTGAAAATAATTTTGCATTTCTTTGGGCAGGCAAATTAATTCAGAACATGCATGGTAGGAATTCTGGTAGGTACGTAAACCCTCCAAATTTTAGAAAACAAATTAACACTGCATTTATTCTAGCAATATTCAGAACCATTCTCCAACGTTTAGTTTATCAGGGACGTAAGATTTATTATCTATAATTATCCACCTGCTCCAAACTGGGCATCTGCAGGTACTAGAAACAATTATTTAATCTGTTTTAACATAAGTTCATCTATATTTAGCTGCTGCTAATCATTTTAGTGAAAGTGAATCATCTGTCACTGAGATATTTATTATTTCTTTTATTTAAAAACTCACTTCACAAACAGTTATTACTCTCAGACTTCAAACCCACTTAATTTTCTATATGTTTTTCAGGAGCATCCAAAGACATCCTTCAGCTTTGATTTACATCAGAAACAATTTTAAGTAGGATAATGATTAATGTTAATTAATCATTTTAGATGTGAAAAAATACCTGCAGATACCTTGTGCAAAAGACACAGTCTGATCCTCTGGCTGCTTTTGATATTAATGGAACATTTGGATTATAGTATTTGAATATTTATTTTAATTCGTAATACTGTTTTTTTGGTGATTATTTGTCACGTTTCTGGTCATCCAGAATTCCTACAGAGGAATGCAGTTCCTCAGCCAGCAGCACGTGTCACAGGAACCATACAGCTTTACCCAAAACCTTCTAGAGTAAGTTTAATGTCGCAGTTATTACTACACACACACAAACACACAAACACGCAAACACACACGCACACACACACACACACACATTTACTTAAATAAACAAGTATGTTTTCACATTTACTCAATACAAAAATGCTCGAATATAAATGCACAAACCTCCTCTGTGTCACACACACACGTACAGTCACTCATAAACAAATACTATGTCATTAACATATACAGGGACAGAACATTTTCAGTCTCACAAAAACCAAACAAAGTTCAGGCACAAAGTCACTTGGATTTGAGTTACAACCAAACAAAAACCCCGCATCACCGAGAAAACTACCACACCAACCAACTAAACAGAGGGAATGTGTAAGAATGATAATCATGACAGACAACAAAAAGCAAAGTAACCAAAAGCAAAAAAGTCTAAAAAGAACAAATTCTTATGTATCCATATTTAATGGACAACAGGCTGATTTAAATATTATTTAAATAAAATATATTATATTTTTTTTTACAGAAAATGAAAACAGCATGTCATGATAATCAATTACTTACAGATGCTGAGGTAAAGTGACAATTATTGATCAGTGTTTGCAAAAACCAGGACAAAATAATAAGAGGAAACTCACAACGCACCAAACACAGTTCATGGTCGCCACAGTAACCCGCCATGCAGGTGAGCATGGTGAATCAAGGCAACGGCCCAAAATAAAAATTGCTAATGGCAACCATCACAGGCAATATCGCCACAGCAACCAACACAGCCCAATTAACTTACAACGTAGTGAGAAGGAAGGGGGGAGGTTTTAGCGGTTGCTAGGCAACCGTAGCCATAGCGACGCACGTCTCCACGATATATGTATGGACGGGACAGTCTTGAGAGTGATGTGATGTTTTTTTTTTCAGGAAAAATGGCAAATGGCACAGCACAAAAACAATAAACGAAAAGTAAAACAAAAAATTAATGACGAACAGTAGTTTGCATTCAACCCTGCGACAGAACACTGGTTAGACAGAACATTAGAACCGAGTTAATGTAAACTTCTCTGCAAATCTGTACCTATGTACTGAGCAAAAGAGGGAGCCTCTTTAAACAACATATATATCATTGGATCCGTGTAATGTAATTTAAATTGTATTTTTAGAGTGCTGCCACCTCAGTAAACCTGATATACTGTCGGGTTATTGACTTCTTCTGTTCCACATGAAAGATAGTCATTTAAGAGTCCCCAATTACAGTCACTCTGTCTCCTTAACTTCCGGACACATTTCCACTTGTCAATCAATCCTTTCCGACCCCCTTCTGTCAATAAACACTAACTCACCTCCTTTAGTAAGGCCTATTGGCATCCTTGGGCCTCTTCAGCTGCACCTTCAGTCTCTTCATGCCGATCTGGAAGCCATTCATGGCCTGGATGGCAGTCTGGGCACTGGATGGGTTGTCAAAACTCACAAAGCCTGAGGAGAGAAGACTTGATGAAATCAGTAAACACAAACAGGTGCCCACTAATGCACAACGTACATAAGGTCTTTTGTGAAATAAGAATGAAAGGCTCAGACAAACCACTGACTCACCGAAGCATTTGCTCTGGTTGGTGGCGCGGTCAACAAACACCTTTGCAGAAATGACATTTCCGAAGGGCAGGAACATCTGCAGGATCTCAGAGTCGGTGAACTCTTGCGGCAGGTGGTAGATGAAGATGTTACAGCCCTCAGGTCCTGTATGCAAAGACCAGCGAGAGAAAACACAACATTGAACTTGTTAGATGAAAACTTGGAAATATTTGATGCTTATCAGTGATGCTTAAACCACTGGAATGTATCTCTGAAATATGATAATTCTACATGGGTTCCCAACACTTGAAGCTTACCTTCCCGTTGCTGCAGCTGCTGCGGCTGCTGCGGCTGCTGAGCCACCAGTGTAGGCTGGTGGGGGAATGGCTGTCCCACCAGGCCGTAAGCGGCAGGGTAGGTGGCTGATGGAGAGGAGGAACATGTGAGCAGAGAGCAGTGATGAGGCAAGCAGATCACTGAAAACCAATCACTTTACACTTCCAACAACATCTGACAGAGCTGCATTCCCACCCACGGATGTGCTAAAACTGGAAAATGTTTTGCATATAGTACGTGATCTATGAGTCATTCTATAAACACAGAGGTTATTTACATTTTAGTAATATATGTGTACAAAATGGATAGTTGGATGGCCGCGCATGTTTTCACTTGGAATGTAAATTTCTACTTAGGAATGCAGTGTTGGTTAGTCAGTCAGGTAATGCAGCTGTTTTCCATTATGTTGCATAAACTCTTTTACATGCTGATTAATCAGACTAAACAGATACTTATGGGAAAACTATTTAAGATCTGCTGCTTAAGCAAATATTTGTGCAACAATTTTGTTTGATCATTTGACATTTTGTCTATTTCTACCAGAAACACTTTTCAATTCAAATGCAGGATATGCAGCTTTTTACCATTAGCAGCAATAAGACAAGTACATAGCAATTTCGCATAGCAAGTACATAGCAACACGCATTTCTGTAAAAAATATCAGTTTATGTGACAGTTTATAGAATGATTTTGCATATACATAATACTAAGGCTATGAGGCTCACCTGTGTAGTGCTGCATGCCTGTATAGGCCTGCTGTAGAGGGTCCAGAACGGGACTCTGAGCTGTAACACAGTAAATATAGAATCACCAACAGCTGTGTATCACACAACCAAAAACAATCCTAAATGCTATTTGGAGCACATCAGCACGCTCCAAATAACATTCAGTGTTTCCATTTCATTTCGTCCTAATCAGACTCTTGCTGCTTCTCATCAAAGCTGGAAGCCATTGAATCTGAAGATTTATTCTGTATAGTATATATATCTATATCTCTATATATATTTAGAGTTATATTTTTTTGTGGAAACACAGTTAGTTAGACATGATGTCTCTACCTTGATAGGCATGCACTCCATTGGTGTATAGGGCTTCAGTTGCCGATTGGCCATTGGGTGGCGCAGGCACGGAGGGGTAGCTGTTCACTGCAATCTGTGGAGGCAGTGCAGGGACAGGTGTGGCTGCGATAGAGGGTGGAGTGCTGGTACCTTAAGACACGATAAGTGCAATGTTATTTCAAAAAATCAAAATGAGCATTCAATATATTACAGACTAAACAGGTAACATAAACATAAACTATTTAAACACACATAGTATGTTAACTATTTAAACACACAGCATCAGTTGGGATAGAATATGCAGCATGATGCAGGGTACATGGTATCCTGACTCAACTACTGTCTGAGTAGATTACATGCCGTAAAAATTAAAACCAACATGGCCAACATCATTAAGAGTCTGGAAAAGATTTGAGAGGAAATACATCACAGATGAATGTTGTTATTGTTATTTTGTCCTCTTAGGTCCACCCTCTCCTTGTGTAACTGTCCTCATATTTCAGGCAGAAATCTAATCAAGGCCAGCCAGATCCAGACATCGCTGCCTCTCATTACCTGAGGAGGGGGTGATGGATGCGATCGGTGTGGCAATGATGCTGCTGGGGTTGAGGGCGGCGAGCTGCTGCATCTGAACTGCTGCCACGGTGGCAACAGGAGAGAGGTAGGCCGACTGCGCCACCAGGGCCTGCTGCTGCATCAACTGAGGGATGGAGAGGTTGTGATTGAGAGAAGAGAAAAGGAGGCGGTGAGACAGGGGTGTTTGAAAGACTTTGCATTATAAGTGTGTGTTTCCCTGAGTCTATTCTCAATCTTCTGACAATAAAAAAAACCATATCACATTATGAAAAGGCTAAATGTCAGACATTCAGCGATGTCATAAATCTCTGTAGATTCAAAGCATAGACAGACACTTTGTGTTCAGATTTCTATTATTTACCAGCTCAAATAAAAGAGTTTGGTCATAAAAAGAGGTTTTATGTAACCATGATGGCTCCAGCCTCAACCTCGATCAGAACTCGTATTTTATCTGAAGGCTGAATCGCTTCAGCACAACACACACCGCCTGTCCCTGGTGACCTCTGCCTTTTGCAAACCAGTGCAGGCGCCTCACACTATTTTTAATTAGTCAAGGTAATCCCCTGTCTTCAAATCATGGACTGTGCTCCTGCTCTGAACTGTAAGGACAAAAATAACTGACTATATTTCTGGTATTGTGGTATTCTGGTACTAAACATCACAAACGGGACAACTGTTTATAAGACAAACACACGATTAGTAAAGACGAGACATCACATCAGTGCCCTGAAACTGATTTACATCTTGAATGACTCTTTGTGTTGTTGAGTTACATGAGCTTTTAGCACAGTATTTTCATATCTACAAACAACCTTCAGGTCTTCTTGACCTTATTTTACTTCACAAAGCATGTATGGTTTGTGAAGTGTGTGTGTGAAGACTCGGTCTCTTTCTTGGATGCAAATTAAAGGGGATGTTGAGTTAGATTTAACATCAACGAGAGACAGGGAGAGACAGAAACTGAAATGGGAGGTAATTTTGCTCCATTCTGCAGAAATGTGTGTGTGTGTGTGTGTGTGTTCCTCACAGCCTGTGTGTAGGCATTGTATGCCCCGAGGTGCAGGGTCATGGGACTGATGACGCCCAGCTGAGAGGCCACCTGCTGCATCCGCCTCAGCCCTCGCTCCTTCTCCGAATCGGCAAACTTAACCACAAGGCTGGACGAGGCACCCTACGGAGGTAATGTGGGACATCATAACTCCTTTTATTTGATGCTTTTCAAGTTTCTGTATTAGAACAAATATCACCACTGGGTAGGATAACAGAGATTATAATGCACAGGCCACCCAGGTGGCCAAAAGGTTTCGATAGCTGATTATATTATCATCAAAATATCTCTACTTGAAGTCCAGGCTTTGTCCCTAATCACCCTTCTCTGTCTCTGCTCTCTGCAACATATTAACTACCAGACATTAACAATTACCAACTACAGATATGAATGAAAAACCTGAAATGATATTATTTTTCACAAAAAAAAGCAAAGCACAGTATAAATCATCTCCAGCAGGAAACAAAAATAGATGAGCATTTTACATTTGTGTGTGTGTGTGTGTGTGTGTGTGTGTGTGTGAGTGTAGGAGGGACAAAAAATGAGAAGTGGTGACTATTAGTTGAGTCACTGTGTTGAGTGTCTTAATGACTGTATTTGGAGCATCTGTGTGTCTGTCTGAATTTGTCTTTAACAATGTGTGTTTGTGTTTGTGTGTGTGTGTGTGTGTAACTAGCTGTAGCTGTGTAGTTACTCTATGTGTGTGTGTGTATAGGGAGGACTTACAGGTAAAGTACGACTCCCATGCAGAGTGTTGATGGCGGCCTGGGCCTCTGCGTTGCTCTGGAACTTTACAAATGCACACCCTAAAATGACACACCATTAAATGTGGCTTCACACACACATACATTTGGTGCAAAGAAACCACTTTGCTTTAAAAATACATCAGGATCCGTCTCACTTCTAGTGCTCCATCGGTTATTAAGGCGTCATTAAACATGGTCCACAAAACATTCATTGCTTCATCAATCACAGCCCGTAAACCTCCAAACGCATCATTAGCCATGACCCATAAAACCTATTGCGCCATTAGTCACGCCTCACGCAACAAACGCAGAGAAATCTAGCATCTGTGTTTGAACTGTCACCGGACTTTGATTTACGTGGCAAATATTATTAGCACTGTGGTCAGCAACAATAGTAAGTTACAGTCATGTGATGGTAACATGTTGCAGGTCTATGTACTGCACTTTTTCTTTTCTACCTCCGGCATCATGACATTACCTTTGCTGGTACCGTCAGGCCCACGGAGCACTGTGCACTCCTCTATGCTGCCAAAGGGCTCGAACATCTTTCTCACGTCAGCGTCCGTCTGCTGTTTTCCCAGCATGCCCACAAACAGCTTCCTGTCTTCTAAGGGGAAGGAGATCACCAGGATGGGAGGGGAGAAAACAGGTTGATGTGTGTGGATAACGTGAGTGACGTTAAAGAGGGACAAAAAATTGTGAGTCGGTGATTTATGGGAGAGGCGATACAGGCAGTGGAAAAAGAGGGCGGCATAAGAGAGAAGTGCCATGTCACCATACATGCATGCATGAATAATAAAGAGGCAGCAGTGTGATAAGCAGTTACAAGGCAGTGTGGATGTCAGGCTGCCATACTTCAGAGCACCACCAGAGTGCAGTAACATGAACATGACAACAAGCAAGCAGCATCTGGCGGTGACTCAAATGTTTGTCACCCTCTGTGTTGTCAGAGAAGCTGCTCCATCTGTCCTCGTCTGTGAAGGATCAGACCAGCGAGCCTGCATGTTTTAACCCACTCGCTACAATTGTGCACACATGGTACACTTTAGTCACTGCCAATGGAAAAAAACCCAAAACAAAACAACTGCACGACAATCAGCTGTTCGTGACCTGTTATCAGTGCCGCTTTGAAGGGCTCCTCTCAAAAACCCGATTCGCCTTCTCCACGTGTTGCAGTAATTAATGAATGTGTTTGAACAGGCAGTGTGTGTCTAAACGGGAGACAGGTGTCTCTTACCCCCTCTGCTCTCACTGTCCGCTGGCTTGACCTGGATCGGACGGTTCATCTGGAAGGACAAAGGTCACACAAGACAGCATTGGTGAGAAAATCCATAAAAAAGAAAATGAAAGGAATTTATATCTAGAATTTTATTTGTAAAAATAACTGAAATAACAGAAATTGGTAAAAAAAAAAAATTGCCATAAAACATCTGTTATCTCTGTAATATGACATAATATAGACATGTGCGTCGACGTTTGTGCGACGTTTGTGCTCGAGCCTCCAATGTGTTTTCCCTTTAATTTATTCCCTTCCTTTTGTGTCAGCTCTACTCCAGCACACCATATCTGACACCGATACGTGAGATATTACACTAACAGTGTTGTACTCTCTCTCTCTCTCTCTCTCTCCATCCCAGAATCCTCTTTAATACGGCTGCCTCACGTTCCTTCTCCCCCCATATCACACAAAACCAGGAAAAGCACACACCCACGCGGGATTGGGGAAGTGATAAGATTAAGAACACTCGCCGGCTAATCTGGATTACAGAAGCATGCTGCATCAGGGTAGTGAGAGATTCTGAGCCTGACGGAGAGAATGACACAGACAGGGGTATATGAGGTTAGAAAGAAAGGCATCATATTTAAAAAAAAAAACAAAGAAAAGAAATGATAAAGAAAAAGTAGAGCACAGGTCGAGAGGGTTAAAGCAACCTTTTTATAATTCACCAAAAGACAAGCGGCTGAAATCCGTTATTTCTTTCCTGATTCACAATTGTCCTCCTATTTACTGAACACAACCCCTGTATTAAAATGTGCACACATCAGTACCTCAGTGCTTTGTCTTCTAAAACGTATGGAGCACCGAGACAGTGGAAAGAGGTGGTGAATGGAAAAAAGAAAAGAACAAAGAGAAGAGGGCAAAAGGGAGAAGGGTGGGATTGAGAGGGATTGAGTAGGCAAAGAGCATATGGAGGAGAGGATGAAGGTGGGGGATGTGTGTGACGGAGGTGGTGGGTGAGGTAGGTGAGGAGACGAGGTGAGAGCAACAGAGTGACACTCTGTTAACGGAGGCTTAATGAAGGTCTTAATTATGGAGCTAGTGACATTTCAGCCAGTCACTGTCCCGGTGTCACTGATTGATCTGCTGTGATCGGTCACCAGGAGACACCATTGATCGGCGCCGCGGTCGCGCTCCACCGACAGGCCCGCATGCACAAACACCGTCGTCTCTGCGCCGCCACCGCTCTGAACCAGCAGCTGAAATACCTCCAACACCTGCTGCAGAGGGCCCCTGTGTCTCCTCATTGAGAGCATCCAATTGATTGCACCAATTAACCGGGTGATAGAGTTGATGGAAGGGCAAAGTCTCAAAACCATCTTCCAATCACTCAGGCAAATTGAGGTCTGCTCATGCAATCACTGAATAGTAATTTCAGATTAAATTGTCCTTAAAGTTTTGTCCTTTCATAAAACCAGCTTTATTTTACTTGTAGGGACAATAGTACAACCCTGAGAAGACCCACATCTGAAAAACATACATCTATTATGTTGAAGGTGCAAAGCAAATATAACCTTTGTCAAAAGGCTCAGAATTCACTGTTTACCACTTCACCACATCGTCACACTCCCCCCCACATCTATTTAACATTACACATTTACGCGATTCTGAACATTTGCTGATGAAATTAGATTTGTTCACGTTTATCTCATTGTGTATTTTTAGACCTGCAGGTCTGATGAACAGAATCAGTAGGCTTACTAAAGTCCAACACTGAAAAACCTACAATGAAAACAGACTCAGATTAGATCATTTATTTTTCTAATGCAAAGATATAAAATCATTTGTTTTGGGGTTTTTTTTATATCTAAAAGTCAAGTTAAGGATTTAAAGCTGATGTTGAAATCTTTGACTGACCACATATTTAATGATGCCCGTAAAAAAAAAAAAATCACAAATCACATTGCAGGAAGACAAACAGAGAAGGCCGTAGTGGTGATAGTGGTGATAAGGAGAAGCACAGCAGATGGCTCAGGAGATGGGAATTAGAATATACAAGAGGGAAAAACAGTGAGAAGTGGAGGCATCGGGGCTGTGCCACTTCAGATCAGCACGGCAACTGGCCCCTCTGCTCTGACGAAGACCAGGCTCACATGGCCATCGTCATGACAACCCCGGTGATGAGAACCCCACATCAGGTAAACAAGGTTGCTCTGAACAACGCGCAGGAGAGGCGGGTGACGAACAAACGAGGAGGACAAAGGGTGCTTCTAGGTCAAGAGATAGAGGGATTAGAGGGTTGAGAGAGAAGGGGGGGGGCAAGCAAGGAGGGGAAGGAAAATGAAAGACACCGGAGGGAAAGAAGAGGATGATGGAGGGTGCGTTCGTGCCTGTTGAATGCTGGTGCTGCCTGGAGCGCAGATGCAGAAGCAGGGAGAAAAATCTCTCTCTCTAAGCCTAAACCACTAACAAACACTTTACAGTAATTTGCTCTCCACCCCCCCTTCCCCTCGCTTCTCCCCTCCCCTTTCTCTCGAAGGCTTGTTTACAAAAACAGTCCCACACTGTGCACAGACAGCACACAGGCAAAACCTGCCTGATCAACAGCTCATTTCATCAGTGTCTTTCTGCTGTTTGATTTCTTCTCCCTCCGTGATCCGTCTCCAAACACGCTGCGCAGATATTATATAGTCATCCTCAGACGAAACCCACGTACACTGCACACACACACACACACGCACACACACACACACACACACACGCTCTCTGTCTGCGCCTGACGGTCACAGCAACATGAGCACACATCTACACATACTTAATCTTTTCGCTCTGTGATGCCGCAGGGGGATTTTGCGAGGATTATGAGATATTAAATCCATAGATTATCCAATCAAATCACAGCTCGACCCCTTCGCCATAATGCACGACCCCTCCCAACCCCCCCGTGCTTTCAACATACACTGATAGCTTGGGTACTCGCTCCAATGTAAATGCATTTGTACAACAGAGATGTGTTTACGAAAAAGGGCCAATTACCTCTGGAGTGAGTAAAGAATATTGATGATATGATATTTTTCTCGCCTCTCTATTATAACCCGCAGAGCTCATGATAATCTCTCTGCTCTCAGCTCAGCACAGTGATTGTTGTTAGGTGCACATAGCGGGATGCTGCTACGTGAGGGTGACACATTTCTGTCACCTGCTTTCGTTCCCAATTTCAATCCATTCTGCTCGTCTGTTTTGAAAGCAGCCACTCCGAATGGTAAATATATCAGCAGAGTCCATCTCCCCTGCTCTTTCAAGAACATTTACGGCGGAGAGACAGAGTTGGAGGTCTGTGTGTGTGTGTGTGTGTGTGTGGTTGGGGGGGGGCACAAAGACAATTTACTGTGTTCGCCTCCCCTCCGCTCCATCACACAGCGCTGGTCATTGCATCGTGCTGGTCGCCAAGCAACCTGGCATCCCTCATCCCAGCCGTCTCCTGGCAACGAGACCTGCGACCGTAATCAACCTGCCACCTCCCGCCTCCCCCTCCTCCCCTCCCCTCCCTCTCCGCCACCCTGTTCTGTTCCTTTCCATTCTCTGGTGCTTTTGCTCCCTCGCTTCTCCATCACAAATGCACTTACGCTGGGACGCACTTGTGAATTCGCCCAGGGGAAAAGAAGACGCGCAGGTGGAAATTGGTATATTCACAGGCCAAAAAAAAATAGAAGACGGAGGGGAGATGAAAAGACACAGACGATTGTGCGCTCGCACAAAGAGTCAGAACAAAGCGACAGAGGGAGAGACAAAACGCATAGATGTAAAAGTACGCTATGTTAATGTTGCCACACGTGGATGCACACACAGATGCACACACACATGGATGGGTAAGCGCACAAAGCAGAGAGAAACGCTCTCCTCTCCTGAATCCAGCCAGTTGCTAAATCAATCAAACACAGACTGACAGCACAACATTTGTGCAGTTCAATAATATTTAATCAATGACCCCATCTTCACTGTCAAAGCTGCCTCCCCAGTGTTGTCTTCTTCTCCCACAGGGTTCAATTGTCTGCCCACTGGGACGAGGCTGACGTCCGGGCTTTCTGTCAGACAGCCAAGAAAAATCCTCCAAAATGGAGAAACCGAATAACAAAGAGTAAATTTCCAACAACACTGGGTTTGACTCTCAATTGTTTTGTCTCCTCTGACTCTTAAATATTCATGTCAAGTGTTGTTTGACTCGACTCAGTGGAGCAGAGGGGGAAAAGAAGTGAATCATGGACAGATTTGTGTGTGTGTGTGTGTGTGTGTGTGTGTGTGTGCGTGTGTGTGTAGCCTGAGTCCATGTCCCACTTTTTTTTACTTGTTTAATTAGTGAGTTACACCATTTAACCAACATAGTGCAGTGTATACACGCTACGCTATGACCAGTTGTGCACCAAAGTTCAAACAGCCTAATAGTATTGCAATGACCCGATTCCATTTTTTGTGTTTGCCTTTCATGCACACACACACACACACACACACACACCCAGCCCCCGAAACACACTATTTCTCAGTAACAGATGTCTGTATTTAAGCTGATAAACACACTGGCTCAATGCACCTCCAACCCCCACCACCCTCATTGCCACCCACTGTTCATTATGTCAAACTTTCATTCATTTCTTCCTGCCCTCCCCCACCCTCGCTTATTGTCCCACCCCCCTCTTCCTTTATCCAATTTCTCTCTCATTCACACCCCTTAACTGCATCTGTAAATCTAATCTGCATTCATCATTACAGTCGCCTCAAAGTGACGTACGCAGATTGGGCCCGTTTCTTTTTTGTTTTTCCGTTGCCAGTCAGCGCCGCCTGTCCTGCATCGTCCTCGCTCCACGTTGACAAGCGTGCATTAGTAACTGAATCAATGCCAGATACATTCATCAAGTAAACACGTTTGCTTGGAGGCGCGCTAATTGCTATCATCATCATCGTCATCATCCTCCCCGCAACTCGCTGACGTCAAGCTGCAGAGTATATAAAGAGGCCCTGCTTATTTTTATGCTGTCCACTGTTCCTAGCTATTTAACTGTCTTTACTACAAAAGAGACAAAAAATAATATATATATTGTATGTTAGAGACTTCCAGCAATTGATCATAAACCCCTGCATGTCTGCAGCTGAATGTTAGCTCAGACATTTAGGGCACAAATTACAACATTCTGGCTACTACAGCTTCCCATCTCATATCCTCCTTTAAAAGCCTGGGCTATATTTGGCGTATGCATTCATTTCAGACGATTGATAAAACCCCTCTGTCTGCTCCGTCTGAGTCCTTATGGCTGAGTAAATGTCAGGCTTAGTCAGATGTTCCACTCACAGAGGGATCTTTCCTCTCATATAGGCAGCTTAAACACAGAAGGCCTCGCAGCACAGATTTCACTCTCTCTCTCTCTCTCTCTCTCACACACACACACGCACACACACACACACAAACAGCAGAAACCTGAGAAGAGCTCATAATAAATCCAACAACTTCCATCCATCCATGCATCCCTCCATGTCTTTGGATATCTACTATCCACGGAAACGCACGCACACAAAAGCAAACATACAGTCGCACACACACACACACACACACGCTAAAGCACACACCCGTCATTAAACCCCGTTAGTGTGAACACCTGCCCTCCCTTCCCCCACTGCAAATGCAAATACACACCAAACACACACACACACACACAGAGCTAGTATCTCAAATGGGCACAATCGCACTATGATATTAACAGTGAGGCACTGTTGCAAATATTAATTCAAGTGAGGGAAGCAGTGTGGTTTTGGCCACTTGTTCTTGAAGTTTTCTTAAATGCTTTGCGGATGATGACTCATTTCTTTCTTTGATAAATATGTCCGCTTCTTTCAGTTCTAATGGCCTCCAATGACAACCGGTGATACCGATATTTATTTAAAGTCGCTGAAATCTCAAGTGCGTTTATTGAGATTGTTGTGTGAAATGATTTCCGCGAATGAGTGTCAAAACAGCTGACGAGGCCCAGACAACAGCGCTTGCGACAGAGAGATAAAGCAATGGGAGTAGTGGGGATGAGAGAATTAGATGTGCAAGCAGAAAAAAAAAGAGAGTAGAGCTCACTTTTTTTTTCACTCTTCACATCTCCCGTTTTCACACTCTCTCTCTCAGAACGTGTTTTACTGTTCCTGCCTTTTTCTCTCCATTTCCCAACTGCATCCTCTCACTTTCTTTTCTTGCTTTTGGCTGAACGTGCTTTTGACACTTCTTCCTCCTCCTCCTCCGTCTTAGAGTCGGGCTCTCTCACCTGAAATTAAACACAGGGCCAGGTGCCACTCCAATTTAACCATCTGTTGTGCCGTTCCTGACTCCTCTCTCTTTCCTCATTCCCCCCCTTCTTCTCCATTGTTCGCTAAGTAACAAAAAAAAAAATCAGTGCGATCGCCAGGAGAAAAAAAGCAGCAAGTCTGAGTCTTACTTCCCGGAGAGGAGAAACATTAAAAAAAGAAAAAGCGGTGCTGAGTGTTAATGACATCCTTCAGCTTTCTCTACATTCAGGTGCGCTTTCATTTTAGCTGTCTCCTCTCAGTCCTATAATTGCTTTCATGTTATTTCTTTTGTATCACCCCGGACATGAGATGCCAAAGTTAATTATTCTTTGGCAGTGCAGGTGCAATTAGATGACAATTACACCACAGCTGGTAGCAGGGGTGGGAAGCAGCTCTTGTCCGTGTGGGCGTGTATGGAGCTAATAAGACGGTTTTCGTCTTTTTTTTTTTTTTTGACAGCGGAGGGGGAGGGGGCACACAGGAGGGTTTAGCTTGTTCAACGCAGCTTAGAGGTAAGAGGCTGTGTGAAGGAGAGCCGCTGGGGTAGAAACGCAGGGCGACGAGGGCTTTAGCCACAGGGCATTGGGAGCCTGCTGAGCCCCTGTGAGGGGTCAAGAAGGTCATCCTACTGTCACGCTAACAATAGGATTTCATTTGTTGCCACCCTAACACCAGTCTGCTCTTTCAAATCGTCTCCACACCCTGTAGTCTCCACCTGCCTGCCTTTACAACGCTGTTTTACTGCTGAAACGCTCCATCGATCGACAGAAAATTAAACGTTAATGATTTAAATCATCAAATGACAATTTTGGTCAGTTACAAAAAAGAGAATGCATGTAATTGCCAGCTAAAGCCTCTCAAGACGCGAGGGCTGGTGTCTGCTTCTATTCTAGGGCTTCAGCTAACAATACTTCATCACAGATTTGTCGGACTATTTTTTTCACTGCACTGTTTTTTGCTGTAAAATGTCTACAAGTATTGAGAAACGCCCATCACACTCGTCACATTTCAGAAGGTAACAGCAGACTATTAATCAATTATTAAAATACTTGCTGGTAAATCCTCAATTGATTTATGAATTCATGTTTACATTTTTGATCAAAATCATTTTTGAGCAAAAAAAAAAACCCAAAAAAGGTTTTGGCCATATTTTACCTGCCAACGAATTGATCATCTGACAAAAAAAGACTGACAGGTTAATGGATTCCATAAATAGTAGTCATTAGCAACCACACACTCCTTCCTCACTCTTCTGTCAAAGCCTTTAGCCATACGTTGTCATTCAGGAGAGGGAGAGAGAGAAAAAAGAAGTGAATGATGATGAATGTGGATTTACAACAAAAATAACAAAAAGGAAACGGGGTTAATGCCTTGTTAGTGAAAGAGGAAGCAGTGGCAAGTCTGGGAGCACACTCAGTCGCAGTAATTCTTTGCCTTGTCGCCTTGTCTCTCATACAGTCGGTTATTATAGAGACGCGGCTGTCATGTCATATTTAGCTCTGGAAATGTCATTTGGCAGCACACCTGCTGCCTGGCTATGCTAATAAAGCTAGGCTTAACTTTGATTAGAATTCAGAGGGAGAGGTGGATAGAAAGAGAAAGAGAGAAAGAGAGAGAGAGAGAACTGAACTGGCAATGTCACTCCTCCAGAAGCGAACCTCATAGCTGTCTCTTTCGACCCATGACATGTAGCAAGATGACTCATGCCTCAACTGGATGGATACGTCTGGATGCATCACATATGAAACATAAGAGAGGGAGCAGCCTCTGACCTTTATTGGAGCATTTCAGCTAAAGGGGGAAGTTGGGCTGACACGTCAAACGTGGTTAATTTTCCCATGTCACTGTGTGCCCATGTTTGCCTGTGTGGTGGGTTCAGATTGACTGGGTACCTTTTTATATACATGTGAGCCAACGGGGGCCCGAAAAAGACAGCTGCGCACTCACCCCTGGTAGTGTCTTCTGCTCGTGCAGTGCATTCTGGGCTTTGAGGGCGGACTCACGTGCACAGTATGTGAGGAAGGCACATCCTGGAGACAAAGACAAACATAGAAGATCATGGAACTGCCAGTGCATGTATTTTTTATGTCAGATTGTCATGTAATTTTGGCTTAATCTTAATTGGCTGTTTGCCTTGAGGGCCTGAAGGCTGAAATGTCACTGTCCTATTTTAAATATACATTTGACATACGTGCTTCGGTTTAATTAAACCGTTTCAGGAGAGCAGGTGTTTAGAATTGTAATTAGAAAATGCTTATCACCTTTGATTATTAAGGCATCATTATTAATATGTATTTAAAGCTTTGTAAAAAAAAAATATATATAAAATGAAAACAATGACCAACTGACATTTTGTTTTGTTAAATAGTTTTCCCAGCAGCACAGGAGATCTATGGGACTATTCAACTCTAATACCTAGAGACAATTCAGACACAGTCTGAATGAGTATTTAATATCATGCCGTTCA
This sequence comes from Trinectes maculatus, assembly GCA_016785345.1. Lineage (NCBI taxonomy): Eukaryota > Metazoa > Chordata > Actinopteri > Pleuronectiformes > Achiridae > Trinectes > Trinectes maculatus. Next base: position 130,972 of record JAFBJQ010000514.1, on the reverse strand, counting down.
AGCAAAAATGTATGCAGTGCCACATAATAGAGAAAGGCCTTCATTAACCTTTAGGGCTCCAACAGTCATGAATATGTAAATGTATGCAGAAGAGGTGTTGTAGGTGTTAAAGGACCAGCACCACCTGGCCCTATACGTCTCCCACATGACTGATGGTTTATGTGGATTTATGAAAGCCTTTGTTTTCTGTGCTCATATTTGCATTAGAAATGACAGTGGGGATCATTGTGTAGCTTAGATCACTTTACCAACTTATCTCCATCTGTCAAACAGGATTTTATAAAACATAAAAGAAGCCTGTTCGGCACATGAGGTAGGCGGGCGAAACACTTTGGAGAGGACTTAAATCATCATGTGAAACCAATTATGGACTGACAAGTAATGATGAATGGCCAAGAAAAACATGGCTCAACATTTTACAGTGTAAAAAGTAAACCAGTGTTATTTTCTATACAGTCTTAATTCTAACAAATAAAAACATAGGAATTCCTGTATTCTACTTTATTTTTATTTTAGTTTAACTTTTAACCCAGCATCATGAGACAGGTTCCCAGCATGCACTGGGGTAAGCCACTCACTCAATATAAGTCATGGTCATGTCTTAAGTCTGGCGGGTCCTTTTTCAATTAAAGTTGCTCGTCCACTTCTGCTTAAATGGTCATTGTTTGACGCTTTCAGGAAACTTGCTGAAAATATGTTGATTCACCTTGAAAATACTGAACGTGAGTCAACTACCACAATTATTAGCACTGTTTTCCAAAACAGAAAGCCTGACTCAAATATGAGGATACAAACTTTCCACCAACTGTACATTTAACGCCGAGTCTTTAGCCTCTCTGGGGTGTTCGGGGCCCAGAGGCACAAGAGCTAAATTTGGAAGAGCCTCACTTATTCACAAGGAAATCAGTCACAAGAGTTAACAACGGTAAATACTACATTACGGTATATGCAATGCTCAGACAAAACCTTATCAAATGGGATTTGGTTCTTACCTTTGTGCATCCCTGTATATTTGTCCTTTATCACCGTCAACTCATAGATCTTGCCAAACTGCTCGAAGATTGGCTTCAGGTCCTTCTCCTCCAGGTTTCGGGGTATCTGCCCAATAAAGAGCTTGATTGCGTCAGGCTCCTTCATTGAGAAGTCTGGGGAGGAATAATAACGCACAAACACAAACACAAACAGAGTGGAATACGTCAGGAGCAGCAGACAGGAGCCTGCAGGCTTAAATTCACACTGCACAGGAGGTGCAAACAGGAGGCCTGGGGATGGAGGTGCAGATGGGAACATTCAGTGGCACTGGGAAGCTGACATAATAGTTTCTACACCCTCGGAGATACGCAGATCAAATCAATCGACTTGATTTTAGGAACATATCACTCCTATAACATAACACATTACGATGACAATAAGACACATATATAAAATCAATGTTACATATGTTGATGGATGAAAAAGGCTCTTGCTTAATGCTAAGTATGCTATGTAGGCAGTTTTGCCATTACATTTACTGTTGATAACAACAGATACATTGTGAACATAAAGAACTTTATCCTATAGGAATAGTAATGAAATTTCATTTTAGGGGGATTCACAAATTTCTTGACACAATTTCAAACACCTGAAGGCAATATTTTTGTGTTAATTTGCACACCAATTATAATAATTACAAATAATAATTACAAAATGAGTCTGTAATCTCAATGTTACACTTCAATATTATTGGGTTTTGATTAGCATTTGTGATAAATATTCATGAGTCATACAGCTACAGAGCTAAGTTATAACCTATTCTCTTTGTCAGTTTGAAAATAATGAAAAATTCGATTCAGGACACATACATACGCACACACACACACACACATACACACACACACATATATATATATATATATCCCATAAGAAACATGCCAGTGTCTGGGGACGTGCGCTCTCTTTGTCATCAAGACGTGGTTGACAACAACAACAACAATGCCCTGAACCAGATTTACACATTTGACCGAAAAGAGAAAACAACAGCATCATAAATATATAAAAACAAACAGAGGCATCATACCTGTGGTGCTGCTCGTAGCAAAGAATCGGTGGGACCAGTGGACGCCTTTCTTCTTCCCCCTGCTGTTATTCACTTGTTATTAAATTTCAATGCTTTAGTTCATTTGTCGGAGCGAGAGCGTCTCTGAATCCGGTTACAAGTTAGGCCCGTTGCCCCCCTATAACAACACAAGTGACATCCAGCGACGGTCCTTTATTCGGCATGAGCGTCTTTTTTCCAGATCCGCTTGTTTTTCTTTCCGCTTGCTCCCTCCTGGAGGATTTAATTTTTTTTATATCAAAAATAATTTGATATGAAAAAATGAACAGCTGGCTTGGCTGAACTGGTGTTGAGATAAACTGATATTTAGGCTTCCGTCAGCAGACCGTGGGGAATTGGCAGTCTGGTTGGTTGTCCTCTCCCTCTCCCCGTGTGTGTGTGTGTGTGTCTGTACTCCTTTGACGTCGTAAGCCGGTGTCTCCCTCCCTGTCCATCTCCGCTCCATCCCTCCCCTGGGCTGTACGAGCCGTGATGTCTGCCGCCAGGGACCGTCGCTAAAGTACCAGCCCCGTGACAGCAGGCCAGGCCAGGCAACTGTTCGCTGTTGTTCGTTCTATCCGTGCATGTATACAACCTTCATATCAAAGACAACTGTTTTTGATTGCATATTTGTATTTTTTATTGTTGATACATTTATCTAAAAATGTGAAATAATAAAAGCTGAAAAAATACTGCTGGAGGAGGCTGCTGGAACCTGTTAATGCTCTGTGTCCTGTTTGTGTTTTATCAGCTGTTTGGCTGTTTTAATCTGAAGCCATCAGCTGGTATCGTTTACACATCCTGTTGATACTACATTTGTATTTATCTACATAGTCCATATTAAATCGAATGAGTAAATCAAACTTAGCTGAGAGGTGGAACACAATTAAGGCAGGCCATTCCTCTGTTCACATATTGTCAACTTTGCTTAGCATTATTATCTGCTACTATTTCAACACAAATACACACACCAAGATCAGGCTGAAAGTCATGAGATGCTACATTAGAGACATCAGGACAACAAAATGTCGGATGAGTTAAGTTGAATTAAAAAAAATAAAGTCGGGAAGCGTTTGAAAGGGGGTTATTTTTCGTTTTTTGTGTGGGGCGTTACGACGCAGACGGTCCCTGACATCAAGCGATGTAAATCCGCCTTTTGTTCTCGCTGTGGAGCTGGCCGTGGTCCTGAAATGGCTCGACTCTGACTCATGATTCATCACCGTGCTACCTCTTCGAGTGGAAAAAAAAACCACACACATTAAGCTCTTCATAAATGTAGGGACCTTCGTTTGGCAGGACTCATACACACACCCTGTGTGAAATTTCGACAGCATGTAAACAATGAGCCCACATGACAACAAGCAGCGCGCACCCGACATGCGCAACACGGCGGCACTCAGAGGAAGTCACGATCTGGACCTGTTTGGCGTAACTGACCTTATTGAATCCACAAACCTACGGGAACAGACCTGAAACTCTAATTTACTTATTTCCAACAGCAGAACACCTCCTCGGCTCGTCTCCGACGAGGAGACTGCCATCTGTCATGCGCCACTAAACCCCGTCTGCCATCCGCCCTTCACCCCCAATAAGAGCCCACAGTGCAGGCGTGGCAGGCTGGGTTTCTTTGGTTCGAGTCGCGTACAAATGCGCGACAGGCGTTTCAGCACTTTGCAAACGTGATTTGCGTTATTTTGACAATGGGTGGCATTTTTGTTTCAGAGTGTAACCAACAACGACATCTGGTGACGAGCTGCGAACATACATTAACCGTGATGGCCAAAGGTCACCGAGTATCCTTTGTCCTCTGCTGTGAAGTATATACATTTTCACAGGGTAAAAACCAGCTGATACACTTGAATGAGTGGGACAGTGTAAATAAACAGACTACACAATCTTTCCTTTATTTGGTACAATCAGTGAGACATTATTCCATAATTAGTGGACTTGAGTGTGATGTTAGTGTGTACACGCGCATGCACACACTACAATGAAGGAATGAGGGATATAGACAGAGGAGAATAATATAATAATATGTTCAACGAGTATTCAACACTGTGGTTGTACTCACTTCACACAGGCCGCTCTGTCAAAACTCCTTGTTCTTCTTTGATTCCTCTCAGATGCAAACTGGGACACACACAAAGAGAGAAATAATGTTATCCTCTCCCTTCCTGTGCTGCTTGTTTTGATTTGCTGCTGGTGACACTGGATTTCAGTTGCATTAAACTGGAGGCTTACTCAGCTGTGCTCACATTAGACCGTGAAAAGCCATCACTGGGAGCAGTGCAAGATTCAACGAGGACAGCCACCACAGCAGCAGAGCCCCTCCTCTTCACCTCCGTCAGTGGACTTGTTGCCATCACATCAGACACATCAAAGAGTGGCTCTGGATCCCTGAGGATGAACACAGGAGGGGTGAGTGAGGATCAGGATGGAACAGGATGAGATGTGATAAAAATCAAGGAGTGAAAGGATTTGTGTAACATTAGAGAAGGTAAATAATAACGAGGAACAAAAAATATAACTTATTATAGTGCAATAAACGACATAAACATTGTGTCTGCTGATGTTGAGGTACAAAAACCTTACTAAATGTGTGTGTGTTAGGGTCTATTAAGGTAAAAGTGCTGATAGAAAGACACTGACATCTAGCAATAAGCGACTACGGTTTATAAGAGCATCTATAATCCACCTTCTTCGTCTATTGATTTAACTGCAAATTGGTCGAAACACGTCCTGTTAACTTTTCCTGTCACTTCCTGTTTTCATTTTACATCAATAAGCGAAGGTTTGCACGCGGTGCACATGCAAGATTAACACGCCGTCATGTTCACGTTGAACTCGATACTGATGCCCTTAATGACCTCTTCATAAAATAATGAATAAATATGAAAGAATGGGAATTTTTACTTCACATTAATAGAAATTGGGTTATAATATAAAAGTGGTTTGATGTAATGCTTTAATTAACTTACTAATCTATTTTAATATACACAACTTTCCTCTTGGAACGTACAATACTATAATCAATACAATAATTAAAATCATAGTTCAGCATGGATTGGCTTCTTGTTGATCTATAAAAAAGTTGAATAGTCTAATAAACTATGCTTGAGTTTCTTTCCATTGAAATTAGTCACAAAGTGCCTTAATACTGTCACTTTTTTCAGACTACTTGATGCCATGTGTGGAGGCCTTCGAAATTGCAGCCTTCCGTATTACTTGCTTCCATTAATGAAGCAGGAATTCATAATTCTAATTTGATCAGTTTTTTTCCACTGTGTTACAGGGGAAACAATCATTTGCATTGTGATGACTTGATGCTCGGTTTAGTCACTGGCTTTCTGAGAACACACGTGAAAGACTTAAGAAAAAAAAGATGTGAAGGTGACCAAATAAAAAAACGTTTAATCACAAATGCCCACACAGGCTTAAGTTTGCAGCCTCAGTGTTAACGATCCTTCATGAAGGGTAATTTTTTAACTTCATTTAAAAAAAATGCCTGATAAAAAAAAAGACTGTTCAGAGCTAATACGGACAATATTTACTATTTAAATACAGAGTGAATAAGTACTTTAATTTAAATACTTTAATTTATTAAATACTTAATACATAAGTTGTTTCTTTGCCTGGTACATCACTTTCTTCTCTGAAATAATTAAATGTTCTTTTCTCTTAGACCTTATTACATCTGAAAATAAACATCATATATTTTGACCATATTAAAATATTGATTAAAATTACCTTCAAATAGCAACGCATATTTCTATAAAATGTAGCAAATTTTGATGGTCTTCCTATAGATGCTTCTTTGTTAATCCCAAAAAGGATAAAGCTCTAGTTTAAGAACGATGATATACACGCTGATGATGACAAGTAGTTTCGGGAAGTGCTGCAAGGATCAGAGGAAAGAAGAAGAAAAAAACAACACAATTTTCAAACTCAGATTTTTATTAGTCAGTACAAGTAAAACGAAACTGAAGCCGAGAATCTTCATCCCCTCCAAAAATGCATTTCTTCCACGTCGGTGTTGAAGGGTGAAAAATAAATTTAACTCTCACATGTCTCTCTCTTGCTCCCTTTGACTAGAAGTGGGCGGCTCTCCTTCAAGGAATTCAACGAGACGTGAAACTACCGTCGAAGGGATCTTACGCACTAGCGGATAAAGCACTGCTTTACAAATATAAAATTCGGAGCTGGAACAATGAGGCATAATTTCCCTCAAATATGCAATTGTAGAATAAACATGAATTCTATATATACACAGTTTTTTTCCAATGAAATGTAAACTGAAAAAGCCACTGGGATACTGCTGGTGTGGAAGAGGAGCAGTCAGAACTGCTACTGGAGAACTAAATAACAGCAGAATCACTGCAGCCACTACATTCCAATTCTCTCTGCAAAAATAACTATCCCCGGATTTAACTTGGAAGAAAATGAGAAACGGCTTTTGACTTGCTGACATATGCTTGATCGCATGCACACACTCATACCATGCGCACTCACGCTGACCTATATTAAACTGACGTTCTATTACATATTTAATAAAATGCTTAATTACTGGGGTAAACAACACAAAAAGGGAATTATATATATATCCACCTCTTATTTTCTTTAATCTTCTCTCTTCACTCTTCCGCTCAGCAGCCCTCTCAAAGCCTCCATTTTCTTCTACATCTGTTGGTGTCGATTCTCATTCTCCTCCCCCCTCTACACGTCCCATAGTTATTGGCTTTTTCAGTTTCCCTCTGGTAGCTGCTGGGTTTTGTTCTTCAGTATAACCTTCTCCTCTGCACTTTGATCCACAGACATTTGCCGTTTCAGATTTTAAGAGGCCTCTTGTGGCACGGTGTGGATGTCTTATCTGAGTGACTTGCTAAGTTAGCAGTTCTGCCCCTGCCTTCATGATATCTGCAGTGATTTAGAGAGCTCAAAGCTACACCTTCAGTCAGTACCGTGGAGGTGGAAAGGGTCTTTTTGGGGGAAACACTGGACCGGCTAATCTCGGACCTGGACGTTTGACTCTTAACCTTGGATTTGGCCCATGGAACTGAGGAAAGGGTGGACCTGGGGGTCCTCTTGGGTGTGGGTGGAGTGCTGGGTGGGGAGGCCGAGGTGGAGGTCTCAGACAAGGATGACGAAGCTCATAATGAGGTGGTGGTGGTCTTCTTGGAGCGTAGTGCAGAGAAGGGGGGCTGTGTCGCTGGTATTCATGGCTATAGTAAGGGTCTTCAGAGGATGAGAGTGAGGGAGCGATGCCTCGAACTCTGTGGTACTGGTGTGGCGGGCTGCCTGGCCTGTAATATGGATCATCTGGATGTCGGTAAGCATTGTCCTGAAAGCCGATGGAATCATGACGATGTAGCTCATCACGATACCGCTCAAGGTCCTCCTGATAACGCAAGTCGTCCCGATGAGGGTGTAAATCCTCAGGATGACAGGAGCGAGGCCGGTCGAGTAGGTCGTCTGTATTAAACATAGATTTGTGCTGATGGTCGTGCACCACCATCCCACTGATGGCACTGTCAACTCTGGCCCCGGTTACTTCCCCGGGGCAGTTAATCACCTGTTGTTCTTGAATAATTGTACTGCTGACCACAGAAGGTGGGGCATCAAAAGCTTGAGGAGGGGGAGGTAAGTTTGGGACAGGAGGTAGGTTGCTTATGAAGAAACCAGGGGATGTTGCGGCGCCTTGCTGGGAAGCTACTGTTTGAGGTTCAAGAGTTTGCTCTGATTGGTATGGATAAACTCCTAATGTCTTCTTCTCTCCAGAGGCCCCGGGCCCTGTCACACTGTATCCATGGGGTTGCTGAGAGCTCCCCTCTGGGTAAGAGTCATTATACCACCCCGTATCATTCACCCTCTGAAAGCCCTCAGCTGTCTGTGTGCCAGTGGCACTGCCTGGGGCTCTCTTTCCAGGCACTAACCCTCCTGTTTGTGCAGAAAACTGCTGGTAATGTGCTATAGGGGCAGTTATCCCATGCTCTGACATCTCCTGTTTGCCACATGCGAGTGGTTGGTAGACAGTCCCATTCTGAGCTAGGCCAGTCTGCAAGTGATTCTGCTGTTTGGAACTGCCGGGGCTATTCTGAATGCTATTTTGATAAATAGCGGAAGCAGTGTCAACAGTTCCCCCAGTGGACAATTGATTTGCGTTGGAAGCAAACAGGGCCACCACAGGCTTGTCCATGATCTCATCTTGAGTTGGGGTGCCTCCTCCCTCGTCCCGCACTGGAGTCCCATCCTGGTTGTCTGTCCCTGTGACTGGGCTGAGATTTTCCCCTCCTACTGGGTTTGTCGAAAAGCCCAAGTCAAATGCATTGAAAGCAGAGTTCCCCTGCAGGAAGCTGTGGATTTTAGACTCTAAACTCTGAGACGAGGAGGATGGTTCAGGATCTGTTGTCAAATCCATGTCTCTGTGGATAGCCTGGACCAGGGCAGAGGCTCTGTGGGAAGTCTGGCGGGAACCTTGGGAATTTGCACGCTGCTCTACAGTAGAGATGTGTGAAGAAGGCACAGAAGGGAGAGGCAGGCTCTGAGAGGTTTCTGCTGATGCAGATGTGGACGAAGGAGGAATCTTGCCTGTAGCAGAGGAGACTGAGGAAACACTTGCAGCTGGGCTGCTCAGAAACGAGGTGATACCTATAAAAAAAGGGAAAAATAATGAAATTTATTTTAGGGAAGCTGCTTTATTTAATTGTTTTTTTTTATTACAGGACTTACTACTCTTACCCTCAAGGCTGCTTTGGCCCTGGACTTTGGACAAAGCACCAAGGAGCTCTGAAGGACTCACATCCACCTTAGAAAGGAGGTTTACGAAGGAAGTGGCGTCCTGTGCGGCCACAGAAATGGCAGTTGTGGCATTTTTGGCAGCAGGGGCGGCCACAGGAGTTTCTACTAGAGGTCCTGAAAGGCAGAAAGGGACATTGACTTTACCGTGAAACCCAACAACACTGAAAATGTTTAACCAGCAAATGCACTAGTTATAGAGGTTCATATTATGTCACAGTGAAATATGCCTGTGATGCAAGGACACTGACAGTTTAATCATTAAACCAATTCAGTGTTTTATTCAGTGATTTTTAAGTCCACTAGTTATATGATTAAAGAAGGATGTACACACTTACCAGTGTTTTTTATGACTGAGCTTAAACTGTTGAGTATGGAGCCAATTTTACCCAGGTCAACATTTTCCACGGCTGCTGCAGGAGCAGCCACAGGGGGCGTGACCTTTGTGACAGGCTGCTCTGTTGCTACTGAAGGCTCCGTATTCCTTGACACAGGAATGGACACCTCTGGGAGGGCAGGGTGTTCCACTGGCTCAACTGAGGAAAAAATGCATTTAGAGAGACATCAGATGCTGTGCAGACTGATTGATGAGATACATCCAGTGACTTTAAATTTGTTTCCATATGACACATTCACTGTTGCTGATATTCAATATGGGAGGATTTCCTGATCAGGTGACGCTAAACAGCCCTCACCTATAATGTTTCCCTCGCCTGTTTCCTCCTCAGAGAGCTCCATGTCTTCCACGTCGCGATTGTCATTCTGTCCAAGAGTCTCTGAGTGTGTAGGGGATCCACCCACAGAGGAGAGAGGGCTCGGGGCTGGTGGCTCTGCCTCATCATCCATAACGGAGCCATCAAGCTCAGGATCGGAGTTGGCCATTTCCATACCATGGAAAGGGGACTCTGACCCTGTTGGAGACGGCGCATCTGCAGAGGGTGAAGGGATGGGCGACTCGTCCAAGTCTGGTAAGGTGGCTTTCAGGGTGTCCAGCTTACGTTTGAGGTGGGACACCCGGTTAGCAAACGTTTGGTAAGCCTTGAAAGAAGAGTAAAGTAAGAGATTCATCATTTAACATCTTGTAACATATACTTTTTTGTCATTCCAGTTCATATACAGTTTGCATCTACTAAATCTATGTTTATTTTCCTATGAAAGATCAGGAATTATTTTGAAAAGGCTACAACAAATATTTGACTTTTGCTATATGTGTCTTACATTTGCAACAATCTTGACCTCCTTGTACTGCATCTCGTAGAAGATATCTGCATTGCTGAGGGCCTCCTGAAGGGGTGGTCCTAATTTGTTTTGCTTCTCAAAATACTTGACAAAGTCCTGTAGCTGTGCACTTCCTTCCTCAAAGTCTTTGGAAAACTTTTTCCCTCCAGCCTTATCTATAAGAATCAAATTATATCACTGTTACTTCAGAAGAAATGTGAAGAGAGAAAGAGACAAAGACATCTGCCATAGTTGAGAGAGTACAGTAGTAGAAGATGACTTAATCAGGCACCTTTGAGTTTCCTGAGGGCATCAGAATTGCAGATGTCAACCCTCATAGCTGCCAGCTGTTTTTCTCTGAGGTCCACCTCCTCCAGAGATCTCTTGTACTTGGACAGTTGGTCTATCAGTGCCTGTGGCTAAAGCAGATGGAGCAGTCAACAAACAAAACAAAATATACGAGTATAAGATAAAAACAAACAGTGACGTGTAGAGCTAACTTTTGTTGGAATCATTTGTGAAATAACAATATTGCTGTTTAGTTAAGGGTTTTAATTCAGTCTTAATAACAGTTTCTTACTTACCACAAACTCAGCAACAATCTTAGACTGAATATCTGCCTTTGACTCAACTGGAGCTAAAACAACAACAACAACAACAAAACATTACAACAATAAAAAAACTAATTAAATAAGATGACAAATGTGTCTTACAAGGACATAGTGTGTCTGATAAAAACAACAATACAATTTGCCCACGACTGAGCTTCAAAATGTATTGTTAAATTGTATTATTAAAAAAAATCTACATAAGAAAAAGTATCAGTGGCAATAACATACATACACAAGAAATAGCATGGCTCGCTTACTTTTTTGCTCCACTGGTGTCTCAGGAGGGGATTCTTCTCTGACTAAGCTATTCCTTAGCTCTGCAATTAGGGTCCCTGTATACACACCTCTGTCCTCCCAAATGGACAGTATCCTTTCCACTGATTTAATCACTTTGGTGTCACCTTCATGGCTAGAGAGAGGATGACAGAAGAACAAGAGAGGCCAAGGATTTATGCTGTTGTAATGACATTTGGTTTATTTATGCATGAGGAATTTCTCTGAATTAATTAAACACCCACAAGGACAGACAAGATGGAGAAAACTAAAAAGACAAAGATGGGCGAGGTTGACAGGAAGAAAAGGACAAATAGGACAATACAACAACTTACTTGACCAGCAGGAAGGCTTCAGGAAGCACCTCAGCAAACTCTGTACGATAGACGATGGCATTTTTTCTTTTACAGTTCTGAATGACATCGTTGGCGATGTAAAACAGGTTGAGCCTGTGTGAGGCATCAGCTGATAGAGGACAGAGAACACAGTGATGTTATTCCTAAAGGGCAGCTCTTCCATATAACTTTAAAAATAAACTGTTAAAACTGTTTTAAAATATTTGCTGTATTGTATTGACTATTTTTATGATTAATCATCATCTGCATGTCAAAAAGACAAATGAGTGCGACCAGCAGCCAAACACAAAAACACCATGTTTTTGAAAAAACATATTTGCTTTCTAAGGAAATTACAATGAAATAAATTAATCATTCTGTTAGATAAATAATCAATCATGATAAATGAATTGTTGAAATGGTGACAAATCATCTCTCAATGAAGTTTTTCATTAGAAGTAGAGATAGAGTATCAGGTGAGATAGAGTGTAAAAACTGGGAATGTGACATTTACCAACAAAAAACTGTGCAACGTGACAACACCATCACACTCTTTGCTTCCATTTATGTTGAGGCTGAAATAACAGCCTACTTAGATTACACATATTTACAGGATCGTTTGAAATATTATGATACCCATGGTCCAATAAAGTCAAATCAATCATTTTTTTCAAAGTTTACTGACTGGGTTCACCTTTTCCAACAAAACACTCTCATGAATACAAATTTTCATCAGTACATTGAATTATACTGAGGTATAAAAAAACAGCCATACAAACATGCATGTGAAAAATAGATCTACAAAAAGGTTATTATCTTGTTGAAAATGTAAAACATCTTTACCAGGGTGCAAATGTTTCAAAAATTAACCTTTAAAGACAACTCAATTAACTCAAAGAAAAATCACTGCAAACAAAGCTTCCCCCTACTCAATAAAAAATAAACTCTGGGTGTAAGAAAAAAAGTCTAGTTTATTTGTCAAAGCACAAACTTGAGGACACACATCTTCCTAGCAGCAGAATAAATAATAATGTATCCTTTATTGAGAAGGAATGTTTAATATGGTCTTCATTTACCATTAATATCTATAAGCAGTAATGTTGTTAGTCAGTCAAACTGTATTTGAGACGACTAAAATACACCACACACACGTATTACTACTATTAACACAAATGGCTAAGCTGGACAAAGACAGGCAACAGCAAGCCAAGGTCTGTCTAACTGAAGGGAGTAAAACCAACATCTGCCTGGCAATCTTAGCATTCAAGACCATTATAAAATTCCTTGCTTATTATCAGCCAAAAACACAACACAGGTTTTCCTACACAGAATACAACTGAAACACAAAAGCATCTCCCTGCATTAGACAGGATAAAGGTAATTGTGCAGAATGTAACAGAATTTTTTAAAATTTAAAATCACTGCATGTCACTACAGCCTTTCAGTTATTTGTTTATTAATACACTTCAATGCACTTTCCATTTCCAAATGACAGGGAAATGGAAAGGCACCAAAATGTTATATCAAACCAGTTTTAAAAATGTTAAAGAGTAGTGGCATTATATTATCAGCAGCAACAAAAATGTACCATTTTACAGATCCATTGATTTTTATCATTGTCAATAGTTTTCTCAGTTGATTAACAAATTGGTTTGCACATTCAAGTTTAAATATTCTTTGAAAAAATGCATAAACCCATGCATTTCTGTGTCGTTGGTCCTTACTCTCAGTTTATCTGATACATCTAATAAGCAACTCCCAGGCTCGATTGTAGGAAAACACCACTGGAAAACTTTACGTCTAATGTGGGGAGCATCAAGCACTCAATGCTCACACTATGTACATAAACACCAGCCTACAGGTTGTAAAGTGACTGCATGTTATATGTATAAACACAAAACTGATTTGCCTTCAAAACAACCTGTCAATGCAATTATCAACATGTCGAAATATGCAGCCAAATTTAACAGAACGGCCACAAGATAATGTCATATGTTCGGAACCAGCCGACACTAGGTTGGTGCCCGAACATATATGGAAGTCAGCACTCTGACAGATAACAGATGGTACACAGACAGCTTTGGACTTTTATGGACCGTGAAGGGGGGGGGGGGGCATGGGAGCCATGGCCTTCATGTAATCCAGGTGTGAATAACTACATCACAAAAACAAATATCCCCCCACAATCTTATTTACAAAGTCCGCTCACAACAGCTTTGGGCGCTAACTGGCTGCAGTCTGGAGCAGCGCTCGTTTTAAACGCCCCGGTTGCCCGGTTTTCCAACCTAGCTAGATAGTTGGTCAAAAACAGCAGATATTGTCTAATATTTACATATGAAACAGGAAAGAATGTGTTTTACGAGCGCACCACTGAAGACGTAGCACCAGCAGTCGGTTTACAATGCAGAAAAGCTACTTACATTTCCTCAGACACTTTATCCAGTGTCGCACGATCAAGCTGTGGTACTTCTTATTGTCGATACACCACGTTGACAGACCTTGAATCGAATCCATTGTGTTTGTAACGCTCTGAAACTTCCGTGCTAAAGTGGACTCCAGGGATCCGCCGCAAGCGGCTCCTGCTCCCGCTGCCATGACTGGAGGAGCTCACGCTACAATCTACCATTCCAACACCAGGAGAAGTTAGCCGAAGCTAGCATTTAGCTTAGCATGCTAGCCCAACGTCGTACGTAGCGCTGTCGCATTCAGCAGCCGCGCAGCTGCCATTGTACTGTAACAAAGACTTAAACGTGCGATATGCTATTTTTATACGTTATTGACTGCGAACTTCTATATCTCCGTTCTCCAGTTATCTCATTTAATATTTGAAGCTAGAACTTTGCGCCCTGTGACATCCTGGAGATCTGTTTACTCGTCACTGGTGTAGCGACGAAGGAAACTTCCGCAAACAGGACATGATTATAGCGCCATCCCGTGCCACGGAAGCTAATATTTGTTAGCGCCACCTGCTGCATAATACTGGTGACAACGATGTGTTACATAAACAATAGAGTAGTGGAAAAAACGTGAACAGACACCAAAAACCAAAAAGTCAGACAATATGAATTTTCCTCAGCTATCACATTTATTATATTTCACAAATGTTGTTTTCACAGATGTGTGACCCGGCACAGCAAAACCTGTGCTGAAAGACATATGACATGTTATGTCAAAACAACACAACATTGATCTCGACCACGTGCTTAAAATTTTTATTTTAAATAACAATGGGACCATTGTTAAATATTACATATTTAATATGACATAGTATATGATCATTTAATTTCAGGCAAGTTATGGTTACCTTTAAGGCTGACTGGTGATAAACTATCAGGGACGAGACGCCATTCAACATGAATGATATCCATTTTAAAATATCGTGGAATACACCCAAATGCTATTTAAAATACCTGATGTGTTCATGAATGGAGTTTTCTTTATGACACCTCTATGACATTGTCTGTTAAATCATCAGTAAAGCACTTTGAGTGATACAAACAACAACAGCAAATCACCTATACAAATCCATTTTGAATGGAAAACATGCTGTTCCTTGCTGTTAAATATTCTTATTTACTTTTAACATCTTCCATCCACAATGCCAATATGAAATAATCACAAATAAAACACAAAGGCATTTAAAGTTTCCCTGTATAGCCTCTTACTCTGTAAAGCACTTGCCTCAAGTGTTAACAAATGGAAACTGTTGTGATGTTTAACATTTCCTTATGATCAAACTAATTTGCACCATTTCTCGTTTACAAAACACAAAACAAAATTATGCCCTTTTCTGATTAAAAAAACAAAGGCCAGAATCAAAGAACACTCAAAGGTTGCGTGTGAGAATTTGTCAATTTTCCCTAACTGGCTAGCTAAAAGGAGCAACGGGTACATTAACATCCATCTAAGCATCTTCGGTTTCCTCCTCAAACTTAAGTTGGGGTATTTGTTCAGCAGCCACTTGCACTTTATCAACTATATATTTTGTAATTACACAAAAACAAGTTGCATCTGCTAAGTTTGTGTTTGTCTTATTTGTCATATTTGAATTGTCCAGGCTCATCATATACTTGAATATTTTTGAAATGCTAATGGTGCTGCAACTGTTTTTTAAATTATCATTTTTAAAATGTAAAAAAATAACAATGATAATAATAATAATTGGAAAATGTCCAAAACAAGATGCCAAAGCAAGTTAAAATCACTACTCAGTCTGCTATTATGTGCCTCAAATGTTGATAACTAGAACTACCTATTTTGTTTGAAAAAAGATTTTACAAATTTTACTGTTATTGTGAAGTGTTTAGTTTTAAACTGTACCAGCAACGAATCACTGCGTTTGTTCCCTTTTTTAACTGATATGTGCTATTTCTATTTTCACCACTGTACCACCACTGAGTAATGCTATCTTGTTGCAGTTAGCACTGCATTCCATTATATGGAAAAATACAAAACAAGAACACAGATTGCCTTAATGCAATTACACTTGTGAAGTATTCTCTAGACCTTTTAACTAAGTAAAAGTCACTGTATTCAAAAGTGATACTCTTATAGGCAAACAATATTAATAGTGCAATAAATCTGGTGTAATCAAAAACCACATTAAGTATTTAGAGTTTATAGAGTGTCTCTCTGCATCTCCCCACCTCCTCCTCCTCTGGTTTTAAGTGGCTTGCAGCCACTGCAGACTGACTTTGCACCTAATTTTATGATTATGTAATCAAGTCCGCCCTCTGCCTTCACTCTGGGAGTCATGTTGTGGCACCTCCATGTGGTAGCAAGGGCAGCTAAGTTCAGCTAAGGTGAGTCATTTGCAGTAATGGCGCCACTGGAGGACACAGAGTTATCTTGTGTAGCTGGGCTGCGACAGTGGGGCTGGGTAATCTCAGGTTGCTTCGTATCCTCATTTTCCCTTTTGCAACATAAATGTGACGGTTTGTTTAAAGTGCCACGGCTGCCTGTAAACGCATGTCCAGCGAAACAGAAGCGACCGGCTGATTCAACAGTTTCTTCATCTGGAGTTTTCCGTCTTTTTGATGATCCAGGTAGACACGTAGACGCGGTGTCAAGCGTGGTCAAAGCCTGGCAGCTCAGATGTTTGTTCTGTTGATGGCACTTATTCCCGGTAACGACTTTGCCTTTATGGTCAGAGTCTGACCAGCTTAGTTTTCTTTTCTGGAAAAGGACAGTAAAAACATAAATTACAACTTTAGCAAGCCATTTTGGTATTTCAACACCTCTGGGTCAGATTTGAAGACGCCTTTTTTTATGAGCATCTTTATGAGTATGTAGCTTACCTTCACTGGCATGTGTAGCTGATTTTGGTGCCAGTGTGGAGTAAGATAGGAAGTGATGGTCTGGTTTGGTGTATTTAAGGACTGATATGCCAACTGAGGGAACCACATATTCAGCATCATCTCTATCTTCAGCAAACTTTTGAGGTATTTCTCACTGTTAAAAAAGTGTTATGGAAATTATTAAAGACAAACAATATGATGTCGCTACTCTCTCTACTATTATTATATTAGGCTATTTTGCCATGGCCTTACCCCATATCAGGCTTATTTAGAACACCAAGGATCCTGTGCAGTCTGTCTATGGCCACGCTCTGCTGTAAACCGGTTAAACCTGAAAACGTTAAAATGGCAGACACTTAGACACTTGCAGTAGACTGGGATGCAAGAAAAGCCAAATCAACCACGGTCGGTTTGCCACACACCTTTGTCAAATCGCCCTGTCTTTAGTCCATGCAGAAGTTCAAGCAAGGGACGAGTAAACCTGTGCAAATCTGCGCACTGAGAAAATAAGAAGAAAGTTAAGTTTTCTACTACAGGAGCTGGCAGAAAATAATGAAATGAAGACATGGGAATGAGGATACTTACTTTCTGAGCGAAGGCCAGGTCCCCTGGTGTTGCAGATGATGACCCTAACGTGGCTACTCCAGGAGAGGAGACTGCGTCTGGATGTGATGTGTGATCGGGGCTGTGGTTAGACTGGTCGCCCTTGGTCCTCGTACGTGGCCGATCCGAATAAGGTGGAAAATCAAGGTAATTTCCAGAAAATGCAATTCCTTGTGATTCATCAGCTGGAGGGGACCGTCTCTTTCCACTCTCCCCGTCTCCCTCCGAGAAGACGTCTGCTTCATCCTCAGTCTGTTCACTCTCGCTGAAGACGAAGCTCGAGGTGGAGGGGAGCGTGTCATTAGACAGACATTTGGAAGAAAAGCCCAGTGAGTTCATCTGAGGATACAGGAGAATAAACGTACAGTTAAACAAAACTATGGCAAAAAAAAAAAATCCAGGTAAAAATATTCAGAAAAGGAGGTACAACTTTTCCACTTGTCCAGATTCAGTGGGGAAATAGGAGTTACCCATACAGTACTTTTTTTTTAACCCAGGTGAACTTTCTTCATAACATTAAATAAAACTTGACATTTGAGCAAACAAACTCTTGGGTTTGGTGGTGGTTACTGACATTAAAAGTGGTGGATGATCTTGTGACACTGAAATAAAACAAGCAAAGACATGGACTCTTTGTTCCATACGACCCGGCTGTGTATTTAATTGTGCAATGCTTGCTTTAAAGATAAGGAAGTTTCTCAGTACCACTTAAAAAATACCTATCTGATAACGCCATAACGCAATATTTATGTAACATCAACATGTCAACTCAGTTACATTAGACAGCAAAGGGTGTATACAGGCACGGCGTTGTTTTTAATCATTATATTCGGCAAAAGCAGCCAAAACACAAGTCATTAGTCGATATCTTCAGACAGTCTGAGAAAGTACAATGGGATCAATATGAGGCCAAGGCCAGTAGTCAGCTGTCTGCACCACCACAAACCTCCAGAACATCTCCAGGTTACATTGTTATTGATTCTTCCAGATGATATTCCCTCATGGCGGTGAAGACTACTGTCTGTGCCTGCGGTTCGACTGGGAGTGTATGGGGTATATCATATTTCACACAGTATTTTTTCTGTTATGTGTGTGTGTGTGTGTGTGTGTGTGTGTGTGGGTCATCTGAGGACAGATAACCACTGCTTCCTAACAGCAATAATGAACTACGGTTTGTTATTGAACTGCCACAACCTCCACGCCTGACTCAAACAATTATTTGTTATTCAAATGGATGTGGAAAAGCAGCACACGCGTGAAACAAACCAAAAAAAACCAATAAAATAAAACACGTGGCGGTTTGAACGTTGAGATTATTCATGTTATTCTTTATGATTAAAAAGTGGATGGTAAATTTAGTCTATGAGGCAAATCACAGCGGTACATATAAACAGTAAAAAAAAGAAAAGAAAAAAGAAAAAAAGAGAGTCGTCTCTTACCTTCTAGTCCTAGCAGAAGCTGACTGGCGAAAGCAGTCAAATAAAACAAACGCCTGTGAGGAAGAAAAGCTAAAGGTCTTATAGGGTCAACTCGATAGGAGCTAACGGCTATCGCAGTGGTCGCAGTCGTTCACTTCCCGGCGGTTCCGCCTGGCGTGCAGTTTAAGCTAACTCTCTGCCTGCAGCTTGCCACTTCGCCCATGTTCCGTTTATTTTGTCACATCTCCAGCGTGAACTAAAAGTACCCACGGAGCGCGGCGGGCGCTACACGTGCTGAGAGCGTACACAGCCGCGATTGGCTGATGACGGGTCCGGTGTTTCCGCACGGGGCTGAGAGGCTCGGCCAATCAGCGGCGCTCATCGCGCCGGTTGGACGACTAGCGGGCTCGCTCCGCCCCTCCTTCACAGCCGCACGTGCGGGTGGTGTGGCTGGGAAACAGCTAGAACAGCGCGTGACAGCGAACGAAAAATCTTAGCATGTAAATGAATAGCAACTGGTGTACTTTACTAAATCGCAGTGTAATTACAGACAGGGTGTCCGTCTACTGTTCTCACTGTATCTGTCAATCAAAAACTAAAAAAAGCAAAGTCATCACAACTGGTTTGATGGGTCCAGCCCAACCTTCTTCAGCGGCGTCCAGAACGTCTTACATAAATCTTCATGTTTTTGTTGTGCTCGTTTCAGTCTGACATAACAAACTGGTTGGGATAGACAAACAGATCTTGTATTTACTGGATTACCAGAGACACTCATTGGTACTTTTGACAACTGATCACATCTTTAGTCATCCCACACTGGGCACATTCGCCTGTGACAGCTGCTACTGAAAACAGTATGTATGTACAGAAAAATATACACCTTTTTCTTTATTTTTCAAGAAAATTTGCTGGCAGTGAGTAAATAGGGTTTCAGGATGCTGATTGTTTTTATCTATCTTATTTTTTTATTTTATGCAACTTAGACTACTTTACCTGATTTTTTATTATTACTTACTTCCTCACACACAACAAGTACAAGCTATTAACTAATAAAAAAAAAACAAGGTCATTACGAACTAAAGACATGAAGACCTTTGAACTTAATTTAGTTTCATTTAGCATCTACAAGACACGGGTACACTCAGGAGGATTCATCATAGTTGACACTTCTTATTAGTGGTGTAATTTACGAGCGGCAATTAGTTTAAATTATGTAAAAAATTATATGGTGTAAACCTGGGGCTTTTGAGAACTTCTGACAAGGGCCTTGTGGCGGGTGAAATATAGCACAGGGATGGCAGAATGAGGAATGAAAGGGCGTTATTATTAGTGAATGCATGACCTGTGCCAAAAACTCTGGGTGTGGAAAAGTCAATGGCATTCTCTGCAGCAAGATATATATTTGATGACTGGTGTGACAGTTAATTACAGATCAAACAATAGTGTGCTTAGCCAGCATCATTGCCATTATCTTCAAATTATAGTAATTAAAGTTGGCTCAGGCTCCAAAGGACCAGTTGGGTTTTCAGGCTCGATGGTTCCCTGTGCATGTCAATAGATGAGTTACGTTCGTCTCATGGTTGATTGTTTTTATTTCATCTGGGACTCATTGGCCAACAGACATCCTCCTGGTTCTAATCCATGAACATGCAGTTCCAGGTTTAGTTCTTTAATTGCAATTCATATACAGCCACTACACAAACGGCATCCACCAACTGATAGATAAACCAATAATCATTATTGATCAGTATAAAAACCTTTAAGCAGAACATTGCACACTGTGGAAACTGGTTCTTATATGTGATATGACAACGCTGGAGATAATGGTACATTATAAATTATATATAGTAAAGCAGTGCTTGTTAAACTGTTTAACTTGAATGTTACATACTACATATATGAAAAAAAAATTGTCCACATTCTAAATGGTTACAATTGGGTGTCACCAATGTCGTGGTGGGGCACATGGCCAATTAAATGGAAATGACATGATCCAAACTGCAAATTATATTTGACAGTGAAAAGGAAGTTGGCAATGTGTGCACTGTATAGGCCTGCATGTAGATGTTGGGAAGGAGCTGGCAGACATGGTCTCAAAGTAACATGTTAATTAACATTTTAAGTAGCATGTTCATTATAACCCAACTGAGGACAAATACATTTCTCTGCAGGAAAGAAAAAAAAAACAACACCCATCTTTGACTCACAAATGAAGGCATAGCAACACTGTCTTTGCTTTACTGCAAAACAATGTGACATCATCACCATTGTTTTCAATATTTCCTCGGCTCATTTTGATGTAAAAGAACATTATGTCTTTCTTGTTTGCCTCCTCGACTTTAACCACCGATAAAGTCCCATTTCATCACACTATCCCTCTAGCAGCCAAGCCAGGGGTCCACTCTGTTTGTCTTGGTGATAAAGGCAATTTTCCTGGCCATTTCCGAGTGGTAGATCCGCCTGCAGTTCTCAAAGCTAATGCGCTGTCGCTCTCTGCAGGGCTTCTCAAAGTAGCGTTTGCGTTTCACGGTGGCAATAATTCCCTCCTGAGTCAGGACCCTGCAGTATGTAGAGGAAACGTGATGAGCTGGGACTTCAAGACACTGATTTAGACAGTTACAAGGACACAGTAACATAACTGAAACATTGTTTTTTCAAATTCTGTATTGTTATTATCCTGCTTTGATTAAACGATTTATATCAGCGTTAGCTAGAACCTGAGAAGCTATGAGTAAATAAGGTAACAACACAATGTGTCAAAAGTATTGAGTCCAGATCCGTCCAAAACAAAAAAAATACTTTTAAACTTAAACGTGTTCAAACATTTTGATACCTCAATACAGACCACTGATGAGTGAATCTATCAACTATTTCTTAACTTAATTCTTAAAGTTTATTAGCGTCAATCCCAACACAACCAAATTAAATCCTAAATGTATCACCATCAAATGCTTAAAACTTAACACACATGAACCCACTATTAGCTCATGTGTATGTGAAAAGCGGCCCAACTGCGCAGCCGCAGTTCTATGACATTGAGCGGAAAGCTAGTTAAGCTAACGTTAGCTTGTCATTCCCCACCTAACAACACGTACTCAGTTATGGCTTCTCCTTTAAGTACATTTTACTTGAATAAACGAATGTTACCTTTGTAGAATCTTATATGCTTCATCGATGTCGCCATTTTTAACCATCACCGTCCGCGCGACAAAGCGAAGGTGCCTCGACATGATGAGATTGGTGCTTGCTGGAAAGTGGACCGTCTCGAAACACGTAATTTTCCGGAAGGTTCCGGATACTGGAGACTGTATCGTTGATTTGTTGCATAAATCAACGCTAGGTGGCGCTTCACTCAAACGTTTACCTTAGTGACCTTTGTTAGAAATAAAAGTATTTTCCGAAAGAATCGAGGTAAATTGTAAGTTTTATTTAAACATATGCAGTGAAACAGCTAATATCACCAAACCTCGCTCTGTCATTTAGGAGAATCACTATATCCATATAAAAAATAAGACCAATCAAAAAAATTATATCATTGTAGCATCACATGATCATGTCCATGCAGCACCCGGCTTATATAAGAAATCACGGGTTGATAAAACTAGATCCGTTGTCATAGCAACAGGGACAGCAGTGTCCAGTGTTATCCTTTCATCAAGCCATTCTTCTCTTCTCTCTCTCATGTCCTGGCTGCTGTTGTCCCCCTGCTTCTCTCAGTCTGAGGTCAGTCACCGGTGAGTCCTGCTCTGGATGCTGTCCCCAGTGTGTGTTCAACAGGAGTTTTTCCATGCTCTTTCTCTGGATGATGTAAACATGATGGTTAATTCCTGAGTCTGCATGGTGCCACAAGGAGGAAGTCTGAGGGAGCCTGCACAGATAACATCACAGTGCCTGAATGCACTGCATCATGTTTCCAGAGGCATCCTCTCTGGTGCAGACTTGATGAAATAAACTTGGCAGCAAGTGAAAATGTGAGAAAAAAAAGTGTGAGAGAGAAAGAATAGAAAGCGTTTGTGCGATAAAGACATTGAAGTTTACAGTCTTTTAGATTTTCTTTTCTTTTTTCACTCCCATTTTGCCATTCCAGAAGCTACTATTTTTAAAAAGGAAATCTGTGACTGCCATTTTCATTTGATAATGTAAATTTGTTTGTAATGTAATGTAACGAGTTTATGGATTCAGCATATGTGTTTAGTAAATATATTATGCTATTATATTTACTTTCCACTTGTGATAACTGGCTTGACATGTTTCGGTTATTCATTAATTAGATTAATCCACAGCTCCATAAAGACACCTATCAGAGTGTAAATACTATAGATCGCAAATGACAAATCACTGTTAATGAATGTGGTGTGTTTTCCTGTTTCCTGTGATTTTGCTGTTTGGTTGTATCAGTTAAACAAAGTGCCTTCTTTCTAAAATGTTCATTGTGGAGTGAAAATGCTGATGGATGCCTCCAGCTGGATGTCTTATCTTTTCCCCTGTCATCAACCCCCCCCCACCCCCACCCCACTCACTTCTGATATCTTACATTCCAATCTAAAACAACTTAACACACAATTTAAAGTTAGATTATTGTAAAAAAAATAGAAAATAAAAACAATGATAACCCTTTTTTTTAAATTCGCATACCTATTTAGTAACTTAATTACTTTGTGGCCCTCCTCTTGTCAAATGACTGAGACAGACATGGCACCGTCCTATAAAACAATTAACACCTTTTCTCATTATCCGGGCCGCATCGACATCAAAGCATTTACTGGAAGCACATTTTCCAGCTCGTATCCAAATCTTTCACCAAGCTGACAGAGGTGCAGGGTGCAGACGGAGTCAGGAGGGGGGGGGAAGTCCCTCCCTGCCACCTCCCTCTGCATTGGCTGGATCAGCATCACATCCAGACCGGCTGTCAGCCAATGAATGGAGAGGCTGATGCAGACACACCGGGGAGCGGAGGGACGGACGCTCATCTATCCGCCAGTCTGCAGCCGCAGTCGGTCTCCTCTCTGCTAGAAGCGCTTCTCCCACCGCCTGCTGCCAAATGGAGAATAAAGTGGTGGATTTTTCGGGAAAATGGAAAATGAAGTCATCGGAAAACTTCGAGGATCTTTTGAAAGCGCTGGGTGAGTGTGCACTGTAAGTCTGACAGAGGTGTTTTATGGGGAAAAAAAGTTATACGTTAACTTATAAGTCAATTAAAGTTACTTAATATTTAACAAATAAGTCACTTTTGATGCTAATTCCGAGTCAGAGCTGTGTTATTGTCATGCAGTTTAGCACTGATTGTTATAATGCAGAGGAAATAAAGGGAGGAAAGATGCATCTTCCATTAACAAAGGCCTGTCAATCATTCTGTGGCATTATCAGCTGGAAATCCACATTAGGTTTAGGGGTCAGCCGGAAAACCAGAGTGGCCTGAAGTGACTCTCTGTGGTGAAACTGATTTCCTCCTGACCTGCAAACTCATGGTCCTGAGAATGTGTCTTGTTACGGGACATGAGGCAGAAGAGGTACAAGTTTCAGGTCGTCTTAGAGGAAGGGGGTAAAAAAAAAGGTCAGACGCAGGTCAGCCAGTGGCATCCATTAAAAATCCGAAGACAAATAGCCTGTGGAGAAATGTTCGATTTGACTCATCTGAGGCAGAGGAGTCCTCATGCGGTTGTAATTAGAGCCAGTGTAAACGGAACTAAGCCTTAACATGGGCCCCAGCAGCCAGTCGGCTCTGAGAATGACTTTCCTTTACTACCCTGGGCCTCCCAGACCCAGTCTGACACTGTGTGTGTGTGTGTGTGTGTGTGTGTGTTACCACTGCACGGGTTGATCAAACAGGATACGAACTGCATCTGATTTGTTGTGTTGTCATGGTTTTTCTGGAGCCTGTCCAACTCACATAGCGTATATGACGCTATACTGTGGGTTTCCAACGAGTTCACGAGTTTCACATCACTGACTATATTTCCTACAGTTTACACTCCTGATATAGTTTTTCCTCGTGCTGTATTAACTCAGGTTTTGGGGCCAACACGGACCGATGGACTTAAAATTTACATCAATTTTTATGACTACAATGACACAAAAAAGACCATATTGTGATGAAAATGGAAACAACAAAAGGCAAAAAACCTAAAAAGTACCACAAATTGTCCACACAGATACTCAAAAAGACCTTAAAGAGATGCAAAGCAGCCAAAGAGACACCAAATGACCATAAACTGATGCAAAACAACACCAAAGAGATGCAAAACAACCAACGATTAGCATCTGTTTCACAGAGGGTAAAGGCCCATACATAAACCACAGCAACAGCTGCCTTTAAATGTTTCAGCACCAAGTCATTTGAATAGTTGTCTGTTCACCTCTGTGTCAGAGAAGTTAACTGTAACAGATAATCTACAATAATCTATAATAATAAAAACATTTTCTTTACGGTTCTGTTTGTGGCATTTCCAGAACCACCATATTAATGTCCACCTCTTTACCAGACCAAACAAAACAAGCAAACCTTCTCAACCTAATTGTTCAAGTCAAAGTTTAGATTATTTAAAACGAGCAGAGGTTTGGCTGAGTGGAAAACCAACATTTTTGAACAAAATGTTTTTGTTTCCTTTTCTTTTTTTTTTAGCTTTTTGACTTTGGTGATCATTGTCTCTGTACATCAGATAATAAGGAATGCACTCTTCTGTGTTTTTGCAAGGACCATACCAGTGGTGTTGCATGTTGTAACCCATCCATCCATCCATCCATCCATCCATCCTTTAGCAATACAGCTCATCCTTTGAGAGTCACATGGGGGTGGAGCCAGTCCTAGCTAACGTTAAACTATCAAGCCCAAATCACATATGTTTCACATTATGGCAACCGTCTGCTGAGGCATGCCATGAGTTCTGACTTACAACCAAGAAATGAATCATAGTGACATTTAATTGTTACGTTTTATGGTCTACAGAAAAATGTGTTAATGTTGTGTAGCAATACATTGTTATCGTAGGCGGCCAAAAATACGTTGCATTCATGAAGTCTAGTTTTGGAAAACCAAATCCATAATCATAGCTGCATTATTATAATGATTATGATTATGATCATTATTGATTAGGTAACAAAAGCAATCGTTATATGTACAGTATGTGCAGGTATAATAAACTCTGGTTGCAGCTGTATATTCTCTCCTCTCATCACAAACCAACCCGGGTGACGTTTTGACCACAGCTGCCAGTTTCATATCTCATCTGTCTGTCTGTGTGCTGCCAGGTGTGAATATGTTTCTGAGGAAGATTGCTGTGACAGCAGCCTCCAGCCCAGCTGTGGAAATCACCCAGGAGGGAGAGAGTCTGTCCATCAAGACATCCACCAGTGTGCGCACCACCAATGTCTCCTTCACTGTGGGTCAGTCCTTTAACGAGACGACAGTGGATGGACGTCCCTGCACGGTACGCGGCCCTTTATATTCCACGTAAATCTTCCTGGGTAATGTCAGTACACGAGTAACAGCTTTTGGTCAAGGACAGCATAACTAGCCATGGTTCTGCACAGACACAACATATGGAAATGATTTCAGCGCAACTCCAGAGTCATTCCCACTGATGGTACATGGATGTGTTCTACATTTCATTGTGATGAGTGAGTGGTGAGGCCCATCGTTCCTGAAAGACCATAAAACACTCCGGCATGTAGCGATGGGCACAGCAATCTCCACAGTGAAACACAAACTTCGCTGCAGCTCCAGGCTCCAAAGCAATTAAATGATGCCAGTTATTAATATTCTCCCTGCAGAGTTTTCCAAAGTGGGAAACAGACAGCAAGATCAGCTGTGAACAGACTTTACAGAAAGGCGAAGGGCCCAAGACGTCGTGGACCCGAGAGCTGACCAATGATGGAGAACTCATCCTGGTAATTATTTGTTTCCAACAACAACAACACAGGATGCACTTGAGTACACAATATTCCCAATCATAAATATTTTCCTCATTAATAAATAATTGTTGCAAATTCCCCATTAATATCATCTCTCAACTAACACTTAGAAACCAACATTTCAAACTGTCCCTTTGTTATGTTCTTTCAGACAATGACCGCTGGGAACGTTGTCTGCACCAGAGTGTATGAGAGGGAATGAGGACATTATTCAAGACCGTCATATAATTCTCCTGTTTTGTGTCTCCTGCATGGTTTTTACATTTACTCGACTAGTTTTCCGCTCGTCTTCCTCCTCCCAGTTGGTCAGATGCCGATTACATATTGGTCCAACAGCTGACTGTGTAGAAAAGGCTTCTTTTAACATAAACGTATGATGTACAACTGACTTTTTAACACCAGTCGTAGGATTGCCACATATTCTATACTGTAGAGTTGAAATCCCTTATCGAGTTGTTAATAAACTGTTTTATATGAATTTGATGTTGGCTGATTCCTTTTCAAACTCATTCCTTATGCTGCCTCCTCCCTGCACCTTCTATTCCCCTGTCGTGCAACTACGTATCACTTTACATCAATGTCTGCCAATCATCCTCTGTACACGCCAGTTATTACACACACACACACACACCCTCCATTTTTCCATTCGCTATCCAGCCTGTTGTCCTCTTTGTGCTCTTTACTCAATTTGTCAAAAAAAAAGTCCTGAGGACAATTCCCATTTTAAAAACTCTGTTTTGAGTGATACTTTGGCAAAAAGGAAACAGAGGAGGCAGGAATGAGAAAATCATTTCATAGCATCAGGAGACGATTATTCTTTTTTATTCTCCCGTTTCCAGCTGCACCTATTTACAGAATGACCTCAATAAAAAATTCCCCCACCCAGGCTCTCTGGCCTTACATTGAGGTACAAAGTGTTAGGTGACCTCTTACACTGTGCATTGAGATTCCCAGCTGGTCTCTCTGAAAAACCCTCTTTTCAACATCGGGGATGCAAAAAAACAAACAAACAAAAAAACAACTATGCAAACACAAGCTGAAATATGCAGCAAGAGCACCATCAGCTAAAACTGATTTACCTGTAGTCGAGTCCCCATAGTCTGTCCTCTGTCCTTTACCCAACTCAAACCCAACACCACAGTGCAGTGTGAGACACACTTTACCTGGCACTAAAAATCTCAGTCATTCATGGTCTCTCGGGGACTTCCTGAAGACAGCACTGCTTCGGTTCACAAGCAGTGATGGTTTTTACAGGTTTCCAAACAGTGCGAGTCTCTGTGAAGTGCTTCCCGGTTTATACACACACAGCACTAAGCAAGCAACAGGCGCAATGTATGAACTTTCTCAATAAGCTGAGTGGGTACAAGTGTATGTGTGTGTGTGTGCGTGCAAACGTGCATCAGAACCACAAAGATTTAACTGCACTCTTGAGAACATGGAAAATTCCACGCTATTTTCACAATAGGAAAATTGGCATTGCATGCACACATGCACATGTGCACACACACACACAAATATACACGTTGTCATATTTTGTCCTAAATGACCCCTATGACTAATGGCTGTCAGCCTCATAGAAACAGTCGAAACCACCCAGTCCCTCCTTGTTAACCGGGTCACTCTCAACACACAACTGTTATGCCAATTCATTCCTCAGGCAGTGATGTCATGGAGCCTCGCATTGCTCGATTGGCTGAGGAATGCTGTGGTTTTAGGACAGGGAGGCACCCAGCTCCAGCATTTGAATCAGGGCCATCTGGACCAGTCGTGACAGGGTCCAGTAGGAGAACTGATGTGTCATTGGAGTCAGCGCACAAACACAGACACAAATAGATGATGGTTTTGAGACAGACAAAGCAAAGCATCTGAGCTGGACAGGAAACCTGAGCTCTGAGCATTTTTGTGTTACGATTTTAACGATTTTCATTGGCCCGTTAAGAGTTATAAACGTTAGGGATCTAAAATTACTTGATGTAAAACCTGCTGTTTTGTCCCTTATTCCACTACATCATCAGATTTTATAAAGCACAGTCTTACTGTTTTCACATGCAGACAGACAGAACAAAAACATTACTATCTTTAAATTCTCCACATACACTAAATATGCCATTTTGAATTTTGAAGAAATACATCGGACATTTCCATTTGATGAAATTGTTCAGCCATAAAAAAAAACAAGCAGCTCTGGATATTAAATTCCAGAGAGTCATACTACGGAAATTCAAGAACACAGGATATGAAGCCATTAGTTGTGACCTTAAGGGGCCTCTGAATCCTAATAATACAGATTCATTATATATTTCTACAACACCTGTCCCAAGTTAGCGTTAGTTTTCTTCATTGATTGTGAGTTACTTTGTGTCTGTCAAATCATAAATAAGTCCAGTAACAGGGAGTTAACAGCATGTGCATGGACAGGTTTGTGTGTGTTCCTATATGTGCATGTAATGAAATCATATGACTGCCCTCACCCATGTGACTTGTCGGAGAAGAAAATGAAAAGACATTTGGACAGAAGGTGGAATCCTTCCCGCCGCTGCTCAGCGTATTACTACAGGGTCATATGTGAGTAATACAGAGAAAATCCCATAATGTCCTGCAAAATGCATCCAGCACAGAATCAAAGTTTTGGTTTTTGACTGTGCCACATTATTAACAAAAGAAAACTCACATTGAAGCAGTGCATAAGACCACACGTTTTCAAACGTGTGTTCAAACATGTGAAGCAAATGCAATGTTTCTTCTGCATCATTTGAGCTCACCCTCACAGTCTCCTGACTTTGAATCTCATGTCAGACCTGAGAATCATGAGGTGCTGGTAAAATACTTTCTGCAAGATGCACGAGTGACATCTGCTGGAAGGAAGAGGTAAGGGTCTTTCTAAGAGGACTATGCTGACGGGCCCCTGGCAACTTAGTACTATAGTCTATCAGTATACTAGTGGCATCAAATTCAAAATACACATCATAAATATTGTTTTTTTAAATTCATTTATCACTATAAAGGTTGATGAAGGAAGGATCTTATTCCTAAACAACTAATAAATGAAGCCCAAGCGTGGCCACGCCCCCGTCACTTACCACATGACTCCCTGCCGCAGCAGCAGTCACATGACCTCGGCTGGATACTTCCTTAGCCAGTTGTTTTCCTGCAGGGAGAAAGGGAAAATCTATTTTTGGTCACATGTAATACAGCGTCGCTACAAAGCAGACCGTGGCAGCAAGCGGCGAAGAGTCACAGCCTCCGCGTCATCCAACCATTAACCTGACTCATCACCCCACCTCATCACCTGTTATTTCTTCAGACTGCCGGACATGATCGCCGGAGGAGGGGCGGGTAGCTAGATCAGTGGATAAACCCTAACACCGCCCATCTTTTCGATTTGGAACAGCAAACCAACGACGTCTCCTGTTTAAAGACGTTTGTTTGTGTTTTTTTTAATCCTTTAACACTAGCTGTCAATGGTGGCTGCTTTACGTTAGCTCGGATTTTAAAACAACAACAACAACACACATATCCGTCATCATCATGTCGAAATACACTGGCTTTCCAGACCCGGTGGACGACCAGAACCCTTTCCAGGTGGGTTTAAATGAATGTAAGCTAATGTCAGTGTGTGTCTGTGTGTCTGTCATGGTGTGTTTGATGGCTAAAAGTCACTGATGTTAGCTTTGTGTAATAGCAGGCGTGTTGTTGCTCATGTGACATGTGGGCCTGGGCTACATTTCCCTTAATCTCTGCCCACTTGTGGATCCCATCTACATTAAACCTACTATTACTCAGATCTGTCAAATGAGACAAATGAGCAGGTCCTATTTATTAGCATACTAATTCAGTTGTTTGTTGTTGTTGTTATTATTGCTACAGGATCCTGCAGTGACTCAACACAGCAGCAACACAGGATACGCCACACTGGACCTTTACAACCCGTTTGAAAACACTACTGGAGTGAGCAGTATTTATTTTTTTAATATATATATATGTGAGATAATAGAATAATTAAAATCAATTCCCTGTGATTCATCTGTCTTTTACTTTCTTGATTAGTGATGTATTTTGTTAGCTCTCTGCTGTCTTAATATGTCAGGACACAGTGACAAGTCAAAAACTGCGTACTTTCCCACAGCCCAAGATCAAGTCTTCAAATGTCTTGTTTCATTTCATCAAAAACCCTAGTCCCAAATATGACTTGTCTGTTGTGATGTAGGATTAACAAACATCTCATATTTTATATTTTTATATTAGTCTGAAATCAAATTCCTGTCTTGCTCTTAAGCAAGAGCGAGTATTTTTCTGTCTAATAATTCGACCATGGGCGCGGGTCAGTTACCTGCTTCGCCGATATAATGCTGTGTCATTATATGGGTTTTATCTCTTGAAATGTTCAATGAAACAAAGACCAAATTGCCATGAAAGCAGAAAGACACAAAAGAGCCAACATTTGCAGTACACAGTGGAGTGTGGAATTTCGTGACGGTGTTGCTAGGAAACAGCTTGGGTCTGAGTTTTATCATGGCGGTCTATTACAGTCAATACAATTCACAGACCACAAAGACATCAAGGTCTAAAAAGGCTGAAAATGTATTTCTGTTTTTGTAAAACCTTTACCAGCCTCCACCACCATATGAAGCTACTTCACCATCTGCTCCGTCTGTGCCTGCGCCTGCACAGACGCCACCGAGCAGGACGACGCCCACTGAGCCCCGCAACTATGGCTCCTATAACTCCCAGGTATACATGCTGCACCTCTTGTGATAATGTTTTACCATATGCACCTTCATATCAGCACATTTGGTGCCGGTTGGATGCATAAATCATGTGATTTTATTAGTTTCGTTGGAGTGCTGAGTCCTCAAAAACAAAGACTCCCAGTTATTAGCCGATCAGGACTTTGATTTAATGATTTGGTCCTGTTACCACTCTGAATAAAAACGGTTGACATGTATGCACTTGGCAGCATCTCCACTGGGCTATGCCTTATCATTAGATACCAGGGCTTTTACACAATCCTTTTCAAATATTTATGACAAAAAGTACAAAAGCTCTCTCTGTGAAACGTGACATTCTGTTCTGATACATTGTTTCCCATGTGTCTTACCGTGACAGACTGCGGTGAATGCTACCACAGCGGAGCTCCTCAGGAAGCAGGAGGAGCTGGAGAAAAAAGCCAGGGAGCTGGAGAGGAGAGAGAGGGAGCTGGAGTCGCACAGCCTGGGACCTGGAGCCTGTAAGATAGGGAGGAGATAGAAGCAAGGAGATTTTAGAGTCAATGGTAAAAAAAAAAATCATTATTGTGTCCCATTGTGCTTGTTTTCAGCCCGTCAGAATAACTGGCCCCCACTGCCCTCATTCTGTCCTGTGGGCCCCTGCTTCTACCAGGACATCAACATGGAGATCAGCCAGCGTTTCCAGCGCACAGTCACTATCATGTACTACTTCTGGATGTGTGAGTCCCTGTAAATGTTCTTCTGCGCTTTCATTTTTCATTTCATGCTTTCACACACTGACACTTGTTTTTCGATGTCCAGTCTGCACTTGCACGCTGCTCTTCAACCTGATCTCCTCCCTGGCCATGTTCTGCGTGGATCCTTCTGGCGGTGTGGGCCTGGGTCTCGCCATCCTCTGGGGGCTCCTGTTCACCCCCTGCTCCTTCGTCTGCTGGTACCGACCGATGTACAAAGCCTTCAGGTGTGTGCCACCATCCTGATGGAAAAAGCGTAACCATTCCGTCATTATTCACTTGTTTTCAGTTGTGGCTACAGTTGAAACAGAGTGAAAAAGCAGCGGAAGAGAAACTTAACATCAGCAAAAACAAAAGGAAAAGGGAAGCAAACCAAGAGCAAACACAATCACAGTATATGAAAGAGAAAAGAGAAATGAATTCCGGACGGCACTCGTACTTTGACCTTTGGCTTTGGTTTAAAAGCCAGTTTCAATATTGCTTCAATTTCGTTTTAGTATTTTTGTAGCTAGTTGGAAATGATAGCTTTCCCCTTGCATTAGTTAAATAAAGGATGTGAGTTGTTGCTTTGTTTTGCCCACTAGTGTATTTTTTCCCCTCTCCTTTAGGAGTGACAGTTCTTTCAACTTCTTCGTCTTCTTCTTCATTTTCTTTGCCCAAGTTGTTGTCTACGTCATCATGACTATCGGCATCCCTGGCTGGGGTTTCAGGTGTGTGTGTGCGCGTGCGTGCGTGCGTGTGTGTATATATACTGTATATATATGTAATATGAACCATCCATCTCTGTTACACTACGCAGTGTGTCTATTCAACTCAACATATCAATAACGACAGCTTAATTAATACTGCCTGTGAACATCATTGTCCGATAGATTGCTTTGGATTGGTGGGAGCAAATTAAGATAGTCACTGATGTCCATCACTGTTTTTTTAATCCTCCTCTCTCTTTCTATCTTTTATTTTGTTTTTTACCTCTCCATCTCGCTGTGTCTGTACCTCCTCAGCGGGTGGATTGTGAGCCTGGCTGCCCTGAAGACCAGCGTCCCCGTTGGTGCGATCATGATGATGAATGCCATCCTCTTTACTGCCCAAACCGCCATGGGGATTGTCATGCTGAAGAAGGTGAATTACATTTGTTAATCTAGAAGGTTAATTCCAACATTGTGACTAATATTATTGCAATATAATGTGTTGGATGTTTGGCAAAATGTTAGTGAACCTATCCCCATATAGACCAATTAACAGGGTATTTAGAGTGGTACCATAAAACCTGGATTAGGTGTTTATTCAGGTTCCAGGTCTCTGAACCCAGGATATTATGCATGGTAATGCTTTAAAATAAAAATAAAAATGAATTAATACGAGGCAGAATACACAATGCAAATTAATTTTGTAGTTTTTCACAGGAAGAGAGTGAAAGCTAAATTGTCAAGCTGTACTCTGTACCTGTTCTGCATAAACACTTGCACCTGCCTGGCCCAGGTGGTCAACCTACTAGTCAGTAGATAACAAACAGTCTGAAGAATAGCCATGATATCAGGTTCTGCAGATCATTTTCACCCTCACAATGTGCATGATATGACGATAAATAGCCATACGTATCAAGTGTCAGCGCACTCTGCTCTTCCCCAATCCAGGTCCACAGTATGTACAGGCAAACCGATGCCAGTTTCCAAAAGGCCCAGGCTGAGTTTGCAACCGGAGTCATGTCCAATCAGGCTGTACGCCATGCCGCTGCCAACGCAGCCCAGGGGGCCTTCACTGGACCTCGATAAAGATTATAATTCAATGGGGGGGTTGTGTCTTTATATTTACCCTGGGACACCTAAAGTAAGGGCACTTGCATGAGACAGAGGTGAAGTTTGTCTAATTTAAATGTGTACAGGACAATAAAGTGTAATTGCCAAAACAGGAATCAATATATCATAAGTGTTGATTGAGATAAGAGAAATTAGATTTGATAAGACAACTGTAAGATGCTGACACAGTATGAAGTTTGTTGCAGTTTCACATTGTTGTGTGCAGTTCATTATATGCGAAGACAAGCTGCGTGCCAAGTGGGATAACGTCGGTGTGAATGGCATGGATGTACATGTGTGTTTACAGGGAGCCGTGTTTCTGTTCAGTCTGAGACTTAAACGAGTGCTGAGACGATGCCAATCTAACCTTTGATCCATAACTGAGAGGATCAGCTTTCGCCAATGCTACTTTTTTGTGCTTGAATGTAAAACTAACTTGTTGTTTACCTAAAAGAGAAGGCCAATTTATGACGAAGCCAAATGCTCCCATACTGTCAAGATTACAAGCGGATTGTTTCGGTTACAAAATATGTCACTGGTCTGTATGTAGAACTTGTGGGTCTTATGATTATTAAAGGTCACTGTCTTGGTTTACTAAAGAAATAAATTGTCTTGCTTATATGCTCGTCTGTGGTTATTGTTTTCTCACCCGATTGTTTTTATATTAATGTATATAAAACAAACTTAGCATACGATCTGCTAATTCGCTGCTCGGGGACTTTCTGTTTCAGTTGTCATGGAAACTGTTTCTAAGAGAAACAAATCTCATCAACACTTTCGACTTTGGAGTTTAAATTGTTGTATTTTTATATTGTATTGCTTTTATAAGAGATGCTCTCCACCTCATCCTGCTGTCGGCCAAGTCACTGTTATTAAGTAAAATTTTATACACCCATTAACTTTATGCGCTGTACAAAATGATGTTAAGATTAGACTTTCAGATTTAACCCAGACGCATTGTTCAATAAATTTGAGATTTTTAAGTCATCTCCCCCAACATTTTATTCTGTGGCGACACCTAACACATTTCAGACGAACTGCACCCTTGATGTCACATTTACAACTTGCTGCTTTTTAAACTTTTTTTTTTTTTTTTTGCAACTTGATATGTGCAGCATTGCAAAAAAATAAAGTCCAATGAAGAAGCAACAACTGAAATCTCTTTGCAATCAATCAACCAGTATGAAGGTCTGCCATTAAGCTTTACATATAAATATTTAAATGTCAGAGGTGGGTGCCCAGCTTATTAATTATAGTAACGTCCGGTTTACTAACATGTCCCGGGCACCAGACCCTGCTGCACTGCTCTGATCCGCAGGACAGAGACTTTTATGGGCTTCCACGCGGACGTCAGCCGCGGCGCTTCACCGTGAAGATGGCGGAGGCTGCGGAGGCACCACAACACCGGTTTTTCTGTCACTGCTGTAAATGCGAAACGAACCCTGAGCTCCCGGTGAGTCTGGTCAGAGAGTGTTTTTAATTGCGCACGTGCTGCCCTGCGAATCCTCCACGCGCCTACGGATGCAGCAATTACGAACAGTATCTTACTTTTCTTTTCTAAACCTGCAAAGATGTATTATTACTAAAAAAAAACTATTCGCGTTTTTTTTTTTTAAAATACTGTTACACACTATAGCTCTGTGTTGTTTTGTTTTGTTTAATACGCGTCCAACCTGCACAGAGAGCTTACATTAAGGGGAGGGGGAGTCAAATCTGGCGATTCATGTTGCCATATTTAGAAGCAACACTGTTGGTCACTCTGAGGCCAGTTGTCTACTGTCAGCTGCGCGTGAGAGACGTCAGCGGGGCTGGTTGTGGTTGTCACCACACCACACCACACACAGCAGCAGCAGCGCGTCCATTGCTACACACACATGGTGCGTTTAAAGCCTTTTGTCTCTGTGACTTATTTATTGCGGTGTTTTCCCTCCTCGGCGGGGGGGGGCAGCACACATGTTGCCGCAGTTGACCGCACAATTCCGCACGGGACAGTGTCCAATGTGCACAAATCTAAAACACGGAGAGGCGCCATTCATGTGCACCATAGAACCAACACAAATACGTGAAACTTATGTAATAATCAATGTTCCACATACAAAAACACAAGAGCTGCATTACTTTAAACAAAGACTACCCAACAACAACATAATGAGGTCTTTGACCTCCAGCTAATGCATCATTAGGACAGTGTTGTCATTTCTGTAATCATATTTACATGTTTAATTTAAGGGCCAGTCCCACAGTTTGGGTAATGACAGGCAACAGGTGCCCAGCCAAACTAAAGAATGTGGAAACTGACTACAACACAAAGGCCCCGGTTGTCATGGTTTGATCTACGTGCCGAAAGGGGAACTCATAACGCCACAGCCTGTTTACGCAACACAGGAGACGGTAGTGTTTCCAGTTTTGTGGCAGTCCCTCTTTCAGCACGACTGAGTGGTTAAGGTTAGTGCGGTGAAGCGGTTAGGATGAAAATGGAACCACAATGATACGAGTTTGAGTCCGTCTGCTCGTTTTTCCTGTCTGTTTCAACACTATCACAGTCTAATGAAACTCTTCTCCCAAGTTGTTGCTTTTTTTTTTTAGAAGACTGTAGGTGATTACATCAGCAGATTAATGCTCATAGTTAAAAAGTTAGGGGAAAAGATGAGCTCTTTGTGTGTCCAAATATTTTTGGCCGTGAAGCTTATTAGCCTATATGTCTTTTTTTTACTTAAAGGATCTTGTCTGCCCCAGATGTGACTCTGGCTTCATTGAGGAGGTGACAGAAGACTCCAGGTATAGCTCAGATTTGGTGTATAACTACTATATATCTATAGTATACTTAGTGCATAGTGTACCAGTGCATTAGAATGCAAGAGATAAGTTTTATAAGTTTAATTAAATTAAAAACTACAAGCTTTGCATTTTTCATTTTACGCCATTAACATAAAACTGACTTGGCTCTCCAGTCTCCTGCAGGAGACTACATCCTTGGCAGGTGAAGACTCAAACTCATTGTTCTCAGAAGTATGTACTCACAAGTGCCATTTTATAAGGACCCCCGTCTTCCTCTGTGGATTTGTTGACACATAGCTCCTCTGGTCTCTCTCTCTCTCCAAGTTATGGCAGCTGCTGTTTATGGAACGCTCAGCTCTGCTGTCACATCCGCCCTCCACCGAGTCCCACCCAGATGCCAGTGAGCAGGTATCTGCAGGTCAGAGCCATCCCTCTCCAGCATCACCAGGCATTGATGACGTCACAGTACCGGAGTCTGCGTCCCAGCCAGAACATGAGAGGTCATCGCGGCCTGACCAAAGGCCCGCAGTGGAAGGGTGCGTGGACCTGGTACACAAAAATATCACAAACGTGTGCTAAAAATCCTCAGTTGTGCAAAGTGAATTTTTGTGACGTGTGTGTTTTTAAAGCACAAACTGAAGCAGACACGTATGCTTTCTGTTTTTGCTCTTTCAAGGATCGTGCAGCAGTATCTGGCCGACCTATTTGCCAACAACGGAAACTCCGGTGCTACACCAGCCACGCTGTAAACAAGTTTTCCCTTTTGGATTCACATCAATTTACCTTTGGTTTCATGTATTTTTCTGTAACACACACACCCCCTCCCCCCACTCTTTCTGATGTTATGATGCGTTTTCATGTCTCCCTCAGATCCAGCATGTTACAGTTGCACTCAAACCCAGGAGACTATGCATGGGGTCAGGGAGGTCTGGACGCTGTCATCACAGAGGTCCGTTTGTCAGACTGCTGATTTTGTAGAACTGTGTTCAAATTATTGTTTGTGATCTATTTGTTTTTTTTTCTTTTTTTCCATTTTCCAAAAACACCCACCTATCCTTAATTAACTAAAGCCCCCAAAATCTGTTTAAATCCATCATGACATACACTGTTTACTTTTTTAATGCTTTTATCCACAAGACTCCACCTACTTGTGCACACAATTCATTTCTTCTCCCGCTCACCTAGTTGTTAGGACAGCTGGAGAGCACAGGTCCGCCACCTGCAGAAAAGGAGATGATATCATCGCTGCCAACAGTTTGCATTTCTCAGGAACAGATAGGTGGGAATCATGCATGATATACCTCACAGTCTGTCTTGTTTTACCACCCCCCCCCACACACACACACACACACACTTTCTCTCCCTTCCTCCTCCTGTCTTTTCTTTCATTCGCACATCCCCCATCTTTAAAGGTGCTGCTAAGTCTTTTTCACACATGATTAAGCTCTGTCTATATGAAAACCCTTTACAAAAGCAACACTGTGTTACACTGTAATGCTTATACAACTGACCCTTGTGCGTTTGAAATGAATCTTACTCTGTGTTTACATTTTTCTTCTTCTCCCACCCAGACTGCAGACTGGAGTGTCCAGTTTGTAGGGATGAGTACTTGGTAGGAGAATCTGTCAGGAAGCTGCCCTGTCTCCATTTCTTCCACAGTCACTGTATAGTGCCTTGGCTGGAGCTGGTAAGGGTTTGAGTGTGAGACACATTCTGATGTAGGGATTATGTTTTGCCTGCAGATGACCAAGTTTTCCTCTCCTCTCCTCTCTTCTCCCAGCATGACACCTGCCCGGTGTGTCGCAAAAGCCTCGACGGTGTCGACAACAGCCTCCCCCGCGCGTCAGAACCCCGAGCTGATCGCTCCATCAGGACTGAGCGACAAGAGAGGCAAGCGATCTGAAGAACAAGGCTAACACCTCTACCTCTTTTACTGTTTTCAAGAGATACGCTGCTCATCCCAAACCTCTTCCTCAGTACGGGCTTAAAAGTCGCACCTTCCGCTCTTACTCGTTTCATGCGTCTCTGCTAAGGAACTTTGTATTTTCTACACCGTGTTATGATGCTCCGCACGTTAAAGGATGTGGCAATGTGTTGAGAAGACGCGGTGGTGACGTGTCCCTCCTTTTCTGAATGAATGACTTTGATTTTGTGAACTGATCACACTGAGCTGCCAGTGGTTGAAAAAAAATAATAAAGGGAACTAAAGGGGAGTTATGAAGTTGTGTTGCATTAAGACTTTGGGTAAGTCTCAGTTTGGCAATTCATTCTTCCATTGTCCTTTTTCAACTCCTAATTCAACTCCTACATACATACTGCTGTTATTAAAGCAAACCCATGTGACTCTCAGCCTCTGCTCCTCCATTCATTCTCCTAATCACACATACTGTATATATATATATATATATATAAAATGTGGTGTTACAGAGTTAAACTGGCAACATAAATCTTCCCCATTTCGTTAAGTTATTTACCTTTTAGGAGGAAGTACTTTTGTGCCAACTTTACCTGTGGAACCATGTGATCTTGTGTGTGTTTTCTCTGTTCCTTGTTTTCCTATGCTGCAGAATACAGCTGCTCAGAATATAGTATTGAAACAAGTCAGGTAAGTTGATGATACACTGATACATATGTTATTACATTTATAAGCTAATGTATGTTATTTCATTTGGGACTTTATGTTCAACAAATGAATAGATGACTATTTTAGTACAGCTTAATGATCACTGTTGATACAAACCTTGATCCAGCTGACTTAATGACATCAATTGATGTTTTCCAGTTACAGGAACTCTAGAACAGAATTCCCTCTTTGTGCTGCCGTGGACTTCCGATCTACAACAGAGGGCCACAGAATGAGAAGAGGAGTGCAGTACAGCTGTAGTTAATAGGCATCACTCCAGCTAATGAAACTTGATGTTATATTTAACAACAAACTTTCACAGAGGGGATCAAGTGTTTTGTCCCCATCCCCTTCTCTTCAGGGGCCTGTGTGAAGAGGATGAATAGGGGCCCTTAGGTCATCAATTTGTTTTGTTTGTTTTAATGGGCAGCTGTCAAGTGCTTGAGGGAGACTAGGATATAGAAGTGTATCCATCTTTTAATATCAATAGCCCCGATTGATTAGCGGATCAGCTCTAAAGGAACTGAAGCACAGCGATCCTTATTGAGCACGATGATTTATTTATGGGCCGAGCGGCTCCCGTTGCCTCCTGCCCTCGGTTCTGTTTATGTACTGTAGCGTTCTGTTGACAGTGTCTGTGTCCGCTCTGACAGTTGACTGTTGCATACCGACAACACACATACACACACAAACACACACGCGCCCTCTGACGGCTCAATACGCAGCTTTCTGTGGCGATCGAAAACAGCGAAATGAGGGAACGGGGACATTTTTAGCCAGCGACCCAGGGACCGCAGGAACCGCGCACAGCCGACATTTGCTCGCCTCTCTGCTCCTCTCTCCCCTCCGCCCTCCCCGGCCCGTCCTCCCTCCCTCCCTCCCTCCCTCTCCGGGAGCGAGAATGCCCGTGTTGTACTGACACTGTAATAGACATACGGGCTGCTCAGACATGGAGGCCCGACTAACCAGGGAGACCCGCGCTGACACATCCAGGCCCAGCTAACGACGAGTCGGACTGGATTTCGGAGTATCACGGGAGATAACACGGATGCTAGTCGCTGTAAGGAAACGGGATTTTAGCAGCGAGGAAGAAGGAATAGAGGGAGATCCATTTCGGGTCTCTGTTGATTCAACGCAGCCGCCATTTTGTTGACAGTTAGTGTTTTTTTAATAACCTATACGGCGCTGCATCTGTCATTTTATACCACTGGGATATAATTCGCCGCATTTTTTTTGCGTGTGTGTTTCAATCGGTTGAATAACGTGTTTGTCTTTGAACAGAACCTCGGAGGATATATTTTTTCGGGTTTAGCCGACTTGCTAGTGCACATCGTTAGCCTGTCGTAGAGATGTAGTAACACGAGTGCCTGCGAGAATGTGACGGAGATGTACGATTATGTGCATCGCCGTTCCCGGGTTGTGTCATATTCACTCGGTTTATACTAATTGTGTGACAGCTGTGGGTGTTCGCTGCTCATTTATAGGCTACACACATTATAATCTGAAGCTGTACACAGCGAGGTTTGCTTAAACCGTTCTCCAAACAGGCTGCTGATAGATGCTAGTTAGCCGCTGCCAGTGCCATTGATACAAAACGTAGCACGGCTGTCTATTATTGGACGGATGGCAGCTACTAGCTTGTTACCAAATCAACAAACCTCTCGTAATGCGTGGGTCGTGGTAAAAGACCAGTGACCGAGCCATTCGCATCACTTCCCATCCTTGCCCTTTCATTATCTCCAGTGATTTGTAAATACATTTCTGGGCTGATGCGTTTCACACTGGCGCGCCATCGCCAACTTTGTGTTTTGGAGGTGACAAGGTTAATCAGATTTTTTGGACGTGGTCATGGGACATGGAGCCGATTGAGATTAGCGGTCTTGTTCAATGCGATCACCTCGTTATTACCTATATGTCACACATGAAAACAGCACAGACGTTTTGTTATGCAATTGCAGCTGGAAGACACGCGACAGAATACTAGTTTAAGACTGTCCCATTAGTTTATGGTTGCATTTGATTTAGCTTTGTGTCTTTTAAAAAAAACAGCAATAATAAGAACCGAGTCTTGACATTATTTTTTCATGTTTTGGTTTTGGCACTTTAGCACTTGGAAGATACAAAAATATGTGGCCACCACGTTGATAACTCTCGAAGGGAGGACGCGGAGATAAATAATGTGAACACCGTTTCTGGACAAATAAAGAGGTGAGTGGATTTGACCCGATTACGGTCCCGTTTTCGACAGATTTGCAGTGTAGCTTCACAAAAATCAGATTCCTCTCTGCTTCCAGACTCACTAATCTCATATCGACGCACGGGTGGATGTTTGCGTTATTATTTGTCGACCGCATGCAGTGTCAAACTAATGGCTGTCAAAAACCTGCAAGAGCACGTCCCCGAGGCTGAGGCTGGGGCTATTTCCAGCAATTATGACTCTGACTAAACACTGGTGTATATGCAGAGTAAATATGATTAGTCGCAGTGAAAAACCGAGAGTGATCCACTGGCAGGTTTGAGAGTTATTCCCTCGACTGTACAGGAAACCGAGCGCACATAACGTTATTTGGTTTGTTCAACCCCCTTTTTTTAGTTTTATTTTATTTTCATAAATATAAAAAACACGTTTTACACGCGTCCAGTTCTAGCTTGAATCCAGTTCACCGCCTGAACCTTCCTGGACACAAACACACTGGGGATGCTCGTGTGATTGACACCTGTCACTCCCGCACCGCGGGCTCGCGCGGCAGTTTGTTTATCTTAGCTTCAAACAGCATTAGTCGCCCTCTTTTCTTTTAACGTGTTCGTTAGAGGATACAAACTAATCGTAGTAGTGAAGGAATTCGGCTGCTTTCACCCCACCCCTCCTCTCCCCCACACATACACACACACTCCGTCTTAATACCAGTGGTGTAGCAGCCCTGGAAATGACACCGCGCTCTGAGGGCAGACGCCAGCCCTCATGTGAATGATGTGGGGGTGGGTGGGTTGGATACTATTGCTATGGCCAAAGGGAAATCAGCAGTTATGAACAACGTGTGCAAAAGTGAAGAGGGAGGGAGGAAGGGGAGGAAAGAAATGGGAGGGGGCGCGGGAAGTTGTTTACTACGTTCCTGCCTGCGCTGCCGTTTTTTTAAAGGTTCCTGACCCGATATTGATTAGAGTCTTTCTTTATCGTATTTATGTATTTTAATGTTTTGCCTTTTAGTCTGGTTTTATACCATAATGGCTACTTTAACACCTGGCGATTGCTCTGAAAGAAAAAGCAAACAACAGGCAGGGATGACTAATTTACAGTATGTCTTGAAAAAACCCTGCGTTGTTGCAGTGTAAACGACAGTGACTACGCGGTAGCCTTAACCGCTGTGTAAATAAAGTACTGTTATGTTCAACGTGAAAATCATATCATCGTGTAAGAAAATGATTCAGCTCAGTACCAGATCATTTTCAGGGGAGGAAGTGCCAGTAAATGACCTGACTTGGCCTGATAGAGGTGAGAGGATTGTTTTGACTCTTGGGGACTTTTCTCCAGATTTGTGTAAGTAGCCCCTGGCAGCCAGTTTGGTGCCACATTGGCTTATTTTTGGCAAAGCCGCTGTCAGGCAGCGGATGCAGCTCGTATCACTGCGAGCGTGGCGTATAAAATAATGGGGAGAACATTTGTCACTGTGCGAGGGGGAGCAGGGTTGGAGGGGGGTCGGTGGGGGAAATGTGTTTTTGATTTAAGTAGGAGCACAGTGACTGAAGTTTGTGTGCTGTTCCTGCTGCTTTCCAAGTTTGCGAAATAGAGGAAGGGGATGGAAAAGCTTTAAGAAAACGGTGAAAGAACACAGAGATTGATGGCGTGTTGAAGAAAAGAGGGAGGTGTGATTTGAGTGCGGTATGTGTAGTGAGGGGGAGTCTGCAGTTTAGAGGCGAAATGGAGTGAGTAATTGAAGTAAACACAGAAAGAGGGTGTGGGGGAAGTACAGGCCGGACTCCAGAAATCAGTCTGTGTTTACTGTGTGGTTCAACAAAAAAATGTCTACTACTGTTTTCCATAGTCAGAACCCAAAACAAACTCAGTCTAAGACTTTGCGCAGGGTGGGTTTAGTTTCTTTTTTCTTTTGCCGCGATGCTTTAATGATGACGACTTGTATGACTTTCCTGAGGTTCCATTAAGTGGCTCCTTTAGCACTCTTCACTAATGTAGGCCGCAGAGAAACCGCCGGCACATTGACGCTCTATCACTCACTCTCATTTGCTGCTGGCGAAGGCTGGGAATGGCGGCCGGATCCTCTGTCTAGTCCCAGAGGGCACAATGTGCTGAGGTCACAGTTCTGAATTGCCTCCAAATGACTCCACATAGAGAAAGCACCTGCTTGGGGGTGAATCCGCATTAAATCACTCAGTGGCCATGGGGAGCTGTAGACAACTTCATTGAATTGGGTTGTGCTTTAAGGAGCACAATTAAGAAACACGCAGCACTCTGCTGCTGCTCTGTGAACAGGCACAAGTGGCAAAACCACTATTACAGGCCTGTTTTCACTGTAACTAATATGGAAACTGAAGGGGTTGCTAATTTATGATGTTATTTTGTGATGACGCTGAAGGATGTGACAACAATGTGCGATTAAGTATTGGCTGCGGATGTGGTGGTCTTTGTAGTTCTCAGATTGCCTGCTCAAAGTCCTTGAGCCTAAGGTTACGTTTCTCAGGTAGAAGAGCCTTGGCTGTGTAAATAGGTCACAGATTGTTATAGGCTGTGAGGACGAACACGCCATAAAAAGTCACCCAGAGAAGATGAAGGACAGCCTCTAACCAAATAGATGATAAAATTTGTTGCCCTCCATCTGCTTTGGTCCATCATTCACTGTGAAACGTTTCATACTTCACAGTTGCAGGGCGTTGTTTTAAACTGTCACTGGCTGGTTGATGTCCTCTGTTGGAGTGACTAATGTGGATTTTTTTTGTCTGCTCCATCCTTTCATTCCTCCCTTCCCCGACTCTCCCTGTTTTTACTCCTGCAGCTGAAGGACGGAGAAAGAGGGCTGGACAGCCGAGGAAGGGATAAAAACCAGCTCAAATCAAGGAGGCCTTCACTCAAAGCGTTTCCCCCTTCCCCTTTTCCCCCTTCACCCCATCCCATCTCCAAACGAAAACTCAACTTGGTATCCACAACATCCTTTCCCGAGTAAACTTGTACACCCCCGAAAAGTTCTGATGGATCAGAAGATGCAGGGGGCAACTG
Source organism: Trinectes maculatus (assembly GCA_016785345.1). Lineage (NCBI taxonomy): Eukaryota > Metazoa > Chordata > Actinopteri > Pleuronectiformes > Achiridae > Trinectes > Trinectes maculatus. The sequence goes on along the minus strand of JAFBJQ010000514.1, from coordinate 86,549 downwards.
CAACTCCTCCTCCTCTTATCTCAGGTGCTCCCACAGGGGAGCGAGATAAGGAAGGAGGCGGTGGAAAGAAAGAAGAGGAGGAAGAAAAGAAGAGAGACAGAGAGAAGGAGGGAGCTGCCACTGTCTCAGCTGGTGCTGGAGGGGCAGGCGCAGGTGGTCAAGGAGGTGCCGGCAGTGACCAGTCACACTTCTCCATCAAAGAGAGCAGCCTGTCTGAGGGCAATGTCAAACTTAAGATTGGCCTTCAAGCAAAGCGCATGAAGAAGCCACCAAAAATCCTGGAGAATTATGTGTGCCGACCAGCCTTCAGAGCCACTGTTCGGCACACGGGGCGTGGAGGAGGCAGTGCTCGTGGCAACCGCGCAGGGGCGACAGGTGATGGGCCAGGCAGTCAAAACCAGAGTCCTTCACAGGGCAAGGAAAAAGAGAGGGAAAAGAGCCCCAGCGTTAACAGACCACCCCCATCATCTTCATCAACTCACTCTGTTAAAGCTCCAACACCACCACCTCCTGCTCCCCCTGCCAGCACCACCACTGTGTCACCCTCCCAAGTGAATGGGAGTGCGCCAGCCAAAAGGGTGAGGAAAGACACCACAGTCAATTCATGCACTTGCTTTGTTACAGCAATGCTGACCTACGTATTAATACTGTTTTGTGTTTATTGACAATAGTTGGTTTCAATCAGAGATTGGCAAGGCAGTGGTCAGCAGCAAGGTTACCCAAAGTAATCCCCATGTTATTGCACAGAGAAAGAGCAGAGCATAAATTGTTCTTTAGTATTCTTTGTGTTCTCTGTTGGCCTGTCTCTATTCATCAAGCACCCCCACCCACCCCCACCCCCCTCTCCGTCTGTCTCTGCCTGGCCATGTCCTCTCCACCCCCTTCGCTGCTTGACCCTTCTCTCCAGCTTTCCCTCTCTGTCCCCAGTCTGACCCTGATTAAATGTTATTGAGTTGTGTGTAACCCCCTCACCCCCCCTCAGGCAGTCATAGAAAGTAGCATTGGTCCCCCATCAGAAAATTTTAACAAGAATTTAAAAAGTAGATTTTTAGTAGATTTTTTAAAAAAACATAACAGATGCTTGCTAGCAGGTCGTTAACTAATCATCAACCATTTTCTATTTAAAACGGATGAATTTCTGTGACATATGAAAGTTCAACTGTTTAACCGATAGTGTTAAGTAATCAAAACCCTTATTTTCAGTTAACACTTATTACTGTTGTTGATGCACATCACTTTGTACGAGCTGTGTACTGTGGATAGCACGGTTACACCACAGTTGCACATAATTTTGTCACAATACTCTCTGATGTGTCATTAGATACCAGCCAGTGACTTAATGATTTTGTGTACAGATTTTTCATATGTGTAATGTATAGATACAGTAGAATTAAATTAGAGATTGTATCTTAAATGCACTATTTATTAATCAGTTACCATCTATTAGTTGTCTTCTGCTGTCTTATGTGGTTTTTATTGTTTATTTTTGCAGGGGCCACAAAAGATAGACTGCAAGTCTGATACAAAGCCAGACACAAAAGCTGCAGCCGCCACAGCTGAGAGACCCCTTAACCTTCACCGCCCTTCACCAGACAGTAAAACACATTCCTCTGGAAAGAAAGCAGCGACACCACAGCTTAACGCCCGGACATCCTCGCCTTCACCACCACTACCAGCGTCAAAAGAACCCAGCTTTGAAAGTGTTAAACCACCTCAATACACGTACAGCACTGACAGTCAGAGAGACAAGGACAAGGGTGTCCAAAACTGGGGAACACCCACTGTCACTGAGAAATTAGCCCAACTCATAGCTACATGCCCACCGACAAAGACCCCAAAGCCAGCCAAAACCACAAAGGTTGACCCCGCTCCTCCAGTACCAAGCTCAGGCTTTATGGCCCCCACAGCCAAGCAGCGAGACAGGGCTTTGGCCAATAGGAACACATACTCAAGAATGGTCCACCTTTCTCCACCACCTCCTGTATCAAGGCCTCCTGGTCGGCCTTACGGTTCCAGGAGTAAAGACAGTGTTATGGAAAATTTACCCAGCTTGACACCTCTGAGGAAGGAGGACATAGATGGGGCTGGGAAAACAAGCAATAGCAATGTTAATAACATTAGCAACAACAACACCATGAACAGCAGCAACAGCAGCAGTCGCAGCAGCAGCCCTGCACTCACCTATGGAAGTAACCGCCTGTCTATGTCAAAGGACAGCAACAATGACAACAGCAACAATGGCATTTCTAAGCCACCCTCACGTCCTGCTTACTGCACACCCAACACCACATCTTTGCCATCCTGTCCCGTTTCATCCTCCAACACTGTCTCAGCTGAGCAGAGGACGGTGAGTGCAGTGAGTCACCTGGGTTCCCCTGCTCCCTCACAAGGACACCATGCACGTGACAGTCCTGCCCTGGCGGAGGAAAGCAGCGCTAGTGAAAAGGAGCAGGACGGGGACAGCCCCAGAGACTTAACCAAGTGCCCTCCCCCATCAGGAACAGGAAAGACAGAAGGGAAAGACAAGGGAGCTAACAATCAGTCACTGCGAGTTGAAAGGGGGAAGAGCTCAAGTCCAAATAAACGCAGTCCCAACCATGAGAGCAGCCGACCCAGTCGGACTATAAGTTCCCCTGAGTCTGTTAGACAAAGGGCACCTTCTCCACCAGAGCCAGATGGCGAAGACAGCCGTCCACAGACGCCTCTTAGAGACGATTCTCCAGATTCATCCATTGACTCCCCTGCAGAGCAGGATAGCAAACCCCTAAAAAAACGCAGGGGAAGGAAACCCCGCTGGAACCGTATTATGAACAGGGCGCAGAGTCAGAGGCCAGGCCAGGACAGTCCCTTTAACCAGAGCAAAACCCCCATGCCTTTATCATCAAACTTGGAAACGCAGTCGCCACCAGTTAAAAGACCAGTGGGCAGGCCTCCCAACCCAAATAAAATAAAACCAAATCCTGTGCCACTAAGTACAACGTCACAGCTTTTCCCATCTCAGCCTAGGAAAAGAGGAAGGCCAAAGTCCAAAATGCCACGGCTAGATGCCCCAGCCCATGGGCACCTACCTAACAAGTTGGTCCCCTCCAAGGTATTTTCATCTTTACTCAAGTCCAAAGAAGAGCAGGACCCACCTGTTCTTCACCCAGAGGTTGATTTCAATCCCCCGAAACCTATGCCCAGAAAACGTGGCCGTCCCAAGCGCCTTCCCCCTACCTTACCCCAGGAGGGTCAGCCTCCCACATTGGCTCCAGAGGCAGGAGACATGGGAGACAAACGGTTCCGTAACAAAGGAAACGGGCAGCTTATCATGAAAACTATAATTGGTAAAATTAATAAGATGAAAAGTGTGAAAAGGAAGCGCATTCTCAGTCAAATCCTGTTAGGCCCAAGAACAGAGGACATCCCGAAAGGTGCCACCAGTGGTGTGGTTGGCTCTGTGGAAGCTGCCACCCAATCGTTGTCCTCCCTAGCAGCTTCTTTTGGGGGAAAGCTAGGGCCACAAATTAATGTCAGTAAAAAGGGCACAATATATATGGGTAAGAGGAGAGGCCGTAAACCAAAAGCAGTGACTGGTTCTACAGCTACATCACCACCAGAACCCTTCCTGTCCCCAAACACCATGTCCTCTCTCCATCACCATCAGTCCCAACAACACCAGCTGTCCTCTTCAGAAGTCTTTCCATCCCCCTCTCTCTCCCAGTCAAGTGGAGGTCACAGTCCCATCAGTGATGCCAGCTTTGTTGAGCCGGGCTCAGTCCACTTTGTAGGTCATACTCACTATTCTAACTCCCACCATAGCCACAACACATTCTCCTTCCCCCCTCCAACTTTTTCAGCCCCTAATCCTCGCAGCATGGGACTGGGGTTGACGTCATCAGCCATGGCCACAGCAGCTTCCCAGAAAAAGTCATCTTGCCGTGGATACCATCATCACCATCACCATTACAGGCAGCACTATCATTATCATAAGCTTTCCCCACCCCGACCGCTTCATCCAACCTCCCCTGCTCCCCTCAGTGAGCTAAAAGAAGCCACTCCGTCACCAGTCAGTGAGTCACACAGTGAAGAGACGGTGCCCAGTGACAGCGGTATAGGAACAGATAATAACAGCACCTCTGACCGTGGTGAGAAAGGTGGAGGGGCGGGTGGCTTGGGTGGAATTGGGATGCCACCGGGGATGGGCAGTGGGTTATTAATGCCAGGGGTCATTGGTTCAGCTTTGGGTCCTGGAGTGGGCCTTAATTCTAGAGGCAGGCGGCGACACTCTGCTGTGCTCATGGAACACCCCTCACCCTCTCCATCACCTCATGGGACAAGGTCATCACCTGATCCCCGGAGACCTCACCCAGCAGCCCCTGCTTCCTCTTTAATGGGACACAAGGAAAAACATAAGCACAAGTGTAAACGTCGCAGCCATGGCTGCCCTGGCTATGACAAGCTAAAGAGACAGAAAAGGAAACGCAAGAAGAAGTACCTTCAGCTGCGCTCCCGCCGACACGACCCAGACTTTCTTGCTGAACTGGATGAGATTGTGGTGAGACTGAGTGAAATACGGATAGCACACCGTACTACAGGGCACCGGCTTGGTAGTGGAATAGGCCTAGTTGCTGGAACGACAAGAGTGCCAGGGGTGGGGAGCAGGGCCAGCGGGGGCATAGGAGGCACAGGTGGCCCTCCACCACATCATTATGTCCACAGGGACCTCCTGCCCACAATTTTCAGAGTTAACTTTGGCAGCTTCTACTCCCACCCTGCATATTCCTGCGACCCATTGCACTATGTTCGTAAACCAGACATGAAGAAGAAACGGGGACGACCTCCAAAACTGAGGGAGTCCATGTCTGAGGTTCCCTTTGTACCTGGGCTTGGATTTCCACTGTCCAGTGGAGGCTTCTATCATCCCTCATACAGTGTTCCTTACTCTTCTGGGCCCCTGGGATTGGGTTATTACAGAGGCTATCCTACAGCTAGTGGTTTATATCCCCACCCACATCACCAGTCACCACACACAGCCCCATCTCACCACTCTCACCACTCACCGTCTTTTCCCCCTCCTCCCCCCACATCTTATATGCACCATCACCACCCTTCTCATCTCCTGCTGAACCCCTCCAAATTTCACAAGAAAAAACATAAGCTGCTCAGGCAGGAGTTCCTAGGAGGAGGGAGGTCCCCTGTCCTGTACCCACCAATGTCTTCTGAGCTTTCATTCAACTGGCACCACAAGCACAAACACAGACACAAACACAGAGAGCGCTGTGCTGAGGAAGACAGGGAGGAAACAGCAAGAAGTGGATCAGGGACCCGGGCAACTGCAGGGATATCTGACAGTGGAGCATCAGGGAAAGGAGAGCGAGTTGGCAGTTTGGGAATGGCTGAGTCTTTACAAAGATGTCACTTTGGACGAGACACCTCCAGCACCAGTGCCACTAAGCAACCTGCCTCCACTTCTGCCAACTCCCCGTCCTCTTCCTCGTCCTCATCTGCAGAAAGGTATAAGCGCAAAGAGAGCTCAATGTCCTGTCTAGGGCCCTCTAGGCTTGCTCTGGGTAGCAGTTCAAAAGGCCACCACCCAGTAGAGTCCTGGTTCAGGATGGGCAGCTCAGAGGCGGAATATTCTAAGCTTTCACGGAGTCATGTGATGCCTGGCCAGGGTGCCTTTTCAGACGGACGGGTTGAGGACCCAGCCGGCTGTTCAGACAGTGAGGATGAGGAGCCTCTCACACCTACAGAGAACGTAGAGCCTGGAGCCCATGATTCTCCAAACCTTACAAATCTTTTTGCCTCTGCTCTCACGCGTACTACACTTAAGGGCGGCAGGAGCAGGAAGAGTGAGGCAGTCCCAGAGAGCTCCACCTTTTCTCGCATGGAACGGTCACTGAGGAAAGACCGCTCAACATCAGCAGAGAGGAGAGAACGGGGTAGGTCAAGTTTGGTTAAGTTGTTACAGTGATCTAGATGAAAAACCAACCATAGGGGTCCACTGATGAACACTGATACGGCATGCAACATCATCTATGTAGTTAGGTTAGATCTACTGATTGCAGAGCTTTGTATTTGGGCAGTAACACTTTCAGACACTGTTGAATGGCACAGAACGTGGGCTCTCAGATTTTGCTTGAACTCTTCATAGTGAATCCTAATCTCTCAAAAATCCATCATAGAGTTGAGAAATTCTTTGATTATTACCACTGAAACATCCCTAGCGCAGTTGTGGTTAGATCAAACAACGCTGAAAAATTCAGTTTTGTCTCTGTAGCCTTCTCAGCTGCCGCCCCCCCCCCCCCCCCCCCCCCCCCCCCCCCCCCCCCCCATATTTGGGCAGTAACACTTTCAGACACTGTTGAATGGCACAGAACGTGGGCTCTCAGATTTTGCTTGAACTCTTCATAGTGAATCCTAATCTCTCAAAAATCCATCATAGAGTTGAGAAATTCTTTGATTATTACCACTGAAACATCCCTAGCGCAGTTGTGGTTAGATCAAACAACGCTGAAAAATTCAGTTTTGTCTCTGTAGCCTTCTCAGCTGCCGCCCCCCCCCCACACACACACCCCCACACACACACCAAAGACTGCACTAAGTGCTATAATAATATAGTGTCGAAAAGTCAGTGTGAAACAGTGACATGCCCTGTGCATTCGCTGCCTGACATTTGGTAGCTCTTACTGGTGGTTACAGGCTTTGCAAAAATGAAAACATGCGTAGTGACTTAAATTGGCTCCCCTATGAGTGCGGAAGGCCACAGTTGGCCACAGCTGATATAGCATTTCTGCCAGAGCTCATCTTACTGCAGGGGTGGAGTGTTTTGTTAACATGCTATATTTAGTAGACATTTCCCTCAAAAGTCCACAATGTGAGGCCTAGTCCTACCCCTCAGTACACCCAGCACCTGGACTTAGCAAACATTTCTGTAAGACACAGAGCCTCAGTGTTGCTCCATGGGAGTGCCCTCATGACTGATGTGTTTATCTATGTGTATGGGAACAGCGTTGACTGACCTGTGCCCATCATAAACACTAAGATTGTTTGCTATTTGTTACGATACAATCAGAATTAGTTTGTTGTGTTATATATTGTCTAGGCTCATCAAGTATTCAGACAAGAGGTGTTGGCCTCCCGAACCCTGAAGTGCCCGAAGGATCTCTGCACCACCGGCAGCAGCACCATCACCAGCCTTCGCTGTTTCACTCCCACAGCTCTGCCTCCTCGTCCTGCCTCTCTCCCTCTCAGGACTGTTGCCTGGATGCCTCCCTGCCCCACCACTCCCACCGGGCACAGCCATCCAAACACAGCCTGCACCACGTCAACAAAATCCTACGTGCCAAGAAACTGCAGAGACAGGCTCGCACGGGAAACAATGTGGTGAAGAAGAGGGGCCCCGGACGTCCTAGGAAACACCCCTTACCCTCCCCACCACCATCCCCGCCCCCTGTTGTTGAGTTGAATCCAACCCGGCACAGGGACAGAGCCATAGAACGGCCTGCAGGGGTCAGGGGGTCAGAGGGGGATACTGTGACTGATGCTATTGAGTCAGTAGTCCAGGGAAAAGGAAAAGGGCAGAAGAGGAAGTACTGGGAGAGAGACTGTGATGAGGAAGAAGAAGGTGAAGAAGAGGATGGGGATGCTGAAGAGACTGAGGAGCCAATGCCAGACAGAGAGGAGAACCTGGGCAACCTGGTGGCAAGGTCCAGAACTGGGACAGGAAGAAGCTGGCTTACTCAGGAAGAGCTCCAACAATTTCGTGGGTAAGCAAAGTTTCATCTCAGTGCTGTTGCATGTTGAATGTATGAATCTGCTGGAGTTCAATACTGGTGTAGTATACTGTATAGGAACGTTCATTAAATTCAATCATCACTAGAAAGCAAGTCATGGTTTTATTTTTAGCTCAATGGAAAGCAAGCCAGATGACCACTGCTCCCCGGAACGCCCAGGCACTGTCTCCAGGGAACAGACTCAACCCATATCCATAACCAGCCAACGGGAAAAAAGACCAGCCCGACCTCCGAAAAAGAAGTTTCAGAAGGCGGGGCTGTACTCTGACGTGTACAAGACTGAAGAGTGAGTTCTTAAAGAATCTTCAGCTCAACATATCGTACATATGGTTTGACTGGAGAGCTAAAGCCAAGCGAAAATCTCTTAATTTTTGCTTTCTGCATTTTCGCCACATCCTATAGTCCTCGGAGTCAGTTTCTGCAGCTAAAGAAAGAGAAGCTGGAATACATACCTGGAGAGCATGAGTATGGATTGTTTCCAGCTCCTATACATGTTGGTGAGTCTTTTAAAATTCACAGTTCATTAATTAAATGCCAGACATTGATCTCATTCATGGAGGTAGACTTTGACTTTCAGTTGAATAAACATTTTGGGATGTGTGATTACTCACTGAAATTATACACATAACTCAGCAAAGCTCTTCCCGGGGACAGAACCCATCTTTTTCAGTTACCACAAGTCTATATTTTCCACAATGATAAGATGAGAACATTATCACTAAGAGATCAAACTTCTTATTTACATACAGTATATTAATAAAACTGTGATGCATGCTGAGTATGTGGTCAGAAATTCTTCTTTTTATGTCGTGCTTCAATTTTATTTTCTGTCTGCAAATTTCCCCTGCTTTGTTTTCACAGGGAAGTACCTGAGACAGAAGCGTATTGATTTCCAGTTGCCTTACGACATCTTATGGCTGTGGAAACATGATCAGGTGATCAATTACATCGAGCACTAATTTGTTTTTTTAAGGGTTTTACAGTTCTCGCAGTCAAACAGTGATGGGTACTTTTAAAGATTAAAACTCACCAAAGTATTTTTTTGCTGTCATAAACCCCCCTTTTCTGTTTCTGTGGATTAGCTTCACAAGAGGCCTGATGTCCCGCTTTATAAAAAGCTCAGATCAAGTAAGTGTCTGGCTATAATCCACTGATCTCTCCAAAGTGTAACTTGTTGCCTGAATAATTTTGTTAACATTTCTATGTTAATTCATGAGACGGGATATTAACTTCATTGGTTGCTTTGCTTGTCAATAGTGACATGCTTGGCTTGCTAAACAGGAATTAAATATATTCTCACTGCTGAGAATATGTCATGGTAATACCCTGCTGTGTCACAGATGTCTATGTGGATGTGAAGCCTCTCTCTGGTTATGAAACAACTACATGCAGCTGTCGAACCCCTGAGGAGTCGACTGAAAGGGGCTGTCTGGATGATTGCCTAAATAGGTAAAGAAAATTTACAGAAATGATAAAAATCAGCTTTGTAATATTTTTAAAAAATCAACAATCGGAGTCAAATGTTTTTGATTTATAATGCTGCGTTTAAAAAATGTTAAAAACATTTTTTTTTTTAATTTTCAATTAATTTTGATTGAACTTTTTGTCAGGATGAGCTTTGCTGAGTGCTCTCCTAGCACCTGTCCATGTGGGGATCAGTGTGACAACCAACATATCCAGAGACATGACTGGGTGCAGTGCCTGGAGCGATTCCGTACTGAGGGGAAGGGGTGGGGCATCCGCACCAAAGAATCTCTCCGTTCTGGACAGTTTATCATCGAGTACCTGGGAGAGGTTGTTAGTGAACACGAGTTTAGGTGAGACATATTATGTTATTGAATGGCCTCTGTTTAGGACTTATATAGACATGTATGATTTTTTAAAATATTTTCACTTCCTACATACTACCATTTAGGAGCCGTATGATGGAGCAGTACTTCTCCCATAGTGGCCACTACTGCCTTAACCTGGATAGCGGCATGGTGATTGACAGCTATCGAATGGGAAATGAGGCACGCTTCATAAACCACAGCTGTGAACCCAACTGTGAGATGCAGAAGTGGTAGGTGACTTGATTATTTGCTACAAGTTGGTACTGAGGGATAAATTGAGCCAGACCTACATTTGTCTGATTGTGATCAATGGATAGAATACTGCAGTCAATTACCCAACGCAAAATAGTAGTATTAACTGTCATTAATAGTATGATAAGAGTACAGTTGTTCAATCGTTGTCGGTACATCAACAGACACAAAGTAAATCAATGAGGGAAAGTGTTAAACAAGTATGGTTGCTGTATTATAGTGAGAAGACAGTAGGAGAAGCCATCTGAAGGTTCCAGCCTGATAAAATAGTATTTTGTTTTCTAAATGCTTCTGTCTCTTAAGGTTAACGGTCTGGAAAATAAACTAGTCCATTACCTTAACAGTTTCACTTAATTGCTATCCGTTTGAGTGCTTAATGATTTGGATGAGTTGGGTAATTTCTTATTCTCTCTCTGTACGTGGCAAACTGACCATATTGGAAGCAGCAGAATGGACCAGAAAGATATTCGACACTTAAGTAATATATATGTGGGCCAGAATGATCCAAATGAAGACAGGGCACAGAATGTGTTATTATTATTTTTTAAAAACGTAAATAGCGTTGTTGGTATCAGTGTTTGATTTCCTCAGAATTTTTGTTTTATTCGAGGATACGGTTAAGTAGTCCCAGCGGATGCTAGGAAATTTAGTGTTGTTGTAGTTTGGGTTTCTAACACAAGCACTAAAAGGGACACGTGTAGCAGGTGCACTTAATTGTAAATGAGAAAGCATTGCCTGGAAACGCAAACCTTATTAATGTGGCTTTGTGGCGGTAATCTGATGAGATCACCTCAGTCACAGTCTGCCAGCCAAAATGGCTTAAAGGCCTTATATCATGCCAAAACAATTCACTGGGTTCCTGAGGGAGTGATCTCACAGCAAGACTAAACCCTGTGGAGTCAGAGACCTGACCGAACAGGGACCTCTGTGCGTTACTTTACAAACTGACACTTGCTTGTATTCTCCATAGCCTATGTATGGTCAGTTTGAATTTACAGTGCTAATGACCTTAAGCGAGTCGACTATTAAACCGTACCCTCCGCCCTCAAGCATTGACATGCTCATAATCTTGGGCAGTGGTCTGTGTGTGTGTGTCTGAGGAGTCTGCGTGGCATGTGCAGTGGCTGGGCTGAAATAAAAGGATCCACAAGGATGAAAGATTTTCAGCACAATACCTGACGAGTCATCCATCTTGTCACAGAAGAGAGATTACATGCAGCCGGGCCTTAGATACAGCTGTAGTGCCTGAAGACAATGCGCTGAACCAGCGTTTTACCCCTATAGAAAGAATAAATTATGAGGTGGTGGGCAAACAGAATATTACTCTATATTTTTGGAAGAATGGTGAAAACCTGCAGCGCATCTTTGTTTGGAAACGAGGATAAACAAGATAACAACAATCGAGTGGCTGTTAAATTGAGGAAACAAAAACCAGGATGGTCCTATTTTCTTTTGGTTCTTATATTTAAAATTTTATATCACTAAATGACACAGAAATGGGACTAAATAATTTAGGCAGTAGTTTAATGTGCCACATAAGCATTTAGTCATGCCACTTCCTGTGCCTACTCTCTCAGGTCGGTGAATGGGGTGTACAGAATCGGTCTCTTTGCGCTGAAGGAGATCAGCAGCGGCACTGAGCTCACCTATGACTACAACTTCCATTCCTTTAACACAGAAGAGCAGGTGAAGCACCAACAGCCACTTTCATGGAATAACATTTTGTTCAGAGCTATAATCGCAGCCGGTTCTTTTTTTAGCAAGACCATTTCTCATCACCTCCTTGTCTCCTCCCTGCAGCAAGTGTGCAAGTGCGGCTCAGAGAGCTGCAGAGGCATCATCGGAGGGAAAAGCCAGCGAATAAACGGCCTACCAGGGAAGACGGGAGGGACGCGGAGACTGGGTCGACTTAAGGAGAAGAGAAAGTCCAAACACCAGCTCAAAAAACGAGTGAGTGATAAATGTGTTAGAAAAATACAGACAGGTTTTGTTGGAATCATTTCACTGGTAGTTAAGTTTGCGTTGTACATTCTTTCATAGCAACATTTCTGGAAGCATATGCTTGAGAGAAAGAATCCTAACAGTGTTGTTAATAGATGATAAAACTAAAAAAGTATCAGGTGCAGTATTTATGTAGGGTTAGGGTTATTATGGTCTATTTTCAAGTAGAAAAAAAAGTTTTTGTAAGTAAAGATCAATGCATGCTTCAATACAACCATCTTTTTCTTCAGGAGGAAGAGTCAAGTGACAGTAACAAGTTTTACCCTCATCTCATGAAGCCCATGTCCAACAGAGAGAGGTAAATACACAATTTTGTTTGACTCTACCACATGTATTGGCCTTTACCTTAGTTTGCAAGCTATCTTCACACTCCTCTCTTCCTCTATCACCAGAAACTTTGTGTTGAAGCACAGAGTGTTTCTCTTGAGGAACTGGGAGAAGATGAGGGAGAAACAGGAGATGTTAAAGAGAGAGGGTGAGAGAGAGAGGGACGCCAGCAGTCTGTCCATTTACACACGCTGGGGAGGAGTCATCCGGGATGACGGCAACATTAAGTCTGGTGAGTGTACGAGACAATGATTCATATTTGAGAAAGTAAAAAAAAAAACTTTTCAATAGCATCAATCAAAATGTTCATAATATTTGCTAAAGCAACACACTGCTAACAAGTTATGGAACTGAAATGTACAATAAAAATCAAGAACTGATCTTAATGTTGTGGCCCATGTTTGACTTAGTGAAGCTATGATGCCATAACAGAAACAAGCAGCAGTAAATAAAATAAGTATTTAATCACACAAAAAGGCTTGAATTCACATGATTTTTCAAAATGAACTGGTATTAAAAGAGGCTGCAGATATTTACCAGCTGATCCGTGTGTTATCTGAGGCGATGTATAATTGTTCGTACCTGGTTTCCAGATGTGTTCCTGACGCAGTTCTCGGCCCTGCAGACGTCGCGGTCAGTACGGACGCGGAGGCTTGCCGCTGCCGAGGAAAACACAGAAGTCACACGCACTGCTCGACTTGCACACATCTTCAAAGAGATTTGTGACATGATCACCAGCTACAAGGGTTCGATTTGCTAAGACATTTTACATGCAGTAAATGATAAGACTGAACAATTAAAAACTGATGATGTGAATGTTATTTCCACCTCAGATTCAGCTGGTCAGACACTTGCTGCTCCGCTTGTGAACCTTCCCTCTCGGAAGAGGTAAGAGTGTAAACCCGCATGTCGACTGTTTCATTCATAATATTGCACGGTACTGTACCAGACAGCTGAGTGTTATCTGGTCTATCAGTGCACAGCACCCACATAGTGTAACAATTTATCTTCCTGCACACCAGTATTGATATAATCACTTGTGTCAAAACAATAACAGTACTAACATGGTCGTGATTTGGTTTTCACTAGGCTGCACATGTATGTAGACCCACAGACATTGCTTTTTGCAGAGATTAACATTTTTGTTTATGTATGTCATCAGAAACAGCCATTACTATGAGAAGGTGTCCGACCCTCTAGACCTGAGCACCATTGAGAAGCAAATCCTCACCGGCCACTACAAGACCGTTGAAGCGTTCGACGCAGACATGCTCAAAGTGTTCCGCAATGCTGAGGTAGGCAGGTGTTTGAACCATTAACAATGCCCCGCCATTACTACGAGCATTGCAGAAAGAGCTTTTGTCTCAGTGTTCATGCATAATTTAATACTTTAGTTCCATCGGTTGAGTGGCGAGTGTTGCTGGTAGAAAGAGGTTTTAGGCCTTCTTTAACTTCATACACCTGTACATCAACAAAATTGTGTCTCTGGTTCTGCCTGTCACAGCAAAGTTTGAGATCCAACAGTCTTTAAGAGATTCCTTCAAATGAAATTGTCGACATTAGTCAGTCATTAGGTTGTATGTCTAATTTGCAGACAGTGTAATACCAACAGTCATTAGTAGAATAATGATTGCAGGAAGGCTGTCTCCGATTTTTATAGCCCAATCGATATCACAAAGCCTCATCAAAATGATAATTGAAGCCAGTGTTATCGTGCAGCTCCAATGCATTCCTCATCCCACTCAGTCATTCCTTTTCTCTTCTTTCACACATTAAAACCGCCCTAATGGGATGTAACTACACGACTCATGATCCTCTTTGGACACATTGCAGGTCCTTTTGATTTACATCTGTATGGCTGAGCAGTTTAAACAAGTGCCACTTGAAACCTCTCAGAGGAGCTTACTTTTCTAGGCAGAGATGTTTGAAGCGTAGGGCTAAATTAGATTGACCCTTTGGACCCGAGGCCCTTTTTAGCAGACTGAAAAAGGTATGAGTGGAATGGAGTTTATTGTTGAATTGAGAGCTGCTGGGTGTTGCCTTGTGAAAATTGCAGCCTAGGTACAACGTTATTTGTACGTGACAATGTTCTGCAATAAATTGGGTTTAGCTTCAGGCAGAAGTCTTGTCTGAGTGGATGAATTATGACAGCGTAATGCTAGGGTCAAATATGCATTCTGCTCTAAATATGATTTATATCATCTCTCTAAGCTGTCTGTTGAGATCTTGTTGCCTAATTGCTGTGTGTTAGAACACATTGTCAATAACATATTTAAGATGTTTTCCTAAAGATTTACCTGCATTTTGTTTTTTCCCTCCAGAAATATTACGGCAGGAAGTCATCAGTGGGCAGGGACGTATGCCGGTTGCGGAAAGCCTACTACAGTGCCCGCAATGAAGCTGCGGTTCAGATTGATGAAATTGTGGGCGAGACTGCCAGCGAGGCCGACAGCTCGGATTCGCTGGAGCGGGACCATGGCCACCACCACCATGGAGGAGGAGGGTCAGGTTCCCACGACAAGGACGATGATGTGATCCGTTGCATCTGTGGAATGTACAAGGATGAAGGCCTGATGATCCAGTGTGAAAAGTGCATGGTAAGAAAATGAAGTGTCAAGCACGTACATGAAAAATCAGCCCCAGCTGCGACTCATAAAGAACATTTATACAGATGTGTTTGTCCAAGTGGGTTAGTGATACAGACCTATGGAGCATTTGGGGAAAATACAAGTTAACTATCGTTTTTTGCATTCAGGCATATTTTTTGTCGTCATAGGTGTGGCAGCACTTTGACTGTATGCGGCTGGAGACTGAGGTGGAACACTACCTGTGTGAGCAGTGTGACCCTCGGCCTATTGACAGGGTACTTTAAAAACACCAGTGAATACTGAACAGGATGTTTTGTAGGCAATAGTTTTCAAGAACCTCTTCTTTTCTCAACGGCTTGTTTTTCCTGTCATTACAGGAAGTTCCCATGCTGCCCCAGCCGAGCTACGCCCAGGCCGGCTCGATCTACTACATCTGCCTCCTGAGAGATGACCTACTGCTACATCAAGGTATAGAAACAACAGAAGATGACCTTATTCTTTGTTTGTCAAGGAACTTGACAAGGGACTCGCACAATTATTTCTTCTTCCAGTAAAATTCACCACTGTAGATAAGCAACACAAATGTGTTTGTGTGTGTGTTATGCAGGCGACTGTGTCTATCTGATGAGAGACAGCAGACGCACACCTGAGGGCCAGCCTGTCAGACAGTCTTACCGCCTCCTGTCCCACATCAATCGAGATAAACTTGACATCTTCCGTATCGAGAAACTCTGGAAGAATGAAAAGTAAGTTCACCGGGATATGTTCAACAACACATCCGGCAGTGAGAGAGTTATTTGTGTTTGTTAAATCACGTCACAGAGTGTAATGTGTCAAACTTGTCCACTTAAAACTCCAAAGGGGTGAGAGGTTTGCCTTTGGCCATCACTACTTCCGTCCTCATGAGACACATCATTCCCCATCACGGCGGTTTTACCAGAATGAGTTGTTCCGCATGCCGCTCTACGAGATCATCCCCTTAGAGGCAGTGGTGGGACCCTGCTGTGTCCTCGATCTCTACACTTACTGCAAAGGTGAGCAAAGAACACACAAAGAACACACATGAAAACCTTGATATGCTGGTTTGAATCACCACAAAATCTTGGATTTTTTTCTGTCCTTTTTGATTATTTCTTTCAATAACTACAGATTTGTTTAGGCGTTAACCAACTAACAGCTAACAAATACCAGTAATTTTATAACTTGAACTGGCTAATAAAAACTGCTTATCTGAATACAGGAAGACCAAAGGGTGTAAAAGAGCAGGATGTGTACATCTGTGATTACCGCTTGGACAAGTCGGCTCACCTTTTCTACAAGATCCATCGCAACCGCTACCCAGTCTGCACCAAGCCATATGCCTTTAACCACTTCCCCAAGCGGCTCACGCCCAAAAGAGACTTCTCGGTGAGGCGAACCAGGGTTTGGGCAGGGTGGGGCTGCTGTGCTGTCGTCTGTTATGGATTTCTAAACACTGAATATGTTTTAAAAGTGGAGGTTATATTACAGCCAGAGGCACATTTGCCAACAGCAGAGAGAAAAACGTTTTACGCTTTTTGTTACATTTAGTAAAAGCCTGCAGGGACCCACAACTAAGAACCTGTTTTGTAATTATGTCAGCAGGGTTAATATGTGGTTGACACACAGTATATTTGTTTTGGTAATTGCGCCAGGGTTAACTGTAACTAAATGACCTGAAACGGAGATGATGGCATTCCATTTAACTGTAACTGTAGCAGTGCCTGTAGCAGTTCTTTCACACTGCAAACCTTAGGCTTGTTATTAGTCAGGGAACATAACAAGGGACTCTCCAAAACATATATTTTATTGTAAATGAACAACAAACTTGCACTGTGATCTAAAAAAAAAAAACTGAGTCAGATAAATAAAACCACAACAAGTGTGAATCCACACCATTTAACTCTTTTGTAATTTGGCATGTTTGCAGCCTCATTATGTTCCTGACAACTACAAGAGGAACGGGGGCCGCTCAGCCTGGAAGAGTGAAAGACCAAAAGGAGGCTGTGAGGACGACGGCTCCTCATGTGACCGGGGTGAGGAATTTCCACCTGAGACAGAAGAAGGAAGAGGAGTGGAGGATGATATAGACATGGCTCCAGAGGATCCTGAACTTCATTCAGCAAAGTCTAGTAGAGCTGAACGTGAAGGGGAGGGAGATGAGGAGGAGGAGGAGGAGGAAGAGGAGGAAGGGCAAGAAGCTGAGGAACGCAAGGACCTGGAAGAGGGTTCCACTGAGAGGGTTGGAGAGATGCTTGAACTCCCATCCTCCTCAGCATCCTCACCGCTACACCACCCAGCGCTGGGCAGGAGGGAGGCCCAGAGGGAACGACTAAACAAAATCCTGCTGGATCTGCTGCACAGAACTCCCAGCAAGAATGGTGAGGGATCGGGAACAAAGCAGGGGGGTAGGTCCACAAATAAATGAGGGTTGAAGTTTGAGATCACTAGATTTGACCCATCAATATAAACATAACATTTTACACTCATTTTCCGAATTAATAAGTTTTATGTAGGCGCAGGAGACTGTTCATAATGCAGTCAAAGTGCTGAACAAAGCATTTAAGGAACAATTTGTTTTGAATGAATAGTTGGCACAGTAGCAACGAAATATGATAACACTTGGAATGACAGTCTGGCTTACGAAGAAAGAAAACAAAATATGCTGATGAGTCTTCCCATAATTATACCTTTGTGTACACGGGTGTTGAAAGTCTAATAGGTGGTTACAGAGGGATAAAACTATTTTAACTCTATATAAACAGCTGACACAGGACAAACCCTGTGTGAGTGTTTTCTATCCAAGGTAGTGATCCTCCTTCTCTGTGTTTTCCTAACAGCCATAGATGTCACTTATCTCTTGGAGGAGGGTGCAGGGCGGCGGCTACGGCGACGGACTCTCGGTTTCGCCGATTTTGTGGGGAGGAAATAGCGTTGCTACGTGCCTGTCAAGCACACCGCTTTTCACTCTGAGCGCAAGTGCAGAAAATGGAGAGGAAGCGAGCGGGGGAAAGAGCATTGTGGGATATCTGACCATTAAGGACCACAATGCATCCCTGGAGGCTTCTTCCAGTTTACCTCTTCCAAGACTGTCATCTCAATTCTGAGAATGTGGAGGGGGTTTGGAAGCGCTGACTCCATGGCAATTTTAGCTTTTAAAAAGTTCTCAAGGAGCACGAAGAGAGAGCTGACCCAGACTTCTTGCTTATTTAAATAGTGTGATGCAAAACCTGTCTTTTTTTAAACAAACATAGGAGAAATAACCCATGCACTTCAATGCATTGAACATAATAGACATGGGTAGATGAATTCCACTAGCAAGCAACAAAAATGAAACCAGTGGTACTGAATAGGGGTGGATAGACAGAGGGATGGCTAATCCTTCGGTTCAGTTGTGATGTGAATGCTGGAGAATCGGTTCCCTTTGTGGGACCAAGCTGCAATGACAAAATGTAACGGAGGAGAGAAGAGCTGCGCCAGGACCGTTTGGGGAAGAATGGCAGAGTAGAAATGTAAGTTGAGCAGTGTGCTCAGATGCTGCTCATGAGAAAGAGAACAAGGGCAGTAAACTGCACTTTTGGTACCATGGATATTGTGAAGCTCTGTGTAATGTATCTATAATTGAAAACACACTAACAATCTCAGTATTGGATGATGCAGTCTGAAAAAAAAAAGCGAGTTTAAAAAAAGTCTATTATCTTTTCCCTGTTATACTGTAGTTACTCATTTAGAAACAGACGAGGCCGAGGGTGGTTATTAGCTGGAGCGGAGGGAAGACTGAGTGTGCGCTTTAGTCAGTCAAAGTGTCTTGTTGAGGTTTGAATTTTCCTTTTTTCCTTGTGAGGCAGTCAGCTTCGCGCCTCTTTTCTGAAGTAACATGATTCACCAGCTTAACTAAATGAGGCGTGCGGGGTGACACTGGCTTTAACAGTAACGCCTTATACAGCTGTGCTCTCCGACTGCCTTGTGTGTGTGTGTGTGTGTGTGTGTGTGTGTGCGCACACTTATTGTGTGTCTGTAGTCTGCCAGATTTCTTGAAGATATACCTTTTTGAAAAAATAAAATAAAAAAAAATAAGGGCTCGATGGCAATTAACAGTTTTAAGAAAACTATGGAAAACAATACTTAACATGAAATGTATCGTGATGGTCATATTTTCTTATATTCTGTGAGACGGGTGGGGTGGTGTATACTGTATATTGGGAGGGGAAGGGACTTAGGATCCTTTTTTTGTCTTTAAACTATGTTCCTGGTTGCCATGGAGAATGTTTTAAAGGAAATTGTGATATTTGATGAAATTTCTTTTGTTTTTTCCCCCAAATGCCTCTGCTAAAAAAGGGACAGTCTGCAATGTCCCTGTGCGTTAAACTGACCTGAGACATGATGAGAATGAGACACTGATTGAGGGAGAGAGGGAACGGTAAGCTGTACAGTGCCAAGTTATGTAAATATATACACTTTACATTGAGGAGTGTCTCCAAAAGCAATATCTTGAAAAATGGATTTTGTTTATTATTGTACTGTACAGGACCCTAAATGTATTATGATTATAATAATAATGATAATATTATAATTTTTTCCGTTTGTATTACTATAATGAAGACACTTAAGCTCGGAGGAAAATGATTTTTTTAATGTCCAGAAAATCTCACCGCAACTGTCCTGATGACATGAAAACTTAGGCTGAGTTTTTGTTGCCTATAAAGGAAATTCATTTATGTACTGCATGAACAAGAAGAATGTCAAATGGACACAGAAGGCAGTGGGACATGACAGTGACTCAGCAATGACACCTTTGTCACTGACTATTGTTAATAATATTACTTTTAAGGAGAAATGTACTCCTTGTTTTTTGCTGCAAAGTGTTGAACACTAAAAAAACAAACCAACATAAAAATGTTAATGATATTTTTAAACGGTGACAGAAACACAAGCAATGCTGTCAGCCCAATATCATGTTTTTTTGTTTTTTCTTTCAAATAGGAAATGGTTCCGTTTTGTGATAGCAGTCATTGTATGATGCTTTTACTTGTATTTGTGTGTTTTGTGTGATTTGTTTAGTTCTTTTTAGACAATCACAAAATAAGATGCAAGCATTGTAAATGGCAGACTGGCAGACATTTTGTGATGTGTACAGTTTGTCAACAAAAAAAACTTCTTCCACTCGTTAAAAGTTTGTAATTATAATTCTTAAGTCATGAAAAATGCTGTTGGTTTTTACTTTTTGTTTTATATTTGTTTTGTTTGGTTGTTTTTTTTTTTAATAAAAAGCACTACATTATTGTGAATACACTTGATGGTGTTCTGTTTTGAATACTTGCACCATAGATGACTAAAATTTCTGAAATACATCAAATGTCCAAAGCTGGTGTTAGAGTTATCTGAAAAGAAGTTTTACATTATTCTTGTAGGTAAATGCATTATTGTTTTGAAATATAATTTATACACATCATCACATATACACACACCCTCAAAAGGGAGAGCAGCATGGTGTGCGTGATCTCACTGATGACATAACACTCATAGATACACACACATACACACTCACACCCACAAAAGGAGAGCATTTTGGAGTGCATGATGTAATCAGTGACGTCACCATGATGTATATGGTGCCAACTGTATGAGAATTCAACTACAATTCAAACCTCCTCTCAGCTCATTCAGTAGAGGTTTGCGTTTGCATTATCCTCCGGAAATGCACTTTTCTAGTTCTTCCGGCTTCGTTAATTGCATAATCTCGCGATATTTAAGACCTTTTAAGACGTTTCATTATAAAGTGATGTTTGGTGTCGGTATTATAATCAAGTGTTCATTACCGGCTGTTATCAGACTTGTTCATTTAATCGAAGAGGTGGAACCGGGAAGACGATTTCTGTTCAGGTCTCGCGCCATCTCTCGCGCAGTCCGGACTTGACGTTGCCATAGTAACAGTGGAGCGACGCTCAGCGGTTCCGGAAGCGCTCCACGCATCGTCGTCAGCTAACAATGTCTAAAAAGAGACAAATGAAAGACAAACCGGAGAAGGGGAATGTCGAGGATGAGAAAACTACAGGTGGGGTAAACTTATTGTTGATGTGTGTTTGTGTGCGATAGCATGTAGCTAGCATGGCCAGGTTTTTCAATGTAAAAGTTCGTTCGTTCTTCCTCTAGCTTCTAAATCGGGATCATGTATGTTTCTGTCGTTAAGCCACATAAAACATAAATGAACTAAAGGTATAATTATTCTGTCTTTCTTAGGAGAGAGTCCAAATGAAACACAGCCTGCTCAGACTTTTGGTAAGTGACTTTATCACTTATATAATAAGTGACATTATCAGGATGTCTTTGGTGAAGCTGAGTTGTGTGGCTAAAGCTTTGAAGCCTCTCTCCCACAGATGAATATCAGTGCACAGGCAATGTGGCCACTGACTTCCCTGCACTCTGTACTTTTCTCGACATGGTGTACATCCCAGCTGTCAGCACCAAGCAATCAGCCTCCTTCACCAGTGGGGGGAGTAAGAGTAAATAAAAGCTCCTTTTCTCTTTTTAACAAGACAGTACAGAAAAACGAGGAACTTTCATCACATTTAAATATAATTGGAGTATCGTACCTCAAAGATCAGCATAGAAGATGCCTGGCAGTATAGTTCTTTTTTTTTTTTAGCATCATTTCACTTGTAATAAACATGATTGTACCATCAGAGGCAAGCCGGTCCCAGATAAAGGCTGCATCCCTCTGGTATAAGAAACGTCTCCAAGTGGAGCTGGAGAATGAAGACCCCCTGAGCGCCAAGAGCATGAGGGTTTCTGGTAAGAGACACACATACATTGGTTTTACAAAACAAAACAAAACATAACATAACATAACATAACATAACATAACATAACATAACATAACATAACATAACATAACATAACATAACATTTTGAAAATGTGCACAGGATGGAAGGTAGATGAGGACATGGCCAAAGTGCTTCAGAAGATGCTTCCTTCCTTGAGACAGCTACAGTGCCTGCAGTAAGTATCCTCCTGTTACACGGAACACGGTAACAGTGTTCGCAGATTTGTTCTTGATGGTTTGTGTAATCGCTGTGTTGCAGGTTTTGGAAGGCAGGACTGACAGACAGCTTTGTAATCTCCCTCATGAACACAATACCACTGTGCTCTAACCTCAGGTGAGTGGCCTCTTGTCGTTTACACTGCAAATCTGTGTTGTGTAACTTTCTGCATCACAGTGGGTATAAATTAATCTGGGCTAAAGAATGAGAAACTATATTTAGTGCATTTAGAAAACAGGAAGTGGGAACACATTGGTGTATACTGATCCATCTCTCATTTCTTTAATTGTTTATTAGGGTTTTGAGATTAGATGGTAACCCTCTTCGAGAACAGAGCTACCACTGTCTTCTCTCTGAAGCTTGCCTGTGAGTCACCAATCATTCACACATTACAAGTAGCAGTACCAAACCTGCTTCAGACAATCACACAACCAAAAGCACAAATCTGACATCTGATTCATTCATGTGTGTGTCTGTTTGGTCAAGCCTTTCTCACTTGTCCCTGCGAAATAACCGGATTGGAGATAGCGCCGCTCGTCTGATCGGGTCTGCTCTCTCAACAAGCACATGTTCTAACAAGAACCTCCTGTCACTCAACCTGGCATTCAATTCTATTGGGGATGAAGGCGCTGCTCATATTGCACAGGTATAATCCACAGCTTGTTTTTATTTTCGCTTTATGTGTCTCATCGTAACTGCTGAGCTGCTGTCTTCATTGTGTTTTGCCTCTCAGGGCCTACGGTTGAATCGTGCATTGCTATTTCTTTCACTGTCCAACAATCAGATTGGAGACTCAGGAGCTGCTCAGCTAGCTACGGTATTCATATACAAGACTGCCAAGACTTTAACATGAGAGAGAGTGCATTAATATCAGGCGTTACGTGGTTTTAGATTATATTCTCGTTGCATCACAACACGTTATTTATAAGCATCCACTGTTTACCACTTACCTTTTTCAGATACTTGGGGAATTTGCTTTAACTCATGAAGAAGTCGTGGAGAGAAGGAGGCTGCTCCTGGAAAGCACAGAGTCGGTAAGTGTGGTTGTATGCAACATAACTAGCCACCATACTTCCTCATCACTAGATACTGTTGTAAATTGCTTGGCAAAACGTGGTCACTGTTCATAGTAACATCTGTGCTTTATGTGAAGACACTTGCATACCGCTGTAAATTCTCTTTAATGCTTTGTTTCTGCAGCCATCTCCAAGAACTCCTGACCAAACATCTGCTGACCAGCTTTCAGCGGTAGCCAGCAGCACATCGCTGAGCAAAGGGGAGAAAAAGGGAGCCTCCAAAAAAAAGGTAACATGTCACATCAACACTGATGTAATTCCATTGCATGTGGTTCTGCTGTGTTCTGACTATTTTGTTAACTGGATTCTTTGTATCTGTTAAATTACAGGAGACAAAAACTGACGAGAAAGCCAACAAAGAGAAACACAAGTCTAGCAAGAAATGTAAAAGCCTGCATCACACATAATCACTTGTTCTATAGCCCTGAAAGCAGGAACGATTATCTTATCGCTCTCTTTGAATTTCTCTTAGCCTCTGATGTAAAGGCATCTCAGAGCAAAGGTGGGAAGACGGGCGACAAAGACAAACAACTCACTGAACAGGAGGTACCTGACATATCATCGCATCATATGGATCAAACAGAGTATCATAAAAATAACATTTTAACTTAACTTTCCCCCCCTTATTTTCAGGACAGTTCTGCTCTCAGTGAGGTTTGTCTGATTACGCTTTCTTTTAAGTCAAAAAACTTGCTCGTGATGACAACTTTGATTTGACCTCAAAGAATGATGTCACGCACCTCTTGTCCTTTTGCACCACCAGGTTGAGTCAGTGGAGATAGGGAACCCCCTGCTGGATCAAGTAGTGCAGCACAGTGACGGAGAACTATTTCTGCCTGGAAACATGACTCTCCTCTCCCTAAACCTGGCAGGTCAGGAAAAGATCAGTTACTAAACAAAACCTGAAGGAATATTTTTGAGCTGTGCTTATTGGCTAACATCAATGTTGCTGTGATTTCATCAGAATCAATGAGCAATAGTTTCATTTTGTGGCCCTTTTAACACTTATGCAGTTTTTTGGTCAGTTTATATTGCATGCACTTGGGAGAAACGCTACATACATTTATTTTTTCAATTTTGTAATTTACTAAAATAGTTAGTCAGAAGCGGGGGGTTTGTTATTTACAGGTGATGTTAGGTTAATTAAATCCCTTTTCTGTTAGCTGCCTGCTCATTTGCAGCTACCTTCCCCCAGGGCTCTGCAGAGGACGTGGATTTTAATTAGGGAATTAAATAAATCGGTTGTGTTGTGTGATTGTTTAGGAAACAGAATCACAGAGAAATCACTGCCGCTGTTCCTGACATCACTGGAGATGCAGGGGGAGGGAGAGGGCCTGCTCCGTCTCTGTTTGCAGGTGTGTTCCACCTCGCTCAGGTCAACACTGTGTCTGAACGTGTTAACAGTATTGTGTGTCAGCAGTTAGCAGTTCTGGAGATTTGTGTTGTGTCGTGATGTCTGATCTGTCTTTCTCTCTCAGAGAAACTGCTTTCCACCAGAGTGTGAGTCCAGCGAGAGGATAAACAAAATGATGGCACTCAAATATCGGAGAAGTAAGAGTTTTAAAGACACTGAAGAGGAGGAACATGGAGAGACATGCTGACAAAACTCAGACTAATCTATTTTGTCTTACAAACACACATTTTATACATGACAGTCATGGGGTTACAAAAAAAACACAGTGGCTGAACATAAGGACGATGTGGCACATTAATATCCAGATGTCTGTTTACAGATCAATTTATCTGCTTTGTTTTAATCATGGTCACAATTGACAACAGGACAAAGGCCTACTAACACTGCATTATGTAAGAGAGTCTGTATTTATTTTTAAGTTTAACCATTTCCATCCACGATAGTAAATGAATATAATTGTCAACAGTGCTCCCGTGATGGAGTAACTGACCCGGGTTTTGTTTGTTTGTCACTTGAAATATAGAAAAAACAAGCGGAGCAATTTGTTACAACACCAAGCGAGCCGAGTTAAACGATGATCCACTATATATACAAAAATATAATCAATAAATAAGATATACGTTTTAAATCCATGGTTAATATCGTAGAGAGTAGGAATGAACGCATGTGTTTTGACCTCACCAATATGGCCACCATTGCGTGTAACAGTCGTCACTTCCGCTCCCTGCTCAAAGGCATCACCGATATGTAGCCCTCGCTTCCGGTGAAGCTTCCTTTTCGGCAACGGCTATTTCCTCGCCAACATGCCAGTGAGTATTCTCAGGCCGCAGTACGAGGACATTTTGACCGTTTAATGGCGTGTTGCGGGTCCGCGACAGGGCTCAACGTTTACGTAAACCACTAGAGACTGTCCCAGATTCGATTCTAGACGCTTCCGACGCGTTTTGGTCCCAGTTTTTTGGACATAAAACTGTACACATTGCGAGCGCATTGTGACACAAGATGGCCGCGCGCACACCGCAAACATGGAGCCAGTTAAACGGAGGCTCAAAACGGGCTGCTAACGTTGACGTTTACAGTCGCGGTTTGTTCCGGGTTGATGTTGTTTGTTTGGTTGACGATTATTTTAACTTTGCCGCTGATTCGCTTAATGATATAAAGAGCCGCACGCGGCAGGAGAAAATGCGCAGTCTGCGTTACCTTAGCTAGGAGCCACAGGCCAGGAGCCTGACCGTTTAGCATTACCACACAGTGCTAACACAACTTTTAACTGCCCCACTATGATTCGGGCGTGATCATTTATTTCCTTGTGTAGTTATCCTACCATGTCTGATCGGGTTCATTAACAGTCGCCTTTGTGTTTTTCTTCCAATGCAGCTCGCAAAGGACTTGTTGCACCCAACCCCTGAGGAGGAGAAGAGGAGGCACAAGAAGAAGCGCCTTGTTCAGAGTCCCAACTCTTACTTTATGGATGTGAAATGTCCAGGTACGGCTCGTTCATCCTGACGCAGGATGTGTTTGCTTGCTGCATTGTGAGAGCCGTAACCGATGTGTCTCCTCGTTTTCAGGATGCTACAAGATCACGACAGTGTTCAGCCATGCCCAGACAGTCGTACTGTGTGTGGGCTGTTCTACAGTCCTGTGTCAGCCCACCGGAGGCAAAGCACGTCTCACAGAGGGTCAGTATTGTCCTGCAGTAGCTGCTTCACCGCTGACTCATACAAACATACTCACTTTGCTGTAAACTTTCAAACCTTAGGGTTAAAATGCACATAAAATCAGATGCTCTAACTAAGAACGAATGACAACAAATCAGGACCCAATTATGTTCCTGGTGCAGTAATTTTCAAATTTTCCTTTGTATTTCTGGTGCTTCAAACCTTCTTTAAAAAAAAAAAAAAAGAATAGTTCCTGTTTGTAGTGTGTATGGTGCACTGCTAAGTGACTGGACTTCCTCTGCCATGGTCTTCCAATCTCATTCCAGTGCAAGATCAACCTCAGTTTGCAGAAGGGTTGAGCTAGACCACTGGCTCCCCCCTTTCGAAGGCTGAGAACATTTTCTGGCTCTTAACACGTCTGATGCTGCTGATAGCAGAATTAGTATATTGTCTATGTGTACTGTCTGCTTTGTTTCTGTACTGACCGACTCGTTGTCTTTTCTAACAGGGTGCTCATTCAGGAGGAAGCAGCACTAGCTGTTCTCCCCGGACCTGAAGGGGAGAGGAGGGGATGGACCGGTTGATATCAGCGTCTTGACCCAGTGGTCTGATCACAAGATGAGACCTGAAGATGAACCGGAGATCAGATGATATTCTACTGTTCTTGTTGACAGATCGATCGTTGCTGTAACTCCGCCCTCCAACCCTGTCTCTCTTTAATAAAAATGTTTTGGCTAAAATAACTGCGTTTGTTACTATTTTGTACTTTATTGTAAGACATATATTGCAAAGGTTGTAGTCATATAATCTATTAGAAAGTGTTTAACATAAAGAGGGACCATAATAATGCAAGATGATGAAGAGATAGAAAAATGAAGATGGAGATACAACTGTCTACATTAGTTTTTGTGGAATTCCTGATACAGAAACTCCTATAGCTACTTTAAATAAAACTATACATTAATTATTTACATGCTTCATAAGTACCTGTTTCTACATCAGCTCACGTCTTACAGTAAAACATCTAGTCAAAGAACAAGGAGCATATAAAATCCCTGTAGACCACCTTGAGAATCCCTCAGTTCTCCACGATCGTCTCTACCTGTCACTTCCACTCAGACTCGCCGTCTCCGCCTTCACCTCCCTCTCCCTGAGCAGGTGGCGGATGGAGGAGTTCTGCGTGGACAGAGTGTTAGACAGGAGCGGCATCAGGCTCTTGAAACCCTCCCTCAGCTCCTCCACGTGCTTCTCCAGGCTGTGGATGTGCGAGTCCAGCTCCCCCCTGCAGCCCTGCACCTCTGACAGCACCTCATACATCAGGTTCTGCATCTGGGTTGGGGTTGATGTGCAGGGCGGTGCAGATGTAGGTCCGTGTAGAGAGGAGATGGAACGGCATCAGGGAATATTAGATGCTGCTTTGTTGCATTTTTCACACAATGCATATATAACGTGATGCGTTCACTTGCCTCGCTTACCTTGCTGAGGTCAACTAGTGTGTTCCCCTGGTCTGCAAGTACCCTCTTCTCCATTTTAACACGACGCAGCCTGGAGACACATTTTAGTTTTAGGTGTCACAGTGGGTCAATTTGACATTTACCATTGCACTAACAGCTTTGGGTTAAGTGTCTTACTGGTGGATGGCCAGAAGCAGCTTCCGCTGGTGCGTGCGGACTCTGGTGTCATCTCTCTCCCTTGACAGCTTAGTGTGTTTGTAGATGAGCCAAGTCTCCCTCAGCACATTTGCTGCAGCAATTTTTATCTAGTGACATGATGTAAAAAAAAAAAAAAAAAAACACTCTGGAAAATTATTTTATTGACGCACAAAACCTCATTGGGCTGTTTTTTTTTTGTTTTTTTTTACTCCTCATGCTAAATAACACCAACGTAATGGAACTGCATCACAGTCATTTTGTCTCATATTCCTCTCTGGAAATTGCCCTTAATTTAAGATCATTTTGCTGTTTTTTTCCTTCAAAAAGAGAAAGGTCAGTGTTAAACAAAAGGGCGGATTTAAAAAAAAACAAACAACATCTGCTGCTGTACAACTCTCTAATCAGATCTGATCAGAAATGATCATGTAGAGTACAGACAGGGTGAAGCAGACATTGATGATTTACCCTCTTTGAGACGTGGGAGTCCATCATGAAGTGGTGAACGTGTTTCTCTGCTCTGCTCAACTCCAGCTTCCTGGCTACGACCGCCACCACCAGGACGGTGCAGCCTGCTCCCTGTCAGACAGATTCAGATGTTTACGTCATGATTTGCATTCGGAACCTGAATGCGACAGTCACTATGCGACGTGCTTACCATTATACCAGTAAGGAGGCAGATGCTGCGTCCGCAGTAGGTGTGAGGCACCACGTCTCCATAACCAATGGACAAGAATGTGACGGAGACCATCCACAGGGCCTCCATGTAGTTGCTGCTGAGGTCTCTGTAGTTGTGGTGTCTAAAGAAATAAAAAAAATCTCATTTAGAGACAGTCGATCTGTCTGTCTGAAGGTGCTGAATTGATACTTGACATATTTCTGATTGAAAACTTTCCACCACTAGTTGGCGTTGCATCTTGCGTGTGTTTCCATACCTCTCGCAAACGTGTAAGCCCCATGCTGCCACAATCCACAGAGAAACACTGAATATCATCAGCACGGTGCCCGGGTAGGTCGTCATTAGTGTTTTCCCCACAAACCTGGTGTTGAAGTGTATCTGAAGATCATGAAAGGGATGCGTCACCTCATAATTTTGATGGCATGCTACTAAAACAGGCCGTTTAGATTATGATTATATAATATAAAAGGTGATGTGTGATAAGGAATCGGGATCTCAGTCTGGCATAATACATGATAGTAGGTGTGGAATTGCAGTGGGGGAACAAAAGGTCATTTTCATCACTCTTTAATAGCATTGATGAGGGAGGGGAGGATGAGCAGGGTGTAGAGCCAGAGAAGAGAGCATCAGCATGCAAAGCCAGTGGGAACAAAACTGTGATAATCACATACTATTCTATGACTCATGTTCCACAGCAGGCTGCTGCACAGTATCACTGTTTTTAAAAAATGATGCATAAACTGAGCTCCCTCCCTGAGCTTCTGGTTACGTTTTCATCACAGTAACATGTAAAACTGGACAGAGCACACGAGTGACCTCCCACCTTGTTGAGCGCTCCGATGCTGCGGGATGCAGCGTCAGTGAAGAGGCGGCTGTGCAGCATCATGGCCCGTCCCAGCAGGTAGAGCCTGAGGAACATGGGCAGGGCCAGGACAATCTCCAGCTCCGTCTCTGACATGGTCAGGCGAGCTGTGGATTGCTGGAAGTACGCCAGCAGACCCACCGGATAGGGATGAATGGCCACCGCTGCCAGCTCCAGGGCTATCAGAGCCAAGCGGTCGGTTGTCATGGCAATCCGCCAATCCTCTGCGCCAATGTCGTTGACATAGAGCTGCCAGAGGGATAAATAATCAGAGACTGATAGTGGAACTGAAATAAAACAAGTTGTATATATCAATCTGTGAGGTCAGAGCATGATGAAGGGGAAAGGTAAGCAGAGGACAGAATGATTTTTGAACTGATGATAAAGGAAAAAAAACAAAAAAACAAAAAGACAATTTACACAACTCCAGCAATACTATGATTTGAAAAGGTCATTAATTTGACTGCTCTCTTGTAGCTGTGTCTTAATAAATACTTTACCACACATTGTCACACACTTAACAATTAAGGGAAAATCACTGGAGGAGAATCCAGGTCAGAACATTGTGATTATGGAGAGGTACCTGCACCTGACAGCAGTGGTACGCCACGATGAGGCCGAGCAGGATGATGGTAGACAAACTGATGATGGACTTGAGTGTGAGGGAGTAGATGGAGCTCTGTGGGAGATACACACACACACACACACACACACACATATGCAAACATGACATCACAGACAGCTGCCAGCGGGTTCGTCTTTGCAAAGCTCCATCTATGAAATGCCATCAGTGATCCACTGTAATCTTCTAATCTTACAAACCGCACATCTCGATAATCCACTTGCTTGATATAATGAACATTATCTTATGAACATACTGTGCATTTCCCTGCAGCTGCTGGTACATCACAGCTAACGCTGACTCAACAGATATTCCAACACAGCCCACGGTTAACAGGTTCTCTTTATATTTTGCTGACTCAGCCCAAGAAGACCGTCATACGTGCCTTGCTGTAGACACTCCAGGACAGCTCCGTCTCCATCACCATCAGCACCACTCCGAATATCCCCACTGCCAGGGCGCAGTCGCTCAGCCACTGCCTCCTCAGAAACAGAGCCCTCCTGTGGACCAGCCGCCAGCCGATGCTGTGGCTCTTCCAGTAGCGGTCGTCCTTGTTGTCAATCTTGTGACTAGGACTGGTCTGAGGACTGGGACTGGGGCTCGGGCTGGTGCACTCGGCTCCTGGAAGCAGGCCTCTGGCCTCCTGATGATACTGGGACGCCTCGGTTTGTGGCGGCGTGTCGTCATCTTTACTGGTGATGATGATCTCTGGGAGACTCTGGCGGTTGTGCATCTCCAAAGAGACGCTACTTGCATCGCAGTGTCCTCCGCCCTCCACATCCTTCATGTCAGGACGTGACCCGCAGGGGGCGTTAAAGGGTGACCCGCAGGGAGATATGGGGATGTCAGTGAAAGAAGTGACCTTTTCCTGGAGTCTGTGAGAACTTAGGTTTTTGGCTTTGCACTGGTGAGTTCGCTCCTTGTGTCCTGGATTTTGTTTGACCGCCCCTGACCTTTTAACACATTTCTTCTCTTTGCCTTTGGCTTTGTCTCCTCTCCTTTTGGCGCGAGGAGAAGGCGTGACGTAAAGGTGGCCGTTGTATAAAGGCGTGGTGGCCATGGCTTGTGTCCGCTCCAGCCATACGGCGTGATCAGCTGACGTCTGGACCGTGCGGTGTATCCCACACTGCGGAGAGCGGGTCTGAGTTGGAGGAACTGTCCTTGCAGGGAGGAGGGGACGCTGGTCCTCCACGTCATCTCCACTCACCACTGACAAGTTCATAGAGGGGGAGTGCTCCATGGTCAGAAGCTACAAAGGTGATGATTCACAAAATCTTTAAAAAAAAAAAATCAAAGTTTGAGGGGAGATGACACGAGAGAGAGAGACATACATGAAACAGTGGCACTGATGACAATATTTAATTTCTTTATTCTTACCTTTTCAGTCAGGTTTTTCAATCTACAAGGAATCTGCTATTAGGATGAAAAAAACAAAACAAAACAATCGTTTAACCTGCTAATTCCCCCACGTATTGTATTCTTCAGTTTTATCGTCCTGGTGGTCACATCTGCCCAAATCACCAACAGATCCTCTGAGTAAAGTCCCACTGGAACTTCAAAAGACCTGAACACATCGCTGTCATGAAGAAGACATTCCGCATTTTCAATAAAACACACTCAAAAGAGTCATCATACTGTTATTCACGCCAAGGAACGCCGGCGAGATCGGATAAATATTCCAGTCGTCCTCTGCCTGTATCTATGAACTGTGACAGCAATCCATTATCAGCCTCAGCACCACAGAGCTCCTCCCATAGATTCAAGCAGAGGTTATGAACTTCTCCTGCATACGATGACATCAGGGGCAAATGCCCACGGATCTCCATCACATTGTCAGACCATTTATTTCTATGTTTCCTGCTTGATGTCCAACACCAGGACCTCTTCCTTAAAGCCGCAGGGGCTTAATGACTGCAAAGACTCGGAGTTGCAGATGTTACATGGAGCAAAGGCAAAGAATGAGTAATCAGTCTGGTTTTTTTCACTGGGATGGGCAGATTTCCTCCTCTCTCTCTCTCTCTCTCTCTCACTCCGTGTGTGTGTGTGTGTGTGTGTGTGGGAGGGCTTATATATGGGTGCACTGGCGTTAATAATCAGCCAAAAAATATTTTCACACAGTCTGATAAGAAACACTGTTATATCGGTTTCTATCAGTACAAAACAGGTTCTACCAACTTTTTTGGGGGGGGGAAAATAAAATGAAAACGTTTAAAAGAAACCTGCCTCGGTATCAATTCAGAAGATTAGGATCCCGGATTAATCAAGCGAGACAGAGATCTGATACTTATCAGCTTATGAAATATGAAATATCAAATAGCCTATGTCACTTCTTAACCGAACAACATGCAGAGAGACCGGGGAGGAGTATTAAGCATTAAAGTCATAACAATGACATTCGGCATCATTTATTTATCTAAATCCTTGTGACAGATGGGTCCACAGATAATAGATCTCTCTCCAAATGGATATTCCCAAGGAGGGAAGGGTGGGCGGAGTGCATCCGGATAGTAGCAGGATAAAGAACGGCATTATTTAATCTGAAGACAGCGTGTATTTTAGAGATAGATGGAGGGTGGTGGTGGTGGTGGTGGTGGTGGAGGTGGTGACTGCGCAGGTGGGAAAGCAAAAACAAA
This sequence comes from Trinectes maculatus, assembly GCA_016785345.1. Taxonomy (NCBI): domain Eukaryota; kingdom Metazoa; phylum Chordata; class Actinopteri; order Pleuronectiformes; family Achiridae; genus Trinectes; species Trinectes maculatus. The sequence goes on along the minus strand of JAFBJQ010000514.1, from coordinate 54,119 downwards.
CATGGTGACAGTCTGATCAGCCAGTGTGATTCTCACATCCTCCGACGTCCCCCAGATGCAAAAAAGATTAATTACGCCAACACTCCCCAGTTCTACTCTGAGACTTAGCCAGATGCTGCTGTCTGGATTTTTGTTTTGATATTCCGCAGCGAGGAAGCTCCCAAATGTCTGCTCCTCGGAGCGCGTCTGTCAACACCAAACCCATGCAGATGGTATCCGATTAAAAAAAACCAACAAATCTGTAATTCATATTGTTACAGAAAAATGTGTTCAAATATGACTATTCATATTTTAACCCAATGCAACGCTCCACTGTGGCGATTACAGACTACAGATGCTCCTAAGTAATGCTGTCTGTTTAATATCAAGATGCTGAACGGGTATATGCACATCTGCAAGGCTTCAAATTAATTCCAGCCTGTAGCCAAGTGCTCGTAAACCCTGGCTGTAGTAGCTGGAAGCTAAGTATGTCAGTTCTTCTTGCCTCCGTGGCCTGTTGCCAGTACGTCTCCAATTAGTCTCCTCAACTGCAAATCATCCTGTGGCTGCTAAGCAAGTGAAATTAAATATTTTCAGTCCATTAATTGCTGTGACTGGTAAACGGCAAATCTGCCCCGAGCCCTGAATCTCAAGTGATGGTCAGTTTATCCTCGGGTCAGGACGTTAACTGCTGCTGGAGTATAGTTTTAAAAAAAAAGGAAAGAAAAAAGAAAAGAAAACAAGGAAGTCCTATTAGGATACAAACAGCACTAACGCAGTTTTATGCATCACAGGTGATTGTGATGAGGGTTAAAGGAACAGTTTGCCATTTTTAGATGAGCTGCTTTTGTAGGTTTACGCTGGCCTTGCAGGTGCAGGATATAACTACCTACGATTAGAGAACTTTATCTACTCAACTCTATTCAAGACCCAAAAAAAAGGCCTCTTTGGCAAATCAGGCGTCACAGGCGAGTGGGTGTGTGTGTGTGTGTGCTGGTTTTGTCAATAAGTCCCTATTAAGTGGAGGGGACGTGTCAGCACAGGAGAGGGGCCCAATCTAATCAGCAGAGTAATTAAACCCAGCACAGCACAGCGGCCCTGATGGCTGCATTGTCAGGGCCGCGTTCAGGATTGAGCACAGACAGGGATGAGCTGTTTCCATGCCAGACACTGAGCGCTGAACGTCACTGATGCTGTGCAATTAGAATCACAATCACAATCAGCGTGAAGGCACGCATTTAAAAAAAAAAACAAAAAACAACACACCAAATGGCAACAGTGCAGAGAACAGAGAATGATCTGTGGCTCCATCAGCAGCAGGATCATCACCACCACTGCTCTGGCCTTCATTCACACCACGCTCAGCATCTGTTTCCTCATTCATCTTCTTTATGGCACTGCCCCCCCCCCACACCCCCTCCATCATCTCCTCCTCATTAATTAACTCATCACCTCACTCCACCTGCCGACAATTAAAAAAAAAACAAAAAAAACTCCACGCCAGTGATGCTTGAGCTCAGGGCCGCCACGTGCAGTTAGAGAAGACGCCACCAGGTGTCGCCCACGCGCCAGTTGGCTCGAATCGGCGTTATAATGAGGCGTAATGACTGTGGCTCTTGGCACTGAGTCACGCTGCTGCTCGGTGTCAGAGCGCCAGTGAACATGGCGCATGAAAGCAGCAGTGTTTGCGGGGTTTGCAGCAGCAGCAGCTGCCCCGGTGATGATGCATCATACTGACGCACGCGGTGCGTCGTCGCCGCGCGCTTGGCGCAGATCTCACCGCTTCATCCCTCAGTGCGCCACTGCGCATCCTGTGCGCGCAGCCGAAAAGCACGAGTCTGTGGATGTGAGACAGGTCTCCCGGGAGAGGGGTAATTCCGAAGGCCAGTGGAAGTAATAGGGTAATCTATTATACCGTGCCCCCCCGCCCCCCCTCTTCTTCCTCTGTCTTTGTCTCTGTCCTTGCATCAGCGTTTCGTGAGGACAAATGAGAAGCGGAGTTTATCAGTGCACGTGCACGTCGCCTCCTGCAGAGTCCAGCACTTTATCAATTAAACCGGAATCCCTCTCTCTCTCTCTCTCTCTCTCTCACACACACACACACACACACACACACACACACACACACAGTCACATTCTGGTTCCAGTCCAGCAGCGCGTGACCGCAACCACTGTGGTGTGTTATCATATGGGCAACCAGCAGCCATATATTTTTGACACATGTCCCACACACACACACACACACACACACACACATTCACACACACACACACACACGCACACACACACACACAATGCAAAGTCTGAAATGTGAAATCTAGATCATTTTATAACGTTTATTTTTAAATTTATTTTTTTTTGCCCCCCCCCCCCCCCCCTATTTAATGTTTTCCTGCTCCGGTTGTAAACAAACTGTTTAAATGCATGTTGACACTTCACATCCATTCTTCAGTCAGCTTTAGGATCATGTTCAAGTCAAAGTCTTTGTCCTCCTGCTCTTTCCTGAACCCCTTCACCCCATCTCTGACATCCCTCCATGTGTTCTCCATTTTAGGCACACCTCCCAAAGAGACAAGGAAGCAGGGAGGCAGTGTGGGAGAGAGAGAGAGCGAGGAGGAGGAGAGAGAGAGAGCTCAAAGCAACCATCTCCTCCTCCTCTTGCTCTATCTCTCCTCCAGCACACGCTCACACTCCTTCCCTCTGATGCCGACTGGATGCAGGCAGAGGGATTTCCAGCAGCTTCCTGAGTGTGTCCTCCCTCTCCTCTTCTCCTTGCCTCTCCTCCCTACCCTCCTCCTCCTCCACCTCCTCCTCCTACCTCCTCCTCCAGCATCCGGAGCTTCTCCTGCTCTGTCTCCTCCTCTCTCCCGCTCCTCACCACCAGGATGTGGCTCTCGGTGGCTCTGCTCCTCTCTGGATTCTCTGCTTTGATCCACGGTGAGCCTCCCTGCCTCTCCCTCTCCTTTCACTCTGCTTTCGGGAATCAGATTTTTTGCAGCAGCGGCACTTTGATGTCAAAATGTTGCAGGAATTCAGGATGAGGATTTGTGTGGTCTGGATTATTGATCTGTAAAGTACGAATTGGAACGATATTCTCAAATAGAACCCAGAAGACCACAAGAAAAACAAAAGTGAGACTCTGACTCACCTGTTTGCTTACTTGTTTACAGCTGTGGGATTTTTTTTGGGTTTTTTTTTTGGAACTGTGCCCTGATTTTGCGGGACGCCTCTGCATGAGATGTTTTGACGGGCAGATTGACATCTAGTCTGGGCAGAGGGGCAGACGACAGAATCTGTGTCAGAGGATTTCAAGGAGCAGGTTAAACGTTTTCTTCCTCCGTCGCCCGGGTCTGTTCACGCCAGGGGTCGAACCCTGCAGAAAAGAGGTCACAGATCAGTTGAGCTGCACATTTCAAACGGCTCTTCCATCTTGCCTCCCCGCTGCGTTGTGGGCATGTTGCTGCCGCTGAGCCGCCGTCGTGGCTGAATATAAAGGCTGACAGCGGCTGACAGAGAGGAGAGGAGAGCGGGTGAACGCACCCTCCAGGCTGCAGCGTAAACACAGCTTTGCTTTGCAGTTTGTTTTTTGCTTCCTTTAAAAAAATGCTCGAGGCGAGAAGGTGCTGGAAATAAAACACAGAAGACAAAGTTTTTAGACAATATTTCTGCACAAAACCATAACTCTACCACAACATTGTGCAGTCACCATGCTTTAACTCTCGTCCAGAAACCATTGAACCCTGATGTCCTGTAAACATTTGATTAGAAGACTTCAAATTCAGAAACTTAAAAAAATGTCCCACACACTTACCCAGCACTTAATTGAGGGTTATATAACACATTTTAAATCACCCCACTGATATTCACTGTTATAAATATACTGCACAGTCGATTATCTGTCTGTTTCATTAATTTGTGCTCTGGATTTTTCAGACCAACGTAGTAGTGCGCTCATTATGATCCATTACATTGATAAGCTCTCTCACCATTTCTAATTAAACCCTGTTTACACTCTGTTTACTCTCCCTCTGATCTGCTCCCTCTGTCAGGTTCAGTCTGTGGTTCAGTATTAAAGGCACATGTTCATATCTCAGTCTCAACCCAGAGTCTGGTTTGGTTCAGCTGCAAGTTTTTTGGTTTTGTTTTTTTTTTACTGGAAGCTCATTTCTAAATTTACTTCAGCGGAAACAGACTCTGCCAGTTGAGGTGAATGAGACCTTAGCAAAGAGAGGTTTTGTTATGATATGAAATGGGCCTGAAGCATTTCCAGGTTGTGGTTTTAAGTCTCTCACACCTGTCTGCTTCTCCAGTATCGTTGCAGGGTCCTCACCAGAGGAACCTGCTGAAGAACCTCCTGAAGGACTACAACCGGATGGAGCGGCCGGTGGCGAACGACTCCCACCCGCTCACTGTTTACATCTCCCTCTCGTTGGTACAGATCATGGATGTGGTATGTGTGGAAATGTTCTTGATATTTTAAAAACATGTTGCGTTTTTAATCCACGTGACAGAGATTGTAGTGATAATTATTACAGGGTTTAAGGCAATCAAGGAAAATTCAAAACATAACTTGGTGCCGAGATGAGTTTTAATGAGAGATGCTATGATATGAATGATAATAATAAAAATAGTAGGCTTTCTAAAACAGGCTTTTGTGGCTTTGGCCTTGAAATACGATTCCTGACATATGAAACGTGTTCAAAAAATGTTTTAATGTTTTGTAGGATGAGAAGAACCAGGTGTTAACGACAAACCTGTGGTTACGGATGGTAAGGACCCTGAGAGACTTTGAATATCTGAGGTGATAATGAATTTGCTTCAGATTTTTTTTTCCCTCTAAAAGAGTCACATTAAAGACACATAAAAAAACTAACACTCTATTTATCCAGAGATGCTTCTATATTTTTTTTCTATCTAAAATGTAGCACAGAAGTGATTGGTTAATTGTCTGTAATCAACTCAGAAACAAACTGCGTCTGTGCTTGTGTGCTTAAGAGTTGGTTTGACCACTATCTCCAGTGGAACCAGAGCGAACATCCCGGGGTTAAAAACCTCCGCTTCACCACAGACCAGGTGTGGACACCAGACATCCTCCTCTATAACAGGTACAACATGTACACACATGTATACACATATAAACATATACACACTTCATGCACATGTTTCAACAAGGAGTGTCCCTCCGTCTCCTGTCCTTCCTCAGTGCAGATGAGGACTTTGACTCCACCTTTAAGACCAACGTTCTGGTTAACTCCAGCGGTTACGCCGAGTATCTGCCTCCAGGTGAGTCCACTCATGCTCTCACTAGCTTTAACCCCCCCTCACCCCCCACCCCCACCCCTCCATATCAGTTTCTACCTGCAGTGCAATGGCACCATCTCATTCTACAGTCTCTGTCGTTCCCCGTTTCTTACACTTGCTATTAATATTTGATTCGTTAAAAAGAACATCCCGGGTTACTTGCAGATTCCCATTGTTATGAGTAATGCCTATAAATAAGAGATGCCCCCCCCTCCTGTGTCTTCACTCAGACGGAGGACCTGTGTGAGCCTGCGTGAGAGTTTCCTCAGGTCTTTACTTTGTATTCCCTCAGCAGTGTCTTTATACACCAGATTACAGCACGCCGACACCAAATTAGTTCAGAAAGCCACCCCCCCCATCAATTCTATTCAGTGATCCATGTTTATTAACAGACTCCTGCTGAATTTAAACACCGCTCCTTAATGCCGCGATGTGGACGAGAGCCAATTAGGGGGTGGAATCAAACAGACAAAGTTCTGCTTTGTTACAATAGGAGGATCACTGCTGCAAAACAAGAAAGGGTGGGGTGGTGTGGGGGGGCAGGAGAGATGGAGAAAAAAAAGGAGGAAAACAGGGGAAAAGGGGAAAAGAATAAGCAGCAGAAGAGTGTTTTTTGACTCCTGCACGCCGGCTGAAGTCCTTTTGGGCTCGTTATTCTGGGTAACTCAAAGGCAAATATACACACTTGATGCACAGGTTTCAACAAGGAGTGTCCCTCCGTCTCCTGTCCTTCCTCAGTGCAGATGAGGACTTTGACTCCACCTTTAAGACCAACGTTCTGGTTAACTCCAGCGGTTACGCCGAGTATCTGCCTCCAGGTGAGTCCACTCATGCTCTCACTAGCTTTAACCCCCCCTCACCCCCCACCCCCACCCCTCCATATCAGTTTCTACCTGCAGTGCAATGGCACCATCCCATTCTACAGTCTCTGTCGTTCCCCGTTTCTTACACTTGCTATTAATATTTGATTCGTTAAAAAGAACATCCCGGGTTACTTGCAGATTCCCATTGTTATGAGTAATGCCTATAAATAAGAGATGCCCCCCCCTCCTGTGTCTTCACTCAGACGGAGGACCTGTGTGAGCCTGCGTGAGAGTTTCCTCAGGTCTTTACTTTGTATTCCCTCAGCAGTGTCTTTATACACCAGATTACAGCACGCCGACACCAAATTAGTTCAGAAAGCCACCCCCCCATCAATTCTATTCAGTGATCCATGTTTATTAACAGATCCCTGCTGAATTTAAACACAGCTCCTTAATGCCGCGATGTGGACGAGAGCCAATTACGGGTGGAATCAAAAAGACAAAGTTCTGCTTTGTTACAATAGGAGGATCACTGCTGCAAAACAAGAAAGGGTGGGGGGGTGTTGGAGGAGGGGGAAGGAGAGATGGAAAAAAATCAGGAGAAAAGGGGAAAAGAATAAGCAGCAGAAGAGTGTTTTTTGACTCCTGCACGCCGGCTGAAGTCCTTTTGGGCTCGTTATTCTGGGTAACTCAAAGGCAACAGGTCTGTGGGCGGCAGTGACAGAGCCTGGCTCGTGGTTAATCATTTACGTTGTCTGCTGCACGCGGTCGTTTGCAGAACACGTCTTGTCGGCGGTTGTGTTCGGGGTTAACGGGTTTAACAGCAGATAAGATCAGAATGGGATTCTGGCTCATATCTAAGCTGGGTGACATTTGCAACAAGGTTGTGCCATCTTGTCCCTGTCATGTCCTCCTGGGCGGTGACTTTTAAAAACGATGGTTTATTCTGGGAGCTGCAGGCTCCTTGTTTAGGGAATAAACAATCAGACTATTTTGTTTGGGAACGCTGCTTCAAGGTTACAGGATATCTGTGAGGGAGATTTCAGGACTGTGGAAATTCCTTTACCTGGCGCACCACTTTTAATTAGCGGGATCCTGTCTGAGGAGCTCATGATGGGAGCACTTATGAAGACATCATCACCATGAGGTCAAGATGTTGTGTAGAAAATGGAAATTCGCAGCTGTTACTTAATTTGGTGTCACTTTGTGATTGGCCTCTGCGTTGACACCGGCGTTCAACCTACTGCCCTCCTCACTCATCTCCACTCTCTGCTCTCACTCCAGTGTGGGGGCTGATAATTGATGACTCATCTGACTGATCTGTCCTGTCAGGCTTCACTGGCATTTTGGTTCTGGTTATTTCAGTAATTACTTTAAGGGCTGGACTTTGCCAGCGACTACTGCAAGGATGCTTGTGATGCCGGATCCCAGCACGCGAGGTTGTCGCAGTGATTTTGTCCGTTGCATGCGTCCATGCATATGCCTGAATGCATTTTCTTTCTTTTTGAATAAAAGCAGTAATCTGATTAGGGCACTATGCATAATCTCGTTTTTAGTGTCACTGGTGATGTTTCCATCTAAGAGGCTTAGCTAATGGCTGCGTGTTTGTTTACAGAGCCGAATATCTGAAACCTCATTGCGGTGATGCAGCAGTGTCCCTCACAGGTTCTGTATAAAGGGGTTAGCCGGTTAAGAACTGGATCTGGGTGGACATGAAATGAATGAATAGTTCTTGATATTCACAAGAGGCTTCCTGCTCTGCACAAGTGGATTTCCAATTCATCTTTCTGCTGCCACCTCTGTGCAGGGAACCGCGGAGGTCAATATTGTCATTTAGACAATTGATTGTTAAGCTGTCCCCTCAGTCCTTTAGCATTCTTTTTTTTCTTTTTTGCCCTCTTCTTCAGGAATCTTTATGAGCACATGCAACGTGGACGTGCGCTGGTTCCCTTTTGACATTCAGAAGTGTGAGCTGAAGTTTGGCTCGTGGACGTACGACGGGTGGCTGCTGGACCTGCAAATGAACGATGCTGATATTTCAAGCTACATGCCCAATGGAGAGTGGGACCTAGTCGGTAAGGGGGGCTGGGAGGGGGGGGGGGGACACAAAAAAACAAATCCATGTGCAGCAGAAGAGCCAGTGCCTTTCTGTCCCTTTTCCTTCAGGAGTTCCTGGCACCAGAAGCGAGGTCTTCTATGACTGTTGTAAGGAGCCCTACCCGGATGTGACATTTGTGGTGACAATACGTCGGCGAACGCTTTACTACGCTCTGAACCTGCTCATCCCCTGCGTGCTGCTCTCTTCTATGACTCTGCTCATCTTCGTGCTGCCGGCTGACTCTGGGGAGAAGATCTCACTGGGTGAGTGGGGAATAAAAATAGGAAAAGTGTGAAAACAGGTGGGTTCTGTTATCGTTTTCGTCATCATCATTTTTAAAAGATTTTTTTCACCCCTAAATTTTTGTTTACCGTTAAGGGGATCTTGTGGAGACGGTCTGTGTGATATTTAGTTTGCATTTACGGTCTCTCTCTCTCCATAAATATCCCTCATGTTACTGCATGAGGATACAGAGAAGGAGCGTAACGGAAGACTATGGGGAGGGATGGCGCTGCAAAGGGAGAGGGGTGTGGGGACGAGGGCGGAGACGGATTATGGGATAAAAGGTGAAGAGGAGGAGGAGGAGGAGGAGGAACAGAGGTGGATGGATGTGAGACGGCAGCGAAAAGGGAACACAGACAGGAGGTAAACTTGAAGCGGATGAGAGAAGGAGAGATGAGAGGGAGGAGAGATGAGAGGGAGGAGCTGGAGACGGAGGGGGTGGGGGGCGGGGGTGGGGGGGGCAGTGCTACATTCAGACACCAGCTACAAAGCTGAAAATCTGAGTCAAAGCATCAAGATTATCAATTGATATAAAAATGACTATCGTTAAGGCCAAACATTCTGTAATTTCCCAATTTGGGATCAATAAAGTATATCTATCTATCTATCTATCTATCTATCTAAACATGATATTTCCAGCTTCTGAAGTGTGAAGCATTCACAACCTCTTGTTTCATTTCAAAATAAAATTCAATATTTTTCAGGGGAAGTGATACATCTTGATGTTTTGTAGACAAACATATTTGCAATCACCAAATAGAACAAAAGCTTGAATTATATCTGACAGCAGCAGCGTTGTCAAATTATCCCCCGACATCACTACAGATGCATTACGCAGCATTTCTCTACTGGAAAAAAAAAAAAAAAAAAAGCCAACCCTTTCGCACACAGCCAGTTAAGCTATCGATGTAATTAAGGCTAGTGAATTGACCTGGGGGAGAAAGCTTACACACTGCCTTCCAGGAAAATACTCCGTCACTCCACTTGATAGAAGAGAGACAAGGATCAAACGACAGGGACTGAAGGGTCAGAGGAAGAACAAGGGAGCATAATGAGACGTTTTTAATTTTCATAATATCCTCAAAGGGCATATATATATATATATATATATATATACACACACACACACACGCACACACACACACACACACACACACACACACACATATATATATATATATAATCTCTTGGCCTAGTCGTTTAATTGAATTTTATTCTGAATAGGAACAGCTATGCCAGCAAAGCACTCCTTAAATCCTGCCTGATAGAGGAGTCAGACAGATAGTTTAGAGGGGGATAAATGAAGATGGAGGGGGGGATACGTGTGTGCGCTCGACTCGGTGCGGGGTTAAAAAAAAAAACAACGTTTAAAATAGTTATTCGCTGCTGTGAAAGTGCTTTTTGCTGTGGAGGTACAGAATGTCAGAAACTAATTCGCTGTGTGAGCATTAGCATAAATTCAACCTGATCGCAACCTGAGTGTGATCATTGATCAAACGGCAAACGCACAAATTTGGTTTGGCCTCCACTCCAAGAAGGACACTAAACTAAACACTAAATCTATCTATCTATCTATCTATCTGTCTGTCTGTCTGTCTGTCTGTCTGTCTGTCTGTCTGTCTGTCTGTCTATCTATCTATCTATCTATCTATCTATCTATCTATCTCTGCAGGTATCACTGTCTTGCTGTCTCTTACTGTGTTTATGCTGCTGGTGGCGGAGATCATGCCGGCCACCTCTGACTCGGTCCCTCTTATCGGTACGTAACAGACAGCGGTTTGCACATGTGAGCGTTTAATGATCGTCCGTATGAAAAAAAAAAAAAAGATGTCTTTCACTACACAAAGTCTCTAATTGACAGTGACAATCGATATTTGGTCTCCAGCGTTCACTTTGTGCGTAATGATTTCAGGTGGTTTTACAGTGGGAACAAGCTTCAGGCTGTCACGTCAGATTTATTTACACACCAACAACGCCGTGCGAGGTTGCAGATCGTTGCTGATATCAGTTTGCAAACATGATCACATGCTGAAAAGCTTCCCGTTCAGCAGATGTCATGTTGCCACGTTTACCACCTCTGTATTTTCTGATAAATTGCGATTGGCACCAAACGTAGGTTCTTCGATTCATATGAGGAAAACGCAAAATGTGAGGATAAAACAACAAAACAAAACATAACAACTGAATTTCTGTCACGCAATCTGCCTCCTTTTGACTTTAATTGGCTAAACTGATTGTGGCCACATTAGCGAGCTAAGATTACAGCCAGAGACTGATGAAAGACCACGTCTGCCCAAAGACACAAATCCTGGTCATTAAAAGAAGAAAAAGCGTTCAGCATATTTTTTTTTTTTAAGAATAACCACCCCGCCTCCATCTGGAGCTGACTGATGATACAGCAAACACACGGTGATAAGTAGCCGGCGGAGAGACGCTGGCATTAAGATTACATTTTGGAGCAATAATTTAAGGAGCTCATCTTATTGACCTCTCGGCGCTTGACAAAAGTAAATTAAGACTTTACTCAATTCAGAACATGCTTGGTCAAACAGACCCGTAGGAACTGACCGTGTCTGTTCTTTCATCCTGTCCTCTTCTCCAGGACAATACTTTGCCAGTATAATGATCATCGTTGGGATGTCAGTCATCGCCACTGTGGTGGTTCTACAGTATCATCACCACGATCCAAATGGAGGAAACATGCCGAAATGGGTGAGCTCCCCTCCTCATCATGACATCATCATGACATGATTATTTATCAGTGACATCCATCCTGCTTTGCCGCCTTGTAAGTGGCTGCTTGTCTCTTTTCTTTTTTTTGACGCGTCATCATCTATCATGTCTGTTATCCTGTTATTCTGCAACCTCCTCGGCTGTGTTCCATTCGTCTGCCCGAGTGTGTTCATCCAATGCTTCGCCACAGACTTCAACTGGAGCCCGGATATTTCGGGCGGATATTTCTCGACATCCATGGGTTTAACAATAAGATTCCATCAACCCTTTTCTTCTTTTTTTTTTTACTTTTTTGAAGTTTTGTTTGAAAGTGAAAGGTGGAAAAAAATCGGACATAAAAAAATCATTTGGAAATTGGTGAGGCAAATCTGCCAGAAATGCTTTCTTTATATTTCCGTGATATTTTCGGATTGCAAAGGGACATTGAAAAGTCATTAGTAACAAAACAGCAGCAAAACAGCAGCTTGGTGGTGTAGGAGTCCAGATACAGCATATCGACATGTTGCAGTGGCGTTTGTTGATGAATGGCCTGTTCTGACAGACTGAGGGCCAATTAACAAACTAATTGATGCGGTTCAGATGAGGGCACTGAACCAGCACTGTTCATAATTGCAGCCACGCAAACCCAGCATCAACAACAGGGACCGTTACCTGGTTTGTAAACACATTTGGTTGAGACTAATTGAGCAGTCAACTGAACATTAGCTTCTCGTTAGATGCCAGATATGCAATCTGGATGCTGCCGGGACAATATGGCATTTCAGGGGACGCGGTGTCCAAGGGAGACGGGAGAGGTAACGAGGAAATGGGAGCGGACAGAAGAAAAGAGCGAAAAGAGGAGAGAAGGAGAGGAAACGCAAAAAAAGGAGGCAGACAGTCTAGAATAGAAAGAGAAAAGCAAAGGAGGTGACAGACAATAGACGACGAGGGAAAACAAGTTGAACAGAATCAAGGTTACATTTGTAACAACGTGAACCCAGCCAGTCGTCCTTTCATCTTAATGCTGCAGTTTACAGACAACGTTATTGCTCAGCTCGTTACAGTCCTGAAACAGTGATCTGACAGTCGGCCTGAATAATTCCACGGCTGATATTTGAGGCTGCCTCTGCGAGTGCCGTGTCTGCAGGGAGTCCGGTTAAAGCGAGAAGATCTCCTTCGCCTGGGGCTCTTTCACTGGGCGTCCCTGGGGAGGATCCTCTTCCTGCCTACACAGGTGCAGCAGCATTTGGAAACCAAACAAGATGTTGGAAACAGCATCGACATCAGCCTCTAACAGCAGTCTGCTTTTTGTGTAGTCTACCTAGTGTTACGTGGGGGGTCAACAGGTCAAGGTTTCCAGTGCCTTACAGTTTCCATATTATTTTTTTCCATCCTCATATGGTTTAATGCTTCCTCGCTCTGACGCTCCTTGTCCTCCTCTTAGTCTTTGTACTGTTTCCTTCTGCAGGTGCAGCTTGTCTTGCTGCAGTGGGTCGCGTGGTTTTTGCGGATGAAGCGTCCTGGTGAGAACGACGACCCAGAGCGCCCCCCGTGTGCCCCCCATCTACGCCGCTGCTCCTCCGGCTCCCAGAGCGGCAGCCTTCCCAACCCTACGGACCCGACGCTCCATCCCCTGCACCCACAGAATCTGGCTTCTCTCCAAACAGGCTCCCTCCACATGGGACACCCTCATCTCCACGCCCAGTCCACTGCTAACAACAATGGAAATCTACTCTATATGGGCTTTCAGAGTATGGAGGACCCGTCAGTGCTCTCAGAGCCTGTCCAGAGGAATAACATCTCAGCGGGACCTCCACGGGCAGCAGGAAGCCCCCCGCCGCACCTGCCATCTCAGTTCTGCAGCTCGCCTCCACCTCCTACGCCCAACGTGGATACTGTAGGCTGTCCCAGCACTGTTTCCAGTGGTGGGGGCTTTGGAGGCGGACCGGGAGGACTCGGAGGGTGTTCGACTGCAGGGATAGGAGACCCCCAGCTCCAGGCAATACTGGAGGAGGTGCGTTACATGGCAGACCGTTTTCGAGAGCAGGACGAGGCTGAGAGCGTGGCCGACCAGTGGAAATTCGCAGGCGCCGTGATCGACCGCCTTTGCCTGGTGGCGTTCAGTGTTTTCAACATCATATGCACCATTTCCATCCTCATGTCCGCTCCCAACTTTGCGGATGCGATTTCAAAGGACTTTGTTTGAAAGCAAAGAGAAAACAAGAGGAGATGGAACGACGGATGCGGGGGGAATCAAACGTAAGATGACGGATGGAGTGGCCCCGGAAACACAATTTCCAGACGACTGTGGGTTTTGTGAGTTGTGATCGTGAGGTACTTGGAAACAGATAAAAACAAAAACAATTTTTTTTTTCTTTGCAGTACATTCTGTTTTGTACGTGAAATATAAGAGACGAGGAAGCGGAGAGAGAGAGGAAGTTAGAGACGTTAGAATGAGATTAGGCTGAGCAGGATGTTTGACAGCATCATGAATGGACTGCGGTCAATTCAAACTATTTCCCCTTCAAAATTACAGGAGAGTTTAGTCAGAAAGGGAAAAAGGGAAGAGAAGATATCCGTCCAGTGCAACCACAAGTAGACCAGCCCTGAGAGGCCAGAGTGAGCCAGAGATAAGAGCAGAAGGGAGATGGGTAGAAAGATAGATAGACAGATAGATAGATCGGGACAGATAAATAAAGCAAGGCTGTTTTATTGTCTCGAGGAGAAGACAACCCCTCACTCCTCCACGCCGAGAGAAGACGACATCGTTTAAAAGTGATGTGAAGAGGAGAGGGATGTGGGCAGAGAGAGAGAGAGAGTGAGAGAGAAAGACTTTTACAAGGACAGACAACAAAGAGCGGTCAGGAAAGAATGAGACTTCATCCCTCGCGTCATTGGCGGATTTAGGCGGAATAATGGGTGGAGTGAAGATCAAGATCAAGAATGGTGCAGCACAGGGGAGCAGAAGAGGGTCGCGTCTATTATTCAGTCACATCCATCTAATGACCGTCAAATTGAAAGACCTCGGATAATCTTTGAGACTAATAAGCTTTTAAAAGATGAAGTCCGCCCTCCCCTGTGCAACAACGTTAAATCCAAGGCCTTATCTCTCTGAGACGAGCGCCGACCTGCAACAATCTGCAGAGATCAAAAGCCCCTCAGCCACGGCTGCGCCGTTTAGCCCTTATATTGACTAAATTAGCTGGTCGTCAGTGTCGCCATGGTCAGTAAATGCACCACTGTGGAGGTTTGAACCAGTTTGCTAATTGAAAGTCAATTTCATATGAAAGGTTACGTAGACGAAATAACAAACGAGTTTCCGATCATTCAGGAATCCTCAAATAAATGTGGGGGAGGTGACGTCCTGTCAAATCACTGTCAACTCCCTCCCGGGTGTTTACAGCGTCATGATGTGGAGCGACACTGTGTGTAGCACGGAGCCCCACACCCATTAAATCCTGGTTACATTGGATTCTATTTATCCTCATAAAACAGCACTGTAATTATGATCACATATTATTCAAATAGCGACAAACAGCACATTTGGACGAGACTCTCTGAAGCTGGGAATGAACAAACATTTGGTGCTGTTGTGAGTATTTATTCTCTTTATGCTTTAAGATAACCTGTGTTTACACCACGATCCAGCTGGATCCCTGCAACCTCCGACTGTGGTGGTGATATAAATGCATCCTGTCACTGTGAACTGTTCCACAGAGTGTAAGGACAGTTGTACAAATATCTCTACACCTTCCGTCATCTCCTGTCTCTCCTCGCTTCCTCTCTTAAGTCAAATCTCCTAGCAGGCGGAAAGTAAACTTCCTGTCGGGAGGGCGTTTGCAGATAGATGTTCTCCTTCCAGCACATTCTGACACCTAAAAACTCTCCACCTGTACACAACATTTCTCAACTTGAAAATAAAAGATTCTCCTCCATTTTTTTTTCCTAAATCCTTTGGTCTGTTGTGCTTCCTATCTCTCCGTGTTGACAGCGGCTGGCACAACACCCGGAAAAGGACGAGAAAAAAAATGACAGAGCGAGGGCACAGGAGGAGGAGGGAAAATGCTGACGCGCAGCAAGAGCTGGACAGAGCCTTAATTGATCACTCGTTCAGGAAGAAGAGGAGGAGGTGGGGTGGGATGGAAGGAGGGGGGAGTAATGGGGGAAAGAGGGGGCACACTGGGTAATTCATCGGATTTATGAGGGACAATGGCGGAGGAGATGGGCGCTCAGACAGGCATAACTCACTCACAGGCATCAAATGAAAGGCCACCGCCATCCATCACGCCACGCGGTCAAACTATATATGACGGAGATAAACAGAAATTAGAGGAATATTTTCATGCCACCATTTGTGCATCAAGTGTGGGGGACGTGAGGCCTTCGCCGTGTCACTCCATCAGTCTGCCAGACGGAGTAAAGAGTCGGGGTGTATTTATAGGAAGGTCCTGGTCCTTATTCAGCCCGGGCAGGGCTCCACGTCTGACGGGCGAACTCCCTCTCTCTCCGAGGGGAGGAAAAATGTGCTGTGCCAGCAATCTGGCGGCACTTAGATTTACTGTGTTCACTCAAACGGAATAAAAGAACGCGTGTAAAGACTGGGGTGTGTGTGTCCGTGGGGGAAGACGGGCAACGCGGTGTGCGTACGCACAGAATCAATCAGTGGTTGTTGTTGTTTTCTTTTCTCCCCCTTTTTCGCCTTACTCTCATTCAGTAATAAAGCCGCAGATCTTTGACCAGATGGGTAATTCCACTTACGCTCACTAGAGGCACATTAAGGCCTCACTCGGCTTCATTAATGGGATGCTGATATGTAAGCTAAGAAGATGCAGTCACTGCAGAGCATGCGAATGAGCCAGAGAGAAAGCTACACGTCAAAACTCAGAAAGACTGAATCTGCCAGAGCAAAACACACAAAAAAATACATAACAAATACATAAAAAATAAAATGCATGGTGAACTAGCTGCATAATGTTAAACATATTTCCATGCAACGCCCCCCTGTGCAGGAACACCTGTTCTGTGTAAGCGTCTCAGTGCACTGTGCTGCATGATCACATCCCAACATTTTGCGGCTGAGGCAGATCAATGCCTTTTAATTACCAAGGGCCCAGAGCACCGGTCGATACAGCTGACGAGAAGCCGGGAGGGAGGACGAGAGAGGAGCAGAGGGAGAGGGAGAGAGAGATGCTCCAGACAGTGATTGATAGTCCCTCCTCCCAGCGAGCCGACCTACAGATGTGTTGTTAGGCTTGATTAATCCTGCCAAGCCACATTCATTCACTTTGCAGACCGCCGTTTAACCAGCCCAGGCTGCTGCGGTCACAAGGTTAAGTGGACGCGAGGTGTCCTCCCTGAGGAGCACAGGCCTCTTGACCGATAAAACAATGGTGGCTGGTCGCTCTCTGCAGCACTGACTCAGTGCTGTTCTAACCTGACTCAGAGTTCACCAAGTTCTGATTTCTTATTAGCGTAAAATGTGCTCATCAACACCTTCACTCTACTTCCTTTGAACAAATACTGAGTGACCCACAAAATATACACGTACTGGCAAAGGCCGAGATTCTACGTTAATGAGGAATTTAACGCAATATACAACCGGAGGAGATCAATGAAGTTACATATATTCCACCAGCACCACAAATAATGAACAAAGACTTCTGGTCATTAATATTTCATTAAACGGAGCCAAAGTCCACAGTTGGAAGGAGAATGAGTGTAAAAGTGTCACGTCAGCAGAACTATATTGTGCTTGAATGTCCTGTGATAGCGCTGGCGTATTAAAATGCACCGTGGTGAAAACCAAAGCGCGGTCTGCCTCATCCAGACTATTATTATTTTACATCCCTGCTAGTTTCACCGCCATTTACGCAGCGACAGTAAATCAGATAAAAGGCCCCCGTAACTATAACGTTTAATCTGCAAGTAAATTCTGCTGCTATTGAGTGTGTTTCCAAATAAAGTATAAAATTCAATGTACTTCTCAGAAACAAGTGCGGCTTGCGCAACAAATTTATAACCCTTTACTTTAGTTGCCCCTCCTCTGGAGAATGTCGCAATTCCGTGCAACTCGGATGGGTTTAGAAATGAGATAAAACGAACAAGGAAAATCCAGAAATTCAAAGAATTCAAGTTTTACTTGTCTTGTCTGTTAGTTGGTGGAGAAACACACATAAAAGTGAGTCTGGCACTTTGGGGAGACTGCCAGGTGGTTTTTTACTGGAGGATACTGGAGGACATTAAGTGGACGTTATCCCTCAGGTGTGACGACTGGGTAAGCATCTGATCTGACAGTCTGAGGACATTATTCCAACCTGACAGTTAAATTCAGCCAACTGCTCGGTGTTCTCTTCCCTACCACATGTCACGCTATGTAATCTGGATTTATCTTAACTGCTTGGTTTCACTTGATTTCATCTAATTAAACATGATTTGTTCATTTCCCGATCCACACGTTCAGATTAAAAACAAATTCATTGGATGAAAAAAAAAAGACTTCTTTGTTCCAAATGAATCAGTTTTCGCCGTGAAGCACGTCCTAATTACACGTCCTAATTACACGCTCAAATGTAATCCCTGGAACTCAAACAGTGATTATGGAACCAAGATTAAGATCTGAAAATCCTTTTACTATAGATTAACAACTTTTCTATGGAAATGATCCATATGCAAGGCTTTAGATACAGAAGCTAGTATGAGTTCATAAAGCCTTAACAACAACAATGAGACAAGTTAAACCATCAGTGAGTGCGTTTAAATTCTAGTTGGAGAAGGTGGTAAAGTTAGAAATGACTTTTTCCCAGTCGGCAGTGCCAGTGGGATTTGGTTCCACAGGGTGCATTAAGAGGCCCTGTGTTTTTGGTTGGACTTTTGCCTCACCTCTGTGTCCCACTGCCCTCCAGCCCCAAGGACTGCAACAACTCTGGTTGAGCACAGGGAACAACATAAAGCTCTGTACTGCCTGTGACCATAAAGTGTCACTGTGCCTGTTTCCCTGCTGGAATAATGCACCTGTGGACCTTTTATTAGCGCCGCGCTGTGGGAGCTGATTTACTGCACAGCACTCTCTTTCTTTTCCTGAGCACCTGAGAGCTCGCAGGCAGAAAATGTGAGATTTTTATAAAGAGAACACTCAATTCGCATTCAAAGACAATCATTAGATACATATCGACCAAGCTGCAGGCACAGTTTTCTTTGGTCCGTCACTTGTTGAGCACCAAATAAGTGGCGACACTGCACTTCTCTATTCATCTTAAATGAGACGGATATGCTTCTTGCCAGCAAACTGTCGCATCCACTCCTTTCCCTGATGCGCTCCCCTTCACTACTCATCCAGCAGGCAGTGCAGTGTGGTAAGATGCATTTGGAAAAACAAAAACCCGTGTCACATCAGCTTAGGCCCATTTAATTCACTTATTTTGTGCCAAACAACTCTGCCCTTTAGGATTTACCCCCAGTAACTCAGCAGCAACTGCATTTGTATTAAATGCCTCCCACGCATGCACATAAACCAAATAAATGCTGAGACTTGAGACAGAGCATGAATGGATCTCTCGCTTGGTGGCTCACGAGAGAAACATAAGAAGGATATTCATGGCGTGCCATGGCGAGCACGGCCGTGACATTTTCACCAGTCTAAATTTAAAGGCATTAAAACCTTGTTAGCAGCTCTTTTGTTTGGCTCTTCCAGCAGTGAATTGGTCCCAGATGAGCACTGCAGTGGCTTTATCACTTCATGTCTTTACAGTCTTGATGTTGGCCAGGTCTCCCTGGACAGGAAGAGAATCCATACGTTGATAGAAACAACCTGAGTGCTATAGCATTTCATAGATGCTTTAAAAAAAAATCCTCCTGGAAGCTCATTCAGATTACAACCAGCGTTAAGAAAATGACCCCATGGCTCATCTCATATCCTGGAGGGAATAAATAAATGAAGACCGACAGAAAGCGTCCAATATATAACTTTATTTAAAATATTGTTACAATTTATTACTCTACACAACATGTTCAAATCTTTTTTAATTTTTTTTTTAAATTTTGGTTAGTAAACCTTTTGTGTTTTTTTAGATATAAAACTCTCCATTTTGTAGCTTAGTTCATCAACGGGTGTTAATCGGTGTCTTTCGACATTTACTAAATGCAACGCTGCTTCACGTTTAAGCAGGTTCTTTCATTGTGTGTTAAACTAATCCTCCATACGTTTGTTACCCACGCACTAAATTAATGATTGACAGTGGCTCTAGCATTTAACACTATACTTTCCCCAATATTTATAATTTCTGTTTCAATAAATTAAACTTTTTAAGTTGGAGAAACAAGAGTGCATTTTGTCCAAAGGATATTATCTTTTTCTTTTTAAAACAGCTATTTACAAGTTATGCTGACGACAGACAGACAAGGCTTAGATTTGAGTTAATGTCACTGCCTACTCATCATGGAAAAGCCTCATGTTTCAAAGCAATGAACAAAAATTAATTACATAAAGGTTAACACTTTTTTAACCAGCACTGACATTCACCTTCCTTGTTAGTAATAGATAGGACACAGCAGCTGAAAGCCAGCAGCTAATGCCCTCCAACCCAAATGTGCATTCCAGAGGTCAACAAACATCAAATCTACACAAAAGCACTGTTGATTAGATGAACATAGCAGATCTGACTGAACAAACAGTGCAAAACACTGGAATCAGAGTTCTGTGAAATGCTATAGAATTTGAACAATCAGAAAACATCTTATACAATATCTGCCCCTGAATGTTGTTATGGAAATCGGTGCCCATTCAGCACCGAGAGCCAGCAAACTGACGTGTTTCTATAGCAACTGCATCATTTTGATGAGCATTTCAGCGGTGGGTTTGACGAACATGAGTTTTCGGAGTTTCATGTGCGTAATCCGTAAATGGATACAATTTTTTATTCTCCTGCCACCATGTTTGTTTGCCGTTCGGCATTCTTTTTATCTGTTATGTTTTGTGTGAAACCTCTTTTCATAATAATCTCCCTCCTACAAGCCCAGCCTGCCCAGCATTTCAAACACAAGTGCCCCACAGCACAGCGCACACTGACAAACAAACACTATCAAACACAGGCTGACCGTACAAATACGTGCTTCTTAACATTCCTGTCATCTCTCTGCTTTCGTCTAAACAGTGCAACGATGACATTCATCTCACCGATGGCCAAAACGGACAACAGCTGACATTATGCACGCCTGCCACTGACAATACGTGCATAATGGCACCTGCCACAGACCAGACAAATTGAGACAGGAAAAAAAAAATCAACAACAACAAAAAAAAACAAACAAAAAAAACAGCAGCTTTCTAAAAGCTTATTGACAGCAGCACAAACCACGGCGACACACAACAAATATCAAACAGTAAAACAACACAGCTTTGAATACATTATTGTAAGGAGTGAGTCAGTTAGCAGGAAGGAAGAAATGGAAAACTAAGCATGTTGAGCAAACGTTGCTGCCACGGCAACCACATTCCCATGTGATGACAGGGAGACCAAGCGGCGGATAGGACAGGCCAGCATATACAATCACACAACCTCTATCTGACTCGCCCTCCACAGCTTCTAAATAATAAAAAAAAACATCATGGTTGAACAGCTTTAATTCTTATCATCCATCTCCAAATTGCCTATTACTTTGCCTGTCAAAATGACCATCCTGCAATTTGCACTGTGCAGTCTTTCTCTCAGTCCTGCTATATCTGCCATGTGTGTACATCATATATCACGCTACGCCGTTGTGGTATGTATTGCTGTAAGGTGTTGTATAACTGATGCCCGTCCTCAGAGGTAACAACAGGAATAACAAACCCTCTTTCAATGTTCCACTAAATAATTTTTTTCAGAGTAAATACAGAGTAGAAGGGAGACCAGCTGTGTGTTTGTGTGTTGTGCTGAAAAAGCGTGCCAACAGTTGAAAATGTTAGCTAGACAGTAAGAGACACTTCCTATTTGTCTCCATCTGTCTGCCATATCCTCTGTCACAAAGATACACAACCCCATCGCCACTTGCTGGCTCTGACACTGACAGCTCATCAGACACGTCCAATCAGAAGCGGAAAACTTATCAGCAATGTCAATGGTAAACACAGAGGACACACACAAATACAGCACACCGCACACACAAGCCACACACGGCAACTGACAGCTGAAAACAAATTATGACTCAACCTAGACATGAAATAGACATTTTATAAAACTGAAAGCTGAATTCAACTGTATTATCAAAAAAGAAAAATTATACCAGCTCTACAATTCAGACTGAATGAAAACATCCATCACTCAGTTTCAGGTTTTTGGTTGCTGCCAAAATGTGAGAGGAAAAACAAGAATGAGTCAGAAATGAATCGGCTGAGATAAACTACTTAGCCCTTAGTGGGATGACCAAAACAATCTTCTTTTCAGAGTTCATTTACACAGACAGTCTCTGTTTAGAAACAATGTTCCACACACCCAATGTGAGACAAAATGCTTTGTACCTAAACACCGACAAAAAGGAAAAAACAATGAAATGCTGCTTTAAAACAAACAAAAAAGTGTAAATCATGAAACTGTCACACATGTCACGTGCACACGCGTGCAACTAATACTGTCAATTTCAAGACGCAGACAGCAGCCTGCATTGCTCTGTACGCTGTGATGGCTGTGGTCACACAACTTTATGGACAATCGAAATTGTGTATGCCAAAGTAACACACACACATATGCACACACACCATCTGTCCTCCTGATGTGGTTAATGGACAAACTGCAGCGGAGGAACACTTTTGGGTGAGTTACAGAGCCTGAGGGAGCAATCTTTAAGATAATTTGATTTCTTCAAAACCTATGCCTGTCTTACACTCTGCTGCTCCCTGCTGTTCAATCAGAAAACAGCAGCACAAAAGGCATGTTCTCAAAACCACCCATCACCTGCCTTTGTCATTAGGATCTGTCGGTCAGACTCCTCTTACCGAACATGTGACATTTCAGAATCATTAAATCTTTGGCCCATCAACCCTTTGTTCAAGAGATATTCCTTGCATAGCTGAGAAGGAGACAGCCTCTTCCTATCAACTTCCAAGCCGTGCAAAATCCACACAATAAAATACTTGCAAGGGGGATAAATACCCAATCTGCCAGTCGTCGTTGACTGCCAACAGACGTTGGCTAGAATTTCACCAGTAGCGTCAGACAAAGACACATGTCAGATGGAGATTAGCAAGAGCAGCTTGAAAACAGTTCAGTTAGTGTTTCATTGTGTTAGATTAAGGAAACCAATTATTTTAGGTATTAAATATCTATATTTTTATCAGAGGATTGTTAAACATACATATAATTATAAATGAGTCCGCTCGCATCCATTTTTAGTTGGTTACATTTGTGTTGCCAACATCTTCTGACAGAGACAAATACTTCTGACCTCACAGATAGAAAACTTTTTTTTGTTAATGTCCAGCATCAGTGTAAAGCAATATTTTGCTTTCATTATAACGTACAGAAGTGAAAACCCCGTTTGTTTGTATCCCTTCCTTCTTGTTTTCATTTCCATCGTCATAGCTCAGTTCAGCAGACAAAAGCTGCAGCGAGGGCAGCGAGCGGAGTCAACCGTGTTGGATATCCAAGCGTCAGGATCCCACCCCAAACATCAGCTTCCTCACCAAGCTGCTTTGAGCATATGGTACTGCACCGCCATGGTCACGCTGATCTGTCACACGCTGTAGATATACGTGATATCTCAACCAGTGGCAAGAATTTGATTGTGTCCTGCCACATCACAGGGCACTGTATGGAGGAAAACAACAGACATACTATGGAGATCTAGAAAATAACATGAAAGCTGGCTTTTGTTTATTTTCCTTCATTGCTCTTCTTGCTGTGTGTATCCCTGGGTTTGGTTAAGTGTGACTATTCCAATTTCCAACATTGGTCACTTCCAGTTTCCGGGGCGTGGATCGCCTCAGTCTGTCACTCAGTTCTGTGTTTGATGATGGGCGCTCTCTGGGGTGGCTGTAATGATGCAAGTAGACCAGTTCGAGTTCAAGCAATGACCAATGTTTTTAGGAGGTTGCAATCTCTCCCCCTAGGTGGCGCCATCCCTTTTGCTGTGTCTCCAGAGGAGGCAGAAACTCTAGAACAGAGAGACAGTTCAGAGGAACAAGGCATTTCGAAATGTTGGGCTTTTTTTTTTTTTCAAACTTCATGTGGCTTAGGAACATGCTGCCACAACACAACAGAGATTTCAGTGTGTCTCACTTGCATGAATCTCAGTGTCATGTCTCTTGAAAAATGCTGTTCCTCTCCGCTTATAAATGGATGGTTTTGTTTTCCTGTTTTCTTAGCTTCTGTCTCCTATTCTTGTGACTCCAAACATTTCTCACTCATCCTTGCAGCTGCTCATCCACATACTTGTTTTGCTCTTCTTGTTCCGTCTTCCTTGTGGCAAAGTCATATGTCTGTATGCGTCTCTATTCTGAATACTTTTTTTCTTCTTTCAGCAAAATGGTATTTGAAAATTTACTTCAGAAATGGTATTTGAAAATTTACTTCAGAAATTCTCTGCGGTTTCCACTACACCTTTGCTCTGTTCCTTATAATGAAATATAAAACAAAGGCATAAAACAAGGCAAGCGTATGTGAATGCACCTCCTCTTGGGATGGGTGCAATTTATTGTCAACAAACTTAAGTTGCATATACTCTTGTGATGCCTCCACATATATTCTGGTCTTTAAAACAAGAATAAAGGATGATAGGATGCTGTCTGTAAAATCGTCTCCCTGCCCTTGCCTTGTTATTCTTTCGCCTGTCAGGAAATTTTTCCATAATTCATAGACCTTGACTGGTGCCTTCATTTTAAGTGCCATTCAGTATATCATCTGAATACATATTGCTTTGTGATTTCTTTCCTAAACCCAAACTGAGCCACTTGCTCTTCAGTGATGCTTTTACTTTGTATTCAGGAAAAGAAAACTGCTGCTTACCATTGTTGCTGCAGTTTTTGTTGTCTTTGTCAGATGCTTCTTCCTCAACCTAACAGCAGAATTTCAAACACAAAAGTGTAATCATAAGCCAAGTTTAGAATTTCAGACTTTGTATGGAGTCGTGTGTTCCCCCAGAATGAAAGAGGAAAGGAGTGGTCCTTACCTGTTTCCTCCACTTCAGCTCACAAAAGACCCGTTCAAAGCACTCATGCATGTAGTTAAACTAGGGAGGAAAAAAGCAAACAGAATTGTTATTCGGCCTGAGTCAGCCTGCAAAGAAACAGGGACAAATTATATTAGAAGTTTTATACACTGATCATGTTAACTATTCGTTCACAAATGTATCACTGCAAGTTCTTCTAAATATTACTAAGCTCAGTCACAAAAAACACTGATACTGTTACACAGTGCAGGTGCTTGTACACTTACATATGGAGTGAAGATCTTGACCCAGCGTGGTTTCTTTTCTCCTCTGGCGTACTCGAAGCAGAAGGCCATCCCCTCCTCATCGGTATCCCAGCGCTGCATCTCTCCCCACTCAAAGGCTATCACTTGGTTCTAACAAAGAAACAGAGTTAATAGCCTCATGCACACACAGTATAAACGTTAGCACTGTACTATTGCTTGATGAAAAAAACTATATTGCCTCAAAGTAGCACTCACCTCCAGGGTGCCATCCTCGGTGCAAGCATGCAACTTGAAGTGATGGATGCTGATAGCTGTTATGACGTGTCCCTTTCTCCTGGAATCGCAGGAACAGTGCGGGAAAGCCACCTCATTGTAGCCCTCACATGTCCGCAACAGACTCAGGTACTAAAAGACAAGAAAAAAACACCAGCAGTCACCATTGCTATCTTGAGCAAGATAGGGTTAAAGGCTACTTAATTACTCTTAAACCCCAGCGAACATGCACTTTGGTCTGTGAAATTAGTTTTCATCTAATTCCAAATTACATTGTTGTAGTAAATATTTATGGTGGCCAGTAAAGATTATGCATGTACAAGAGTAAAAGCACAAACATTAATGGTAATGCACTTAAACTCTAGAGGTACAGCAGATATAAAAACGCAAAGTGCTCTGGGATGTCAGGAGGGACAGACTGGCTCCATCTGGATAAACAGCAGTATTACAGACAGAAAACAGGTTGTTTATAGCTCAAATTGACAGTAAGTGGAGTAAAACTTAAAGATAATTTGTATTTTTTTTAAAAACAAAGTAAAAAAAATACATATATGTATTTTTTTCTGTTTTTTGTGAGACAACAATCATCACATAAATTATAACAAATTTCCAAACACAATGGACATCAGGGCCAACAGTAAAATACTAAAGGGTCTGTCCCTGTCTAGCTTTTGAAAGCACCTATAGTGCATCTTCGCTTTTTCTGCTTTAATTCTTATGTGCTGTGTCCTTGGGGTCCACCATTTATCATTTATTGCTTCGAGTTAATTTAAATTTAAAATTCCCTGTTTGTATTCACAAAAAGACAACAACTAAGTGTGAAAACTGGATTAACTTTTAACAACATTAAAACTAATTTACTTTGGATACAGGATGCACAGCAATGAATAAAAATATTTTCTTTTACCTCTATTACATTCAGCATCCTGTGTCTTTTTCATGCAAATTCCGACTTTTTGTGCAAATCTGGACTTCATCAATAATCATCAGTTCACTGATACACATGTAAATGAGTGTTGCTTTTATATTAATCTTCTGCAGTTTCCCTTTAAAAGAGAGGAAATTTGCTCTATGGCTACATAATTTTGAATGAAGACCTTACGCTTCTTTTTTTTGATTTATGATCAATAAACATCAATAAAAAACAAATTGTATTTCTGTATGTCTACTTTCATTTGGTAATGTTGTGGTGAGCAAATACAAAGTGTAGTCATCCCAATCCCCTCCCCACACAAAGACTGGTTTGTAGGACTGACCGTGGCCATCTTGCGCTGCTCTGCCAGTTTCTGCAGCTGGTAGGATTTGTCCTCTGTTTTTATGAATCCCTTTTTCACATCATCCAATGCCTAGACAGACAAGGGGCAGGGTGGACGAGGGTGTTTTGGTGGCATGAAGAGACAAAACACTACTTATCAATGGGGCCACAGCAAGAAATTATTATGCATGAAAACCTTTAATAAGAAGGATTTTTTTTGTAACAGACGTCAACCATTTCTAGCAACAATAGAAGAAGAATAATATAAAACAATAGTAGAATACCGTGCTTGTCTAGTTTTCTGACAGAGCACACATGCGGTGGCTTTTTAAATACTAAGCTACTTATTTTACATTCAGTGTGTCATTCTTGCAGTAGGACAGAAGCTCAATATAGTTTTTAGCATAGATAGATGACAGTAAGAGAACAATTATACAGTACATTTCTATGACTACGACAGGAATAATCCATGACAAAATATGCAAAATGCTAAAAAAAATTGTGCTCAGTTCCCTTAGGTTAGTGAAATATGGTATTTAATTGTTGCCATCACCTGATGAAAGCAATAATGCAGTGCCAGTGGATTGTCTCTGAGCAACTCCTCCTCCTGGAAGCTGAACAGCCATTTGCGGAGCGCCAAGCAAGTGCCCGGCACTGCTGATGTGTAGTTCTGCACATAAAGCTTGTGGGGAAACTCATTAGGCGCCAGCTTTCGTACTGCAACAAAGGAAGAGAAAGAAAGGGATTGAATATTATAATGATGATGAAGAGTGGAGGAGTGTTTTGTCATTAACATGCGCTTAAATACCACAGCTGACTAAAAATGCAGACATACCCCAAGGCCCAATGAATAAACCAGTTCATTGAAGCAGGTCTTTATTTAGAGACCTGTATCAGCACGTCTTTATTAAGTGTCTGTGTGAAGTCAGTCTGGAGAGGCATTTCAAATTAAACCAATACGAGCCCTTGAAAACACTAAGTAAATGTTCCCCGTGAAACACTTAAAAAGATCCAATACAAAAGGTTCTTACCAAATGAGTGGTTGATGACTTCAAAGAGGGCAAAGTAGCTCGCCATGATACTATCCATTCCAACCTTAATCACTAATGCCTAAAGGAAGAGCAACACAGTCTGTTATGTAAGAAAAAAGTGTTTGAGAATTTATTTTACTCTCTAACAAGACAGTATATATTTTTCCTTTCAGGGTAAACATGTGCTGTATGTACAGATTAACATGTATGTTACAGTACACATTATTCTATTGTTTGTCACAATTCAGCAGGAGTACTGAAAGTAGATACTCATTCACGCACTCAAACAATGGGGCAATAACCTGTAAAATAAACCTGTGGGACAGGGTCATTCCAGGAAATGTCTTACCTGATACACTTGGTCTGTGGTGCTGTTCTTGCGGACTCTGACAGAGATGGTGGTTTTATCTGGCAAGGCTATCCGCAGCTCTACATCTGTCACTCCATTGTAGTTCTGCACAGCCAAGCAACACATTATGAAAAGAGCTGTAGTGATGCACTAAATCACGTGTGAGCGAACACAGGTGCGTGCTTTGTTGTATGAGAGCGCATGCATGCATGAATTGCGCAGTACTTCTAGACAAAAAAATTACAAAAAAAAAAACAAGACATAGTGAAGTCACACCGATGAAAAAATTGATTATGAATTTTAGCTGGGGAAAGGCACAACAGAAAGCTTTATAGAAATAATTTCATCACTTGAAATGACAACGTTGTCAAGGAAAATACAGAAATTGATCGTAAACGAAGACGCATACCTCATCTGATTCAGACAGAAACTCCTGCATGATGTCACTTTCCCCGATCACCCGCACAGAGCAGACTAGACATGTGCAACACAGAAAAGAATACAGAGAAAGGAGTCGTTAAAATAAATCAAATGAAAATAGGACAGCTAAATGTCACGCTTGTATCCTCTGTAACGATTTATAGTATTTTTCAAGTTCAGTGAAAAACTGACCACAGCCAGTGCTCTCTCTATTTTCTAAAATATCTACTTATTGACCACATTATTTTTTGTTTGTTTGTTCTGGCTATAGTAGATTTGCACTGGTGATGTTTCCATGTTGGCCTACCTCTCTCTAGATATTCCTCCAGGCCTCTACGGCGAGCATCCAGCTGCTGTTCCGAGAGGGAGAAGGGCCATTTACCTGGTATTTTTGGGAAGTTGAAGTTGGAAAACTCCCTCTTTAGGTTCTGGTGCAAGATAGCAAACTCCCGGTAGCGCTTTGAGCATAGCTGCCTACCTGACATGTACACATTGTACACCTATCGCCACAGAAACAAAAACAGAAAGATTATAAATTAGCAATTATACACAGAATAAAAAATTCCATCCAATAGTTCCCAGATTAGAGAGGTTTTCAGGTCAGCCCAGCCACTATGAAAAGCAAAAATCATTAGGTCCAAGTTTCAAATCAGCACTCACCACAAACCTCTCGGAGTGTTGCTCTACATGTTTGTATGTGGGGATAGAAATGGGCACAGCCTGCTTATCACTGTAATCATAGTTGGGTTGGACATCCTCTCCTCCTTCCAATCCATCTGCCTCCTGAGGTGGAACAGAGAGCACAGCCAAAACCAGCTCCTTCTCCCCTGCACGGATCAGGTCCACTACCTGCTTATGGGTGGCACCTTCCACACTCACGCCATTACTGGAGGAAAGTGAGAGCAAATAAAAGATGAAGGAAGTTTTTTTTACCCCCATTGTTTACCACTTTACAATTAATGTCAAAACAGCAGACACTCAACCGACCCCAGCAGTGATGGACATGACATTTATTGTGCCAATATTATATGAAATTTGTGTAGCATATATACTAATACTAGTTTTTACTAGTTAGGGTATCTTGCAAATAAAAAACATCGTTGATATGATAGTTGTATGTTAGGTAACCTGAGGTCTGGCTGTCACAATAAAACTGGAGTTGTTGACCTGCGGTGGCTGAATGAGTGCAACTGATAAGAGATCGACTTAGATAAATTGCGTAAAGTGGTCACATGAGCGAAGATATCAATCCACTATCATTGGTATGGACCATGATGCAGATTTTGCACTAGAGTAAAAATGGTACTTTCATCCCTTATTTTTAACACATAATTAGAATATAATTTTATATATTGTCCTCCAATAATAAACGTTGGGAGTAACGGGGTCTAATTTCTCCCTTTCATTTGGTGCTGTGAGACAACTCCCTTCTTGCCTTTGCTGAGGACAGATGGCACCAGCATCAGGTGTCTCTGTTAATCTTCAGACGAGAAACTGCGGGACAGACACACGAAGGCAGGAAATAGCAGGGAGATGTGCCATATTGTTGACAATATGGCACTGTCAAGTAATAGAAGATGAATATTTTATCATTCATACTTCACAATAACCCAAATTAAATGGAGAATTAAGAACTAAACTGATTCACTGGACAACAATAAGGCTCAACGTTTAGCCAACAGTTGACGCTTCACAAAACCCCTATAAAACTGGTCAGGCAACAATTACTACACGTTATCAGTCCATCACAAGTGAAGTGACCTGTTCCCTTTCCTTGTTCAGAAATGAAGTCACCAGTTCCCTTTCCTTGTTGAGAAAACTAAAATGCTGATATATGATATATATATATATACACACACACACACACACACACATATATACATACATACATACATATATATATACTTCATCAGATAATTCTTCTTGGTTTTTGCAAAGAGGTCAAGCTGGTTGATAAATCACATGATAAGACCCGGTCCTGCCATGTGACCAGGGAGCACTAAGGCAGTTAAAACTGCAAATACACTACTTGGAAAGATGCCTCCGAAAACAAAAGTAAGGTCATTGTTCCTGTTTTCTGTCTCTTTTCTCCTCCCTTAAGATTATTTTTGCCACTTGTCAAGCTCACAATGATACAAAAGACGTTTTCACAGCAGGGCCAGATATACAAATGGTACTATAAAACACACACTGTATATCTGTGACTGTAACTGTACATTCAATTACTTTAGACGTTTTAGTAGTGTTTAACCCTCAATAGTGAGACTGATAGGGGCTCTGTAATGACATAATTCTTATTGACATAATTCTATTATTTGACTTTCAGTGTCAAAAAGTTATTTGTTAAGATAAATTAGTTGTTTTTTTCTAAAACTTTTCTTGGGGAAAGCCTGACAGCTTAGCTGCCACCTGACTTGTCCTGACAGGACAGAAGGGGGTTGACCCAACAAAGCCACTTCAACAAGATCTCTCCAGGTCCCAGTCGTCTGTTTTTAAAGGCACTCAAAACAACAATTGTGGTGAAGCACGAAAGCAAAAGACAGCACACGAAAGTGTGCTATGTAAACAGCTTGGCTGTTCAGGCTATAGCCTGTCAAGCTGTTTCTCGTCCAAACAAAACGCGCACCCACTCACGCCAAACAATGACAACTGACACTGTCATCCACTGTCAAAATACACAACTATACATATTCGTATGCAAAGTCAACAAGGCTGTTATTTAAATTCGACCTCACAACTACGCGAAAGCAGTCATTGCGCTACAGGGTTAGCTCAAACAGACGTTAGCCACCTGGCTTCCTAGCTAGCTGAAGCTAATCAACATGCAAAGGCTGTTCCTCTTAACTTATGTAAGCTGCTGAGCCATCTAGTTAATTCATCAGCATCTGGTTGGTGATGCTAAATGTTACCGGTTCAATTACATACAAAATGTTCGTAAATTGGACACACAACAGTGTAAACGGCTAACGTTTATTGTCATAACACGCAGCTGACGTAGCGTTATGCCCAGAATATAGCTAATGTTAACGCCGACTTAAAGCTAAATGCACATCGGCTACAGTTAGCCTCGCGTGCTAACTCTCTGGCTTCACTGAAGGGACAGAGGCTGACTTACACTTCGAGGATCCGGTCACCCTTTGCTATGCCAGCTCGGTCCGCCGCGCCTCCGGGCAAAACAGCGCTGACATGCTGGAGAGGAGCGTAGAGCTCTCCGTTGATGCTTCGCAGCTGTCCTCCTTCACTAACTTGACCGCGAACGTTGAACCCGTATCCGGACTCCGACTTGACGATTCTCACCATCCGTGGACCTGACGTTACCGTGGTTGCGTTCTGGCCCGCGGTTCCCGCCGACGAACCGACCTCCGGACCGTTACGGGATGCCGAAGGGAGAGCCGACCGAGTTCCATCGCCTCCTACATCCGCCATCTTCTCCACAGACCCTGGCCCCCCTCCTGTCGGTGTCTTAGAGCAAATTCAAAACAACACTCGGGCTCTGTGACAGAGCAGTCGGTTCCTGAATCACCCGGGTTAATGATTCAACTCTTCGTACCAAATCAGGAATCACGAGTCTGAGGTCTCGATTAACCCGGATACTATGAGTCCTCCGGCTGGCTGCTGCTAAGTACGGTTCACTGACTTCACTCCAGTCAATCAATAACAATAATAACAATAATAATACTAATAATACAAATTATTATTGTTGTTGTCAGTAGTAGTATCACACACATATATAGATAATGTCGTTTGAATGCATTTATAATCGGGCAGTAGCATAAGGCCCGCTCAAAATTCCAAAGAGAAATGTTCCAGTATTATTATTATTCCTGGCCAACGACGCTGACTCATGTGAACCGGATCACTTTACTGAGTGACTCAGAGTAACCCGAGTCTATAAAATGAACCGAGTTTCCAACCACTACCGGCTCTGTCCCTCGGTAACGTTAAGTCCACAGACCGACTCTGTTGTTGATAACCCGCCCCCCGGAAGCGTCACGAGACGCGGCCACACAACGTGACCTCCCGGAGGCGTCACCGGAAGTCAGCTCTTTCACAGCCGTCACCCCCCCCCCCCATTTCCTACATATTTACCGCTTTAACAAAAATGAACCTGTTAATGGGGCAGTAAGAGGAACGTTAACACATACAGGATAGAAAGTATGGTTCTGTATTCAACAGTTTCGAATAGTACATATACATATGACGCAAAAATATATAAAATATTGACCTTGTACATTGTACATTGTAATTTATTGTATTATAATTTTATGATGTATATATATTATTTTCGAGTCTAATTTTACGTCACATACATATGTATAATCTTATATTTCACATACAAAAAACGTGTGTATGTATATGAAGTGCATGTATTTGTTGTGGTTGAAGAAAATCAGCTATTATTATTACTATAATTAGTAATAGTAGTATTCGTAGTGTTGTTAGAATGATTATTTTAGAGAAGCTTGTTAAATATAGGTATGAAGTCTAAAAGTAAACATCATAAGTTGATCTGGCACATGCAGTAACACACAAACCACTAAGTGTTTCAAAAAAGAAAACAAAAAGCTTTTATTTGAATTTGAACAACATTTTATTAATTTGTGTTAGAGCCTTCACGTAGATATTTAATTCATTTATTAGAACAGCTGTCAAGAGAAACTTCAGTTTCACAGAAAGGCACCTCTCTGTGCTGGCCCCAGGGTGGTGGTGCATTGATCCTTAATGTTTGCAACCTTTGGTGAAGAACTCGTGGCACATCTGAGTGAGGCAGCACACCATGCTGACAAACTCATGGAAGTCCACGCTGTTGCTCTTGTTTGTGTCCAGATCTTTGAAAATGCGATCTATTTCTGCCTTGTCGTTTGCTTTCTGCAGGTAAGAATACATCGGCAAACATGTGGCCTGGTCATACACAACTTTTTGACATGCACATGATTCCATTTTGTTAGGAA
Organism: Trinectes maculatus; assembly: GCA_016785345.1. NCBI lineage: Eukaryota > Metazoa > Chordata > Actinopteri > Pleuronectiformes > Achiridae > Trinectes > Trinectes maculatus. The sequence goes on along the minus strand of JAFBJQ010000514.1, from coordinate 21,279 downwards.
ACAGGGTTAAGATAGTGACCACTCACCGTCAACAGCTCTTTCAGTTCATTCTCAAGCAGATCTTTTAGCTCTGCCTTACTTAAGGTGTGTTTGTCCCCCTCGACCCCAGCGTATTTTTCAAAGGTGGAGATAAGGAGGAACATGGCCTGCTGGACGTCAGACATGATGATAGCTGGTTTTAGGGGACAGCAAAAAAAAAAAAGAGTTAAAATATTCACACAGATGTGTTGGTTGTATTGTCATCAGAATGTAAATCCAGGCCAGACTGCCCTTTATTTATCATGCGTCCTCACATAAATTAACTGAAGAGGTTTGTTAAGGATGATACTCTCAGTGAGAGCTGTTGTGGCTCCATCTAGAGGCTGAATCTAGGTCTCTCATGTTTCCCTGATGCAAACCAAAACAGATCACTTGGTCTCGTGGTCAATTTTGAAATACTTACAAAAGCACATTGTTTATGTCCACAGCTAGAGGGAGTATTCTCAAATCTAGCATAACGGTTAAAAGTCTATCCTTATAAGAACAAAATGTAACACTTTCCATATAATAACACATTATGGGAATACACACTAATTTCCTTTACTGAGAGCTCCTTAGTATTAAGTAGTGAATGACATCATTGCTTTTTATCTCTGCCAGTGATTTTCTCTGGGTTTTCCATGGTGCTGGATAAAAATAAACCCTACGTTTCCGATGGGACCCAACCACACGCATTTCTCCATGTCACCCGTTTCTAACAACAACTCTGCCAAGTGACATAGGGCAATGTTGCAGCAACAGGTGGAGCTTTCCAGGTAAAGAAAATGGTCACGGCTTGATATAAGCCCCAACTTTTGGTGTCAGACATCAGTTTTCTTTATGCTGTATATCTAAAAAAAAAAAAAAAAGCATTTTTACTTTTGAACTGACTGTGAACCCAAGAGTTAGTGTTGGTTGCCTTCAGTCACACATGACGCTGTTCCTTCCCTCGGGGTGTGGTAAGCGGAGGAACTTGTGGCATCGTGGGAGTTTGTAAACAGTTGGGAATTTTGGAGGAAGCGAGCACAAAACAAAAACAATTCCATTGTTTGTTCGTTTACATTTTAAAAAATAAAATAAAAGTAAGAATCGAAGGTTGGTATGCACTTCTTAATGTGCAATGCATTTGTTAGAGGATATTTCAATGCTTGCCAAATAATGAGCACCATTGCAGACTTTCAGTGAAAACAAGTGAAAAATATTCACAAAGCCTGTGGTCTCTGATTACAGCTGTTATTGAAAACACCCAACAAGCAAAGCAACACAGTTTGGGATCATCTACTCACCACAGACGAGCTTTAAGGAGAGTGGAGAGTGAAAGTCGGTCTGAGAGGAGCTGGAGTGGTGAAGAGACGGCTGCAGAAGATGGTTTTAAACCACCACACCCACTCTTCTTCCCTTTAAATGCCCCTTTCATCTTTAACCACGCCTGCCCCTCCACCCCACCCCGATGCCCTGTCACAAGCCCTTCTTTCATCAACACTGGATTTTTGTTTTGTTGCTAAGAAAATTATCGTCAAGTAGATTTGGAGTATTCCTGCTGGTTGTCAGGGAGTCTGATATGAACCATTTCAAAATGTATGTCAACAATATGTTGTCTGCAAACGGTAATTTTAGCTTATTGATTTAAAAACTGCTTTTGCACATGAAGTTATTTATTATTTTAGCACTGCAGACTGCAAAATGAGACTTACTTTTCCATTTGAAGATTAATGTGCCCACGGTCAACGTAGGGATGCAACAGTATTGTATTTTTCCTCTGAAAATAATGAGCGCATTATATTTTGAAGACTCACAGAGTCACGTGGGCCTGCAGCTGCTCCTATTAAAGGTCAACTTTATGAGTCCTTTAAAAGTATAATCTACAAATTGTTCGATATATTTTAGCCTTGACCTTTGAAAGCAGTCATGTTGCTTTTACAGAGAAAAGTTTCTTTTTCTCCCAAACAGTTTATTTGACCACATTTAAATGATTTTTTTTAAAAATCATTGCGCCTCCCTGTTTCCCAAATAATATTCCATAATTTTTTGGTACTTTTCCAAGATTAAGCCCATATGTGAGGACATTTCTGAAATCAATGATCAGACCTGCATGTTTTAAGTGTAACTTTTTTTCAGACCACTTGTGTAACATGGGGCATCTAAATTGCATGTTGTTGTTTTTACTTATTTATTTATTTATTTATTTATTTTTGCATTCTCTTCTTTTGGATGCTCATAAGTTACGATTCAGTAATCCTTCATTGTTATGGTCATGAGTAGGTCCACTCCTGCAATTTTGTGAACAGGGATGTGACTCATGAGTCACGTCCCCGTAGCTCATGAGTCATGCTGCAGAGAGCAGAAACCACAGACAGGAGAGAAAAAAAAATCAGCTCTGTGGCAACTCTCTCTGTGTGTGTATGCCTCTTTCTGTGTGTGTGGTCTGTTGTGCGACTTTGTGTTCGTTATCCCAGGTCTCTCCTCTTTGCCCAGGGTACCATTACTTTGGTCTCTAATTAACAGCCTCAATTAAAGTCAGATAAAGTACAGGTCACAGATAAGAGATCAAACCGATCTCACCACAATTCGTGTTTTCTGCCGAGAGACCATTTAGTCCAAAAAACAAAAGTTGAGCCTTTACTTTTTTTACACTGCACGTTTTCTGTTTGGAAGCCATGAGTCAAACTCACTCAAGTTATAACAGGAGTATCCATAGAAACCATATGCCAGGTGATTTCCAGCTGTGATTCATATGAAACTCTTTGCAGCACAGCTGGAGCTGACTAAATAACATATCGAATGCTCATTGGAAACAATGATTATTGCAGTTAGACTTGTGTGCCATCTGGTGGTGAAGCAGGCGACCCTAAACAGAAAGCATGTTTTAAAGTCTGGTGACAAAACCCTGAATGAAGGTTGCTTTTTAAAAAAAAAAAAAAAAAAAAAAAAAAAAAACCAAACTTATTTTTTATACTTATGTATGGATTTTGCTTTTCTGCTCAAAGAAACACGGGGAATAAAAAAAATGTAAAAAAACAAACAAAGGTCAATAAAATAATCAATCTCAATGAAACTCCATTTGTAACCTATGATATTGATTTGTGCAAGCAGGGCGAATTCAGCTCACATCTAATCAACACACAAATAAACAGGTGTGAAATAGTCCAACAATTTTATAAGCCACATCATCAGCTTTAACATGATCACAACAGCTTGGTGTCATTTCCAACGACAACAACTATAAACCAGATGTTCAGTGCCGGTGTGTTCAGAGCAGTGGGATTATTGTTTAATGGATTAATATGGCCACTGAGTGGGGCTGCTCTGCCTGTGTATGGCCAAGGTAGGTGTGGTAGGTGTTGTGCAAACTAATATACGTTTGCACAAAAGACAACCAAAGAAATGATGTAACAGTGATTTTACAGCTGAAAAGGTTGTGACAAAAGTCATGATCTCAGTAATAGTAAGTCTCCTCTTTGACTTGTTGAGAAACACCTCCTCCGGGTACTGTAACCTAGCAACTTGGTGTTTGCCTTGTGGACATGAACACTGGTAGGCCACAAAGTCAGGCCCTGCCCAATAACGACTGAAAAAAAAAAAAAAAAAGAAAAAAGAAAAGTCAGGCCCTGCCTCAGAGCGCGTGAGATCATTTATCCCTCGGTTTGGCCTTCCAGGAAAGCCTTTCTTTGACTTTTCTGCCTACTGTAAAGGGATTGGCAGAGTACGGTTGGAAACCAACAATAACAATCCTATCCACGTAAACATGTGATTGGCGGAGCTTTAGAGTGTTGAGTGAAGGTGGTGCCTGCGAGACTTCGGAGCAAACAGAATCTACTCAGGGAGATTTAGAGGGGGGGTGGGAGGTGTATGTGTGTGTGTGTGTGTGGGGGTATCCTGTTCCTCTTGCTGGTATTTTCCAACTTCTTTCCGCAGACATGAAACACAAAGAAAAGAATTTGGTGGAAAATCAGTGCGGTAGGCTGATCTGTGCCGTGCGCTGTGACTAAACCCTCCACATTTCTCCAGTGTCCAGAACCGTCCTCCTTATTAATCACATTTGATCAGTTCAATGAAACACACCTATTTTAATTTGGTCATGGTTGTGCGATAGAATGGAATTACAACACCATCTTTACATAGAGGTGTGTTCACGACTAGAACATTCCTTGGATTCCTTAGGCCAGTGATAAGAGGGCAAGAGCAGGGAGAGGTCTGTAAACCCATTTATACTCTGTGAAGCATAAAACGCAGGTGGGATTTATCACACCCAGTGTTTCCAAGAGTGCTACAGCATGGTGGCGCTGTCCATGTTTATTATTTGAAGAAACATTTAAAAACCCAAAGAGACACGTGTTGTATGGTATTTAAATGAGAGAGTACGTATGATCATGAGACTGAACATGCAGTTGATGACACATAGACACACACACACACACACACATACACACACACATTCACAAGACACAGGAGGTTTGAAATTCTTGAGTGTTTAATGTTTAATGGACAAAACTATCTTTACAAAAACTGAAATGCTGTCTCCTCCTGTCCTCGGCTGTCGCCCTTCAGTGCTTTCTCGACTTCATGTGCATCTGATAGCACTGCTCGCAGGCAATGGAAAGTCCCACAACCAGAGAAACAAACTCTTCAAAGTCCACTTGACCATCTCCGTTGGTGTCCAGGTCCTTCATGATTTTGTCTACAGCAGCAGGGTCCTTCTGACTCTGGAATTGTATATATGGTATTGTTATTACGTACATGTTAAGTGATGCTGTAATCAATAACTGTGTGAGAACTGGGGACATTTTCATGATTCATCACCCTGAGGAAGTTGGAGAGCTCGTTCTCCATCAGCTCCCGGAGCTCTCGCCGGTTGAGTGTGCCTATCTTGCCGTCCCTGGAGGCATATTTGTGGAACACCTTGATGAGGGACTCCATGGCGTTTTCCAGTTCTGAAGGCATGGTGGCTGGAGTTGGTGTTTAACACTGAAAACGTTCAAAGGGAGAAGAAACTGTTGAATGATCAGTGATGAATGTCCATCTTTAAAGAACTTCTACAATGACTTTCCTATCTCCTATCTCTGTTTATCCTATTTGAGCTCATCCTGTCAGAGTAAACAGTACAGGACTCGTCTGATGGGTCCATTGACTTGCTGTTGTTACATATCTAAGGGTGATATGATCCTGTGAAGTTGAAGCTGCCCTTTGCTCTTTGCTCTTTGCTCCAGCGCCTTCGCCACCGGTGAGCAATGCTCATCAAAACTGAGATAAAGACTGTTATTAAGAAGGGCGGGACAAACCGCACAAACAGAAACTGCTTCAAACACACCAAACCTCGTTGGCGTCGACTTTCCAAAGTGAAAAAGTGGGAAGGAAAACATAATTTTTTTGCAATTAAAAAAAAACATGAATGAAAAACTTGACACAGAACTTGTGCTATCTCATGCAGAGAATGAGACAACTGTGCACAGTCCAACCACACCCTGTAACCACAGTGTGGATGGAAAAGAAGGAAGGGGGGAGGGAGAACTATGACATGCTCAGTGAAGTGTCAGTAAAACTACACAAAATGTAAGCTTTGCATTGTAAAAACTTTAACTCTTTATTTAACAGTTAATTCTTAGGTTAGAGTAAAGATAAAGTCGTAGGTTGAAAACTTAAACCATAACTTAGCAGCAGTAGTTTTTTATAAGTTAGACTGAATTAAAAAAAAAAGTCACAACAGGAAAAACAAACAAACAAACAAACTTCTCTTTAACCGTTGTTACAGACACTCAGGTTAATGGTGCAAAGCGCATGCGTCACGCGGGGGAAAGGCAGTCTTACCGTGCAGCGGCGCTCGGATCCAGATGTGGGAATGATCAGAAGTTGGGAAATGGTGTTGCGCTCAATATATAGGCAGGAGACGCCCTGACGCACAGGCTGCCGAGCGGCGTGAGTCACACTGCATGACGGGCGGCGTGGTGGGTTCAGCGGGACGGTAACGGTGGTGATGGGCGGTAACAGCAGCAATAAAAAAAAACCACTTCAGTCTTGTACTAATTTATAGTCCTTACATATATATATATATATATATATATATATACTGCATTTTGATCAATTATAGGGTTTAAATATAGTATGATGATATAATTGTGAAATTATTGTGAAATAATTGTGTGGACTTTGGTTTTGACAAACAAAAAAAAAAAAAACCAAGGCCCGGGCATTTTTTTTTTGCATTGTACAGTTAATTGATTATGAAATAAAAGAATTCATTGTTGTAGCCTTACAGTATATTTTGAGGGATAAGGCGCCCTCTCCTGGATTTTCTCTGTATTACAGAGCACAGGCTCTCTCAGTAGTGATCAGATCACATGACTTGTCTTGTGAATATTTGGGTTAAATATGTTGATGTACTATATCAGAGTGAGGAAATTATCGTCCAGGCATGAAGGTAAAAACAAAAACACTGGCATGACATTTTTTTGTCTTGTCTATTCACCACGTTGAGATCGTTGGTGAGTTGGGCTTGAGTTGTGTGCCATCTGGCGGTAAAACTGTGGCATTACAACTTTTGAATCAACCGCGAGGAACGTCAACTGTATGTAAATAAATAATGCAAACACACGTTAAATGCAAAATGCCTAACACGTGTCAATCACTTGCTCCACATGAGCATTTTTTAAAGTTGTACATAAAATTTAAGGAAATGCTGTAGTTTTTTTTTTTTTTACAAAGGCAGATGTGATGCTTAAACTGCATATATTATATAATATATATTACATTATTGGCTGACTGAAGACCCACGTGGCTCTCTCACAATTTGGACTACATTACCTTTCCTCCCTGCTGTGCGCCTCATCATTTGAACGGATCCGGTGCGTAATGGCACGGGTGGGGGCGGGTTGTCCGGGGGAGAAGCACAGCCACAGGCATCTGTTAGTATCGAGCGTTTATACACTCCGACATTAACAACAAACCCAGCAGCCTGCGTCCGCTTTATTTTATTTTATTTTATTTATTTTTTTTACACAGAAGCAGGTGTAATCAGGCTTTTATTTTGAAATTTTGGTGCGTAAAGACGTCTGGATCGACTGTTTTGTTGAAAACCCACAAACGGAGAGATTGTCACACGGTAAACCGGCAACATTTTGTCACCTGGAGGAACACGGCAGCGCATACTGAGCAGTTAATATGTTCCATATGGCCACTGGCCTGGAAACATCGCGCTTCATATCCAGATGATGGGAGAACGAGACATTTTCCTAAAATGGCAGCGATGGATTTAAAAACAGCGACATCGACGATGGAAGCTTTGGTTCGTATCGGTGTAAGTATACTACACATGTACACACATTTTTTAAATAATAAAGACTGTAACGTGTATTTTTGTTTGAAATGGAGACGCGCATAAACGTGGCGGATGACGCGTCTCCATGTTCCGCCGTCCGGATCAGGCCTCGAACGTGAGATTTGATTCTCTGCCCACTGAGTCAAAGGTGTCGAAGAGATGAAATTAAATGAACGTAGTGAACCGATATAACTGAAACTCAGTGTTGTGAGGTGCGTTCTGTTTTCATAGTGTAGTACAGTACAGTGTACACGGGGGCTCGTGCAGCCGGCAGGATGGATGATGGCTCTGCAGCGGAAGTGAGTGCGCTCTCGTTGTCTTAGATGCGAGAACGTTTTTTTAAAGGTAACAAATGACAAAGCAACGGAGGTGCAGGTTGAAATGACACGTTTCTTTTATTTTCTGGAGGGGGGCTCATTGGGCGGTCGTTTCCATGGAGACGGGATGCAGGACCTTTGGATGCAGGGGAGGAAGTGTGTGTGTGTGGGGGGGATGCTGGAGATATCATTTGCGGAGATGGTTGCAGGACAGTGGTGGTCCTGCACATGAGCTGCCACATAAAAAAAAACCAGTAACGACCTGGTTTTATGTCGTGTCGGAGAAAGGAAAGGGGGGGGGGGGTGTTTTTGTGGGGGGGGGGGAAAGGGGGGGGGGGGGGGGGGGGTGTCGGCATAGAGCTTGAAACCCCTCCCCTCTTCTTCCAGAGGCAGCGCTGTGTGGATGCTGCGGATGCGCACACAGTCTGCTGCCATGGCGCCCAGGCTCCAGGTGAAGGTAAGGATGCGCTGTCGCAGCGTTTAGCGGTGCGCACTTTTATTTTTTATCCGCGTCAGATGGCGAACAGCGGGGCCGCAGTTTGCGGCGAGTGACGCCACGGTAACACTCGCACCGTGGCCTGAAACTGCGACAGACTGTGGGGCGGGAGAGGGAGAGAGACAGGCCGGAGTTGACATTGGAGGATGACACAGAGACTGAGGTGGCCTGAGAGGCACAGTATGATTCAATATGAGGCCCTGATGGTTTGTTTCTCTGCAGCCTAATTGCATTAATGTACACAACTATCCTATGTGAAGTGGGGTGGGGGGGCGAGGGGGGGCTCAGTTTGAAATGTGTCTTATAATGTTGGGCTTAACCCCAAACCCATTATTGTTTTTAAGATCATGTGGATTGTTCTCATTTATCATTATTCTGATTCTGCATCTCCATGCGGAAGCGGATGTGGCATCACATCACATCACATCACATCCCATCACGTACCACACACACACACACACAACACCTCCAGTCCCCTGTGCAGCACACAGCCAGTCACACTGCCTCGTCCTGATCTCTGGCGTGAACTCACAGCGTCAGTGATGTAGATGCGCTGCCGCCTGCCCTGCAACACTTTCACATGCAGGCTGAGGTTTTGTGCGTCCATGAAGCATAAATAAAGCAGGCCACCCTGATGGGTGGAAGTCATAAAAAATTAACACCCGCCTACCAACGCTGCAAATGACAGACACTGACTTACACAGAATCTGAATGATTACACCGCAGACAAATATATACAGGAATAAAGCTGTTGTAGTAAGAGAGACTGTGGATATGGGGCCATGTGGGTTTGTCCTTTCCTGTCAGATCTGTGTCCTTGAACACAGCATTGACACACTAACAGCCCCAGAGGTGCAGCTCATCTCTTGCCCTCTTTTCTCCAGCCAATTTATATGGGCACATAAGATAGCTTGATATACAGATAGTGGTGGTGGAAGCTACGTACTTGCTATAATAATAATAATGATGATGATAATAATAATAATAATAATAATAATAATGATGATGATGATATAGGTTAATTCTCTGCTTCCCACAGTCGAACATGAAGAGCCTGGAGCATGAGCTGCACTGTCCGGTGTGTAAGCACATCGTCAAGCAGCCTGTGGTCCTGCCATGCCAGCACAGCGTTTGCCTCATGTGCGCCTCTGAGGTCCTGGTGGCCAGTGGCTACCCGCCTCCAGAGCTTCCCCCAGAGCCCAACTCCCCAGCCTCCACGCCCAACACCCGCTCGCCACGTCAGGCACGCAGGCCTACGCCCAAAGTCGAGCAGAGACCCATCGACCGCGTCCTGAGATCAGGTGAGGAGCTCCTCTTCCTCTGTGTCACTTTCATCTTTTTTTTTTTTTTGTCTGGCCGTGGTTATAACTCTTTTTCTGTCTTGGTTTTGAGGCCCCCACCCGCCGTCTCCGTCCATGCCTCGCTCTCCGGGATATGGGACACATCCAGGGCGCCGGCGCAAAGAGGGCCCCCCGCTGGTGATGATGTTCCCCTGTGTGCCCTGTGGCAGAGATGTGGAGCTTGGCGAGAAGGGTCTCGCTGACTGTCTGCGCAACCTCACTTTGGAGCGTATAGTGGAGAGGTACAGTATGTTCCCCACACACACAGTAAACAAAAGGACATATGCTAATTCCTTGATTGCTAATTATGTCTGGGGCCACATGTAAATTATTAGGTAATAGGGGCCCCTGTAGCAGAAGGTGTGGGAGAATGATCAATTCTGGTTTGAGCTGATCAATAGCAGCTGAGTTGTGGGATCCTGCAGAGCACGCTCTCTCTCTCTCTCTCTCTTTTTTTTTCGTTTTCACACCTTGAGATGTGTCCGTCTTGTTCTTGTCCTCCCACACATCACCAGGTACAGACACACAGTGAGTCTGGGCAGCGTGGCTGTTATGTGCCAGTTCTGTAAACCTCCTCAGGCTCTGGAGGCCACCAAGGCCTGCGCTGACTGCAGGTCCAATTTCTGTAATGAGTGTTTTAAGCTGTATCACCCATGGGGGACGCCGCGCGCCCAACATGAGCATATTCAACCGACCCTGAACTTCAGACCAAAGGTAAGAAAATGATTTCGTTCCCACAAAGCGCTCCGTGCGTCTTCTCTCCATGCAGAATGGCTTTTGTATTCACATTGAGTTTGGCTCACCTCCTCAGGTTCTGACGTGTCCAGATCACGACCAGGAGAAGCTGCAGTTCTACTGCAGGTCCTGTCAGCGGCTGCTCTGCCCACTCTGCAAACTGCGCCGCAGCCACACCGGACACAAAATACTCCCCGTGGCCCAGGCATACCAGGCCCTGAAGGTATGGCTCTGACCACGCCATGGAACCAAACCCGTTTTCTCTACGCGTCCTGCAAACGGAAAAATAAACACTATGAAAAATGGTTGAATATTCGGAAAAGCAAAACAGAAATCATTTATGTAAACGGTGTGGTGGTGTCAACTTTTCAATTATTTATTTATTTGTGTCTTATTTCATTGAGCGCCATATTTACAACTGTCTCCAAATGGTGTAATGCAGAGATCATGTCTGGATGCTTTTAAAAACCAAGACGCCTTTTCTTGTTGTTTGACAGGAGAAGATTACAAAGGAGATGAACTACGTCCTGTCTAACCAGGACACGGTTCTGTCTCAGATCACCCAGCTGGAGAGCTCCATCACACAGACCGAGGTCAGTGAGCTGACCACATGATGCTCAATCATCCACATCACTGTCAATATCATATTAGCTTGTTTTAAATGTTTGAACGTGCCCGTTTGTTTTATTCATCACCAGGTAAACAGCGTCTCTGCCCGAGAGCAGCTGATGCAGAGCATCAGGGATCTGACGGCTGCTCTGGCCGAACGCCACGCGTCCCTCACCCAGGCCCTGGAGATGGCGCGGCAGAAGCGAGGCGAGGCGCTGGCTGCTCAGGTGGCGGAGAGACGGGGGTTGATGGAGCATGTGGGGCTCATGGCGTTTACACAGGAGCTGCTGAAAGAAACGGACCAGCCCTGCTTTGTGCAAGCTGCTCGCCAGACTCATAACAGGTTTACTATGTTTATTTTTAGCAGCGATGTTTCGATCTTTCTTTTGAAAATAGTGTTATACATGTGGGTATTATTATTATTATTATCATCATTATTATTATTATTATCATCATTATTATTATCATTATTATTATCGTTATTATTATTGTTATTATTATAAATATTATTATTATTATTATTATTATTATTGTTGTTGTTGTTGTTGACTTTCCATGGGGAAAGATGTTTTTAATTGTATATATTATATACTATGTGTCGGTTGAGCTCTGATATTCGGAGACAGACTCATGTTGGTTTATTTATTCCGGGCTTTGTTGACATGATGAAAAATATAGAACAATACCAGTCTTGTGCTTTAACAATAATCCCCCTCATCGACCTGTGGCGTCCTCCCACACAGCCTGATGGATGTAAACACCCACCCACCTCCCCTTTTCTTGCTAACCCTGCTCTCTCTCACTGCAACAGGTTGAGTAAAGCCATCGAGAACCTCCAGCACTTCACGCTGGATGCTGACCCGTCCTTCAGACACTTCCAGCTGGACGTCTCCAAAGAACTGAAACTCCTGACGGAGCTGAACTTCATCCAGGGTGAGAGGAGGAACAGGGAGGGGAGGGGAATAGTGTAAGGGATGGAGATAGTGTGAGGAAACGGGATAAGGAGGAAATGAGGACAATGATTGAACTAATGGAAACTAATTCCCATCATTTATCACAGCCCCTTTGGCTCCAGTGATCGACACCCAGCGCACCCTGGCCTACGACCAGCTCTTTCTCTGCTGGCGACTCCCCCCAGACTCTGCACCCGCCTGGCACTTCTCTGTGGAGTACCGGCGTCGGGGTGTGGTACCAGGAGGAGCGTCCCGAGGCGGGTTCAGAGGCGGGTTGGCTGCCGCCCGCTGGGGCTGGCAGCGCCTGGACGAAGTGAGCGGGAGCAGCGCGGTGATCGACAGGCTGGAGATGGACAGCGTGTACGTGCTGCGAGTGAGAGGCTGCAACAAGGCCGGCTACGGGGACTACAGCGAGGAGGTGTATCTGCACACGCCACCGGCACCAGGTGAGAGCGTGCACGGAACTATAAGGTCATCGTTATTAACACGCTAACACGGCAACACTTTGGCTTTGCCTCGGGGACTTTGCACCTGGACCGCAGAAGGTTATAGGAAAAGGTCAGACTCTGTCCTACTTTGACAGTTCTCCCGTTAACAAGATATGAAAGGTCCGTTTTCAACATCGCATATAATGTGCAGTACAAGAAATATTCATGTGGAAAGTAAAGTATTATATATACAGGGGGTCCTCGAGTTATGTCGGTCGCGAATTACGTCGTTTTCGTGGTTACGACACATCTCCCGTGAACTTCCTTGTTTCGGCTTAAGCGGTTTGCCCCGTAAATACGTACAGACTTCACACGGGAACTAGTTGGTGAGCGCTCTCTCTGTGTCTCAGCGCTCCTGCCGGCTCTACAACACCTCCACAGCTGTGTTTACTTATGTGAAATGGGGGGGAGGGGGAGGCGGCAGCCGGTAAGGAGAAGCACACGGACACAGATGCGTTCTGGATCGTGGCAATACCGTAGGTTTCTTCACAACACATGGTCTACACGGTTGATATCAGAAATCTAAAGGAAATGCTCATTACACTCGTGATCTCAACCCCTACGGTGTGTCAAGAGGGACAAGAGGGACAAAAAAGGCAATTCACCATAATAAACTCTTATCTTAGCGTGGCGTTATAGCGACATCTGGTGGCACAATGTATGCACAATGGCACAATGAATGTATGGTCCGACTTGCGTCGAAAATCGGTTTCGACACATTCTCAGGAACGGATCTCCGACGTAACTCGAGGACCCCCTGTATAGGGAATTGTGTAATCCAAAGCTGTTCACAGTTCCGAACATTCCTTGTCCGCCAACTTCCTTTTTTTTGCCAGGAGCCATTCACCTATTCCCACTTTGAAATAACTTATCACATAAAAAATGTGAAATAACTCATTCTTTTTTTCTACCCATTTCCATCCACTCCTTCAGTTTCTCATTTGTGTACTTTTTTTCCCCTGTCTCTCATGTTTTATTCCCATTTCACAGCTTTGCACTTGTCATCCTCTTCTGCGCCACTTCCACGCTGCCAAGCTACATGTCTCCTGCGGAACGTAAGAATTCAGATTTCTTGACCACCCCTCTGTTCCCATCCAGCAGTAATCCTCCTCTCCTTTCTCCGTGTGGTCATCCCACGCATCCTACAACCTTCCACCCCCACGCTCCTCTCCTCCTATAACCAGACCTGATGAGGTTTGCAGTTTGTTAAGACCTGCGGCTTAACAACATGGATCCAGGGCTTTTCAATGACGAGTTGATTCCTTGTGTCCCTGTACTGAAAATTGTTTTTTTTCTTCCTGCTGTTGCATTTTTGTACTTCCTGGATTGGGCGGAGTTGCATTTTTTTTTTGTTGCAGTATGTTTTGTATTTAACTCCCTGACTCATCGATGTACAGATCAGTGTCTGTTTCTCTTCCAGCGCTGATGGGAGGAGGTGCATGCCTGCTTTCTGCTCCCTTCCCCTTTAGCCTCTCCTTTCTCCTTTCAATTATTTATTATTCTCTTTCATTCTTGCCTCCTTCCTGCGTCCTGACTGTAAATCTCTGCCTCCCGAACTTCTCCCATTACCCCTAAAACATTTTGAATGCACCTGTCTCCTCGTCCTCTAACCTCCCTCCCTTGTTTCCTTCTTTATGTCTCCGCCCTTTCTGCGCCGTGGCCTCCGTTACAGTGCTCAACTTCTATCTGGATTCTCGTTGGGGTCTCCATGCCGACCGGCTGGTGGTCAGTAAGGAGCAGCGATGTGCTCGCAGCGTCCCTGGTCTCTCCCTGCTGCAGGCCGCCGATCACGCGCTCACTTCTTGCCACCTGACCTCGGACCTCGTGGTCGGAGACGTAGCTATTACACAGGGACGCCACTACTGGGCCTGTTCAGTGGAGCCCGGCTCCTACTTGGTGAAGGCAAGTACACTCTAGTAGCAAGTTCTTACAGTTACCCCGTATTAATCCCAAATCAGCTGTTTTCATGTATTTCGACCAGGTGGGAGTTGGTTTGGAATCCAAACTGCAGGAGTGGTTTCATCTTCCACAAGACATGGCCAGTCCGCGGTACGGTAAAGCAGTGGTGGTATGTTATGATGTCATTTCCAGTAAGGGCTGCTCATCAAACTGCGCTTTCTCTCCAGCTACGACCCAGACAGCGGCCATGACAGTGGAGCAGAGGACGCCTTGGACTCGGTTCCTCCTTTCTGCTTCCTCACTATGGGAATGGGCAAAATCTACCTGCCCCAGCTCAGCTACCATCACCACAGTAACCACGGTAACGGTATCCGTGACCCCATCGCCAACGGCGGCAGCTCCTCCTCGCCCACAGGCCTCACCTACCCGCTGCCGCCACGGCTGGGCGTGTGCCTTGACTTTGAGAAGGGTCGCGTCACCTTCTATGACGCCCACTCTCTGCGGCCTCTGTGGGAGGGTCATGTGGATTGCTCTGGCCCCGTGTGCCCGGCTTTCTGTTTCATTGGTGGAGGGTCTCTGCAGCTGCAGGAACTGGTAGCCAATCGCAACGCGGATCAGACTCCGGTCAGGAGGGTAACCATCCAACCCCGGGTCTCTAATCTGAATAACAACTGATGCCTGATTATCCGAGATTACACGGTGATTTTGGAATGTCGCTGGTAATTGTGAAGTATTTACTAAGCTACAGTGAAAGGTTAGACATCTCAGCGATTTTGTTTCGTATTTAATTTTCTTATTATGGGAAAATGTTTCTATGGCAACAAATATGCAATGTAATTAATTTTCGTACATTTTTGTTATATGCTGTTTTGCAGGACGTTTTGCGTAAGTAGTGTCTGGTATGTCCAGCACGTACTATGTAATTATATCTTTGATGCTTGCACTTAGCGGCTATATTGCATACATTTATAAAGCTAATGTAGATACAGCACCACAAAATGTTGTCTTACACATAGAGGCTTTTACTTCATGTCCTTAATGCTTCACGCTTACCAAACCTATTGATTTAGAAACGCGATCATTTTGTGAGTAAAAATATTTTATCGCATATGTAATTTACTGTGTTAAACCACAAAGTTGAGGAAATTTGCTGTTGGTGAAAACTTTCCGATTATAGTCCCAACCAAAGTCGCTTTGCCTTTCCGGGATGCTAATGTGGTAAATTAGAGGTAGAGAGGAACAATGAGGCAATACTGCAATTAGACGCAATTATACCTCCGCTGCAAAGCTAATCACTAGTTTCCACATTTCTGTTTGTGCATTGTTATTTGGATTTAAAATCTGATGTCTCGCTGTGTGTGTGTGTGCGCGTGTTTAATTCCCTATGTGCATGGGTGTGTGTATGTGTGTGTGTGACAGTTGTCTTCTTGCAGAAAGGACCTTTGAGTTATTTTAAGTTAACGAGCAGTTGTTTCTTATGAAATGATTCGCAAGTTAAAGCCATGTATACTTCACCTGCTGGCAGAATGTTTGCAAAAGAAAAAGGGGAAGAGGAAATAAAAGCTGAATAAATACAAATTGTTTAACTTACAAAACAAACACCATCTGTTTCCTTTTGTTGTTGTTGTTGTTTAGGCTCATTGATAATTTAATCTGAAAATACTATTCAACCTTACTACTATTTTATCTTAAATGGATCACTCTGTAAGAATGACCCATTACTGCTGTTTCACCACTAGAGTGCAGCAAAACACCACAGGGGCATATTCAACTTCCCTATGTGCATGGGTGTGTGTATGTGTGTGTGTGACAGTTGTCTTCTTGCAGAAAGGACCTTTGAGTTATTTTAAGTTAACGAGCAGTTGTTTCTTATGAAATGATTCGCAAGTTAAAGCCATGTATACTTCACCTGCTGGCAGAATGTTTGCAAAAGAAAAAGGGGAAGAGGAAATAAAAGCTGAATAAATACAAATTGTTTAACTTACAAAACAAACACCATCTGTTTCCTTTTGTTGTTGTTGTTGTTGTTTAGGCTAATTTATAATTTAATCTGGAAATACTATTCTACCTTACTACTATTTTATCTTAAATGGATCACTCTGTAAGAATGACCCATTACTGCTGTTTCACCACTAGAGTGCAGCAAAATACCACAGGGGCATATTCAACTTCACAAACCACACTGCAGCTGTTGTGGTGATCACAATATTTCTGATGAGCCAACTTTTCATTAAAATAGTCTGTGCTCGTAAAAATGAGAACCATGAAATGATATATTTTTTCCAGATTTCTGATCCAATTAATTTTTTTGGTTTATCTCTGTACGTTGGCCCTGTGATAGGCCGGAGACCTGAGCTGTATCCTGCCTCTCACGTATTGTCATCTCCAGCTGTGGCTCCATGAGCCTCATAAGGATAAGTGCTATTGCAGTACAGATAATGGATTGATGGATGGATGTACTGTATATATATAATAGCCAACATAAAACATTTTCCTTTTCACCTACATATGGCCTGATGGAGTGCCAAGAACCCCACCTACTGGCCAACTACAGCGTAAAATCAAATGCAGAAACAGCAGTGTCTCCAAATGTTGACACTTTTTCTAATAATATACTTTTACACAGGGAATTTCACACAGTTCAGAAATCATGTCTGGCTATGACATTCACGCTGAATGAAATACCTCGAGCTACAGCGCTAAATAATAGGGATCATCTGCTTTTCATAGTCATATTCACACCTCACACGTGTAGTTACTTAGCATTCCTCATGTAAATGTAATGTAAATGGCTGGAGTTTACCTTTTATGAGCTTCGATATGAAAATCCACATATGCATTTAATAACTGGAGCCACATTCAAGGGGGAAACTGGAAGGGGATTTAGGTTTGCCTCAACCACAGAGAGGGAAAATAAAACGTAGGGAGGAAGAAAAAAAAAGGCGCACCACCTAGACACAAGCCAAGGTTCCTTAATAACATACAAATACACACAGATAAGAAATACTGCATCCAAAGGGAGGTTTAGCTCTGATCCCCATGATATAGAGGAATGCACTGTAAAGAATGAACGACAGACCTCCACCCACCCTGCTGTGCTCGCTGCACCTCTCATCTTTAGTCCAAATCTGTAACAGATTGGGTTTAGTCTGACTGGAGGTATGCAGCCACAACACCACATGTAGGGGTCTGCATAATCCCTCCGCTGAGTATTAAGCGCACAGCATGGGCATTCTTTTAAAGACCTGGCAGGAATTACCGATACATAATCTCCATGATCATCATTTAGTAGAGTTCAGAGGGAGGGGATCGTTGGGGTGGGGGGTGGGGGGGGTGTTGTGAACTTATGGAGGCTCTCAGAGATACGTACAATCTGCGAGAAGCAGTGTGTGGTGCCATCTGGAGAACGCGCAGGGCAGAGTCTATAGGGAGACGTTAGCCCAACTGTCTTCAACAACATAAAGCTGGACCACATGTTCTAAAGACCTGATTTGTTTGTAAATGTACCATTTGGCCTCTGTATCCTGCAGGGTAATGCACAGTTTATACAGGAGCCTGGCCAATGCTATTTCATGGATCTGTGAGGTTGGTGGAGAGCAACAGTGGGAATTAAGTCAGCGGGGGCGGGGAAGGGGTGGGGGTGGATAATGAAACAGGACATGAATATAGGAATGCGTTTGTGTTGTCACTTCATGGCTACTATGGCGTTTTTTTTTTCTTAAATTTGATGAAGGATGTAAGATACATTATTAATCTCCATGAGAACAAACCTCGAGATAATGATCACAACAGGTGACAAGTCTAACTTCTCCATAATCCACTCGTTCTCCATATGTAACAGGCGGGATTGAATCACGCTCACGTCGTTCAATTCCCTGACTCAATTTGCGCTGCCTTCAAATTAAATAACACTGCACTGACATCATTCTTCCAGACGTGGCCACTGCTGAAACATTTATGTCTCTCTCTCTCATCCATCCATCCACCCGCGAGACTGAATAACATCAATAATACACAACGTCCTGCTTTTATCGCATTGATAATCTGTATCGAGGTAGAAGGGGTGGGGGTGGAAATCAATCAGCTAAATGTTGGCTAAGAGGATTTGAGGGCATAGCCGGGCCATCTTCGCTCACTATAATAAATGAGGGGTGACAGTAATGCTAGACTGGGCCCATATGGCCACATACAGTAACCAAGTACATTGCGATTGTGAGATAAGACACAGGGCTAATTCAGTTCATCATTTACTCTCCAGTGGCACAGCCTTTTCCACTGTGCTTGTTTTCGCTCTTTCACGGTGCGATGAGTATTTATGCCTTGTTGATATCATTTCTTGCATCAATCCAACTGCATACAGCTCTAGATTAGGCAGATTACAGCGCACGCTGACATCAACGGCTAAAAACGTACTTTTTTGGAAAATCGGCCTAAACGCTGCACTGCAACCTGGAAGCTTAGTTAGCTTAGCTTAGCGAGTGGCCAGGTATCTTAGATATAATTTTATTGGATTATGTTGAAAATTATATCCTAATTAAGTGGGTATATTCTTCAAAATGTCAAACCGTTCCTTTAAAGCAGCAACAATTAATCTTTTTTTTTTCAAAACAATTATGGAATTCCGATTATCGCCTGAATCTGTGGCTCCTCTTCTTTTGACTCTTTTACAATGAGTAACAGATTGAAGTACAGATTGAAGTACAAGCTGCAGCATGCAGAGCTGTTGTCAGTGAAAATGCTCTGCTCACTCTCACAAAAAGTACACAACCTGCCCGGCACGTAGCTATAGACAAAGTCTGAGTCTGTGGCTTGTGGACACAGTGATGCTTTCAGAACGCAGCTATAAAAAAACGACTGATACTGTTGCTTTGTGGCAGATGTGTAAATACGCAATTGGCTGTTAAGACGTTCAATCAATCACATTACAAGGATCTTGTCACTTTTGTGTTCAAAACTTGTCTGCACTGCTCCCTGAGTCGCCATTAAAATGTGACAGCGTGTTTCATTACAGGGTGAAAGTACTTTAGTAAGAATTTCATTTATTCGCTTGTTTAAAACATTAAAATCCTTTATTACGTCGCTATTGTGCTAAGATAAAACTTAAAGGCTGCCTTAACTTCAGATATACTGCATGTTTTTACACTTTGCCTGTAACTTAACAACTAGGATATTATTCTTTCCATAAACCTGAGGTGTGGAATAGCATTACAGCGAGACTAATGATAGAAAGTTCTTTGTACGCGGTGTCGCGAGCAGGTGTGGGGGCCGTCGCATGTGGTCAGAAAACCATGATTTTTGATGGAGCTTTATGTGCTATGTGACAAATCCACTCGCTCGGTCAGAGAGTGGTTTTCCACCGTCGGTCCAAACGTGCTGAGTCAATAACGCCGGCGCTGTTAAAATTCCAGGTCTCGGGGAAAAGTGAAAGGCAAGACAACTCAGGATGTCAACGGGGGATCTGTAAACCGCAGGTTTCCTGGACGGCTCTGTCAGGACCAGCTGTGCATACATCATAGTCTGCGTGATGTGTGCGTACGGATCAAGAACGAAATAAAAGACAGAACGAGTTAAGGAGAGAAATAAAGATGGACGCAGGCAGATATGTAACAACAGATACTAACAGATGTACACACAACGCGAAGTGGGGGGGTTGTGTGTTGGTGTTTGATCTATGACAAGAGAAAAACAGCCAGAACATCCCTCTGAAGTCGGACGACGCTTTAGTCCGATCTGTTACCGTGTCAATGTCTCCCGACAGCCCACCCTGGCCTCCTCGTCTGTCCCTCCTCACCTTCCAGATGCTCGCCCAGTGAAGGGGTGAAAGGTTGGCAGGTGCCTGGGGGAGCAGCAAGGAGGCCTGGGGTCAGATTTCTGAGAGGTCAAGCGGTCGCAGTCTTGAGGAGTGGAACGAGTGAGGCGGGGGCCACAATATGGCCCCTGTCCAGAGCAGGGAGATAGACGGGACCACAGAGCAGCAGTCTCACCTAATCAACGTCATTTGCTGGCAGTGACAGACAGCCACGCCTGTCTGAGGTGGCTACAATCAGCTTTCAGGGTATTACCCACTGCCCACTGCAAATCCATAATCCTCGAATCCTTGACCGTTTGCATTTTCAACGTATCGACCCCGAGAGTCACTAAAGCGGCATCAAACCCTACATTATATCTGGTGGTCATCAGCTTCCATGTGACATTTATTTTTTGCGACATACTGCACCATGATTCAACTCCGTAGGCTGTCCGGATAAAAATAAACCGCGATATAGATTGTTTGAATAAACCATATTGATGTGTGCTCGGATGACTGAGCCAATATGGTTTCGCCGACAACGCGAGGCGACGCCACTTCAGCCTTCCAGATCTGGCGGAACAACACAATGAGACTCTACAGGCAATAGCTTGTATTGGTCTGATGAGCCTTTGTATGTGGCTCCATGTTCAGATTGGCGTACTTGTCCTGTTTCTCCACAGGCCTCCCCATTACACGAGTGAAAGGAATCAATAAGGTTTGCAGCACTGATGGTGAAACCCATGTTTCCATTTGCAAGCGAAACTGTATATTACCTTCGCTATGCATATACACACACACACACACATATGTGTATACACACACACATGACTAGCGGTTTGAGTAGTGATTAGGTTGAATTCGCCCACACAGTAGCTACGACAAACATATCTAACATAGACGGAATTCCTTCTTCCCCCATTAGCATCCATTATGTACACGCTGGATGAGGTCAGTTCATTCTTGTCTAGACATGGAGCCCTACATCATCCACCCCTTGATCAGTACATTCCACTGACCCGCATTAATACATTATATATATAGGTATAATCAATACATCTGCAGTCCCCATGCACGAACTGGCCTATCAGATGTTGAAGGAAATGGCGCAGTCCAATTTAAAATGGCCTAAGGGAAACTTTCATAACCGTGTGCCAATTAGTTCCACTGTCAATAATGCTAATGCCAAAGGACGTTGTGTTCTCGGGTGTGAGGAGAGGATGGATGGATGGATAGATGGGGCGGGGGGTGTGGGGGGCATCATCATGCTTATGCCATTGTTAATGGCTGTTACACTGACAAGAAGCATTGGATCAGCATTGTG